>VZTF01002536.1:14467-480783 GCA_013397755.1 Cnemophilus loriae | reverse complement strand
TTCACTGTGATGCTGAAGCCACGAGAGAACTGTTTTCTTGTGGAGAATCTCCATAGTATGGCTAAGAGAGACTCTGCTCTCTAAGTGAAATGAAGAAAGGTTATTCTAGAGGTGGTAAACTGACTGAGAAATATCAGATGTTGTGTCTTTGCATTGGCAGTGGGGAAATATCTGAAAGAGAAGTTTGGAGGGGGGAGGAGAGGTTTTCTGAAGGTTTAATCTAATTTTTATTATTTGGTTCTCTTTATTTTTTTTTCCTTTTTAGTTCTGTTAATAAAACTTTCTTTATATTCTCTAAAGTTTGAGCCTGCTTTGCTTCTGCTAACCCCTATCTCACAGAGGGAAATATCCTAAATAATAGGCCCAAATTTAAATTACTGCACTTAAGTTGGATTGGCGAACTCAAACCACTACACTTTAATTGGTGTTTCCACCCGGTTGGTGTCAAACCACTACACCTCTCAGAACTGATCTTCAAATTCAACTACCAGCAACAAGTTACACAGAAGTTCTCTGGAGAGCACAGGTTAGCAAGACCTACATGCTTTGACCTGCAAATCCACTAAGTTTATTCAACCAGAAACTGCAGACATATTAAGCATAAGACAACCGTGATAGGTGTCCAGAAGCCAAGACACTTGGCATCACCTCTCACAAATTCCCTCTCATCAAGAGGGAAAAACCCTCTAAAAATCTGTAAGAGAAAGAAACCACTAATACTGGTCTAACATTTATATGTGTGTGTGTGTGTCTGTGTTTATGTCCATTATGGAAAAATCCAGTGTAGCAGCTTTCAGAAGGCAAGATTGATTTTATGGAGATTTTGATTGTTAGGGCTAAAATTTAATTTCTAAAGCTTTCCTCTAACCAGAGGGGAAAATCCACTGAAAAAACATTTCAGGGAGAAAAAGCTGTAAGTGCTGTATCTGCAGCATGCACAAACTCCACGGGATTATGGATTCTCTATAACCCAAAGCTCTGCTGCCTTAGATATTGACAATACATCATTATATACAAGTCCTTTCTCCAGAGCCAGTGCTGTTCAAGTCTATCTCCAGCCTGTTCAGTAGCTGTAGCAGGAATAGAAATGTTATCAAATGAAAAGATAATCAGAGACTGTGGACCCCAGAGGAAGTTTCTTGGAGTACATCCAACTTTCTTAATTTTACAGATAGTTCCTCACACCTGGTATGCACCCTATAATAATAAATAATATCAGGTGAGTATGTACTGTAATGCATAATAGTAACAACAGCAACAACAATAACCCACCAAATAAGTATGCATTTCTCCATAGTCAGTATAGGTTAATATGAGTCTAACAACATCTGGGACTGGAAAATACCTTTACTTGAAAAAGGATCCCACAACAATGTTTCATGGTTCTACCAAAAAACTGGGAGCTTAACTACAGAGTTGCAAACTTAACTCAGCATGGCCATAGACCATGAGCAGGGTATGAGCAGCTCTGAAGAGCTCTGAGGAAATAGAGCGTGGCATATTTTTCAGATGAAGAAGACTGATCACAAAAGCTGAGCTGCTGCAAAAATCAGAACTTTTCATTTAGGTGCTTCAGTAGAAGTGGAGTTGTGCTGACAATGTGACCACTGATCTCCATGTGCCCCAGCTGCAACAGAAGGGTGATGCCTTATTTTGTTACTAAGTGTTAGAAGGAAAAAGAAGTACTGGCAGTATAATCTAATCATACATCAGAAATCACAGTTCCCCTCCAACAGAATTATGAAACAACTTTTTGCTCTAAAGGAATCTTACAGGTAAGAAACACAATTACATTTAATGGTTCAAACAGATGTGTAGAAAATTGAAAGTGAGATCCCTTGACCTTCCAGGTAACTCCTCCTTTCTGTTCTTAAAGCTTTTTCTTTTTAACAGTTTGTCTCCCAGTCACCACGTGATGATACAGTAAAAATAACCCCCTGCAATCCTAGTTGCTCTCCTGTTAAAATATGTACTGCCACACACTGGTTTATTGATTCTAGGAAATAAATCTCTGCTAGAGCTAATATTGACTTTTGTTATGAAAATGGAAGTGAATAGCTAACTGAATATTGATTTGGGAGAGGAATAATATTTGATAAGCTTAAAAATAGTAAAAACAAAATTGCAGCATCAAAATAAATGCTTCCAAACAACATTTTTGAAGTAGAATCAATTCCAGATGACAATTACCTGATTACTAGTAAAAAAGTCGGTTGTTGCCAAATATCTTAAAAGCACCTCTAAATAAGACAGATGTGCATTCTTCCCTATGATTACTCCATAGGTTTCTATTTATATCACCTGTTCTGGATCCTAACAGCAGTTAGGGACTGGTCTGCTAAAGCTTGTTGCAATTCAGCTACTGTTCTCAGAGTGCAAGGCCTTGCGAATGGGAGATTCATTATTCGCTGCCCAGATGTGGCATGGCAGCCTTACAGGAGGTGCAGTTCATCAGCTGTTCTCAAGGCCTGTTTGCAAAGGGGACATCCATTAATGCACCACGATGTACAGTGCTAACATCACCATATTTAATGAGTCTAATTAAAAAGAAATTCAGCACATGCCTTTTAGGCAAACAGGGATCAAATTCCTTGCCAAACTAAAATATTAACTCATTTGGATAACTCTGTCCAGTCATTTGGTTGGTATAATCATTTTAAACTGTGATTCACAACACACACTGGGGATCCACCAGTTTCACTGCTGACTGGCAGCCCCGCACTAACACCCCAGCTCACCCCATTTGCTGCACCCTTTCCAGCAACCTCTGCCACAGCTGTTTCCGTAGGAACTCACTAGAACCCAGCTGTGGTGCTCTGATTTGGATCAATGCATTTGTACAGGAACAGTCTCCTGTGAAAATGGGAAGACTGGTCAAAGAGCAGCCCCTTTGTGGGAGTGCCAGAGATTTGTTACTGAGAGGCCTTGAGGAGTCAAGAGCTTTCCTTCAGCAAATCACAAATCAGTTCCTTCAAGCTGAGCTTTAGGATCAGCCAAAAGGCAGAATGCAGATTTTTTTAAAGATTTAGTTTTCAAGAGAGACTGTGGAGCAGTTACTGAACATGCCTTCCTGCTCTTCAATCTGTTCAGCAAAGTGACAACCCTCACATTTGCATTTTCTGACGTTCACTGGTCACTGCCAGAACCTGAGCTGTGGGGCACTGGCCAAAGGCTTTCCCCTGGCAGCTGTGTGCTAAGGCCACAGCGCCCCAAGCTAAGAATGCTCCAGATGGCTTTTTTTTTTTTTCCTTTTAAATAACTGAAACAATACGCTCACTGCCACTGGAGTAGCCTCTCCACTGATCTGGTCCTACTGGCACTGAATTTCTCCAGGAAGATTGAAAGACTGGAGGCTCTGGTTGTGGGTCTCAGCCTGAGCCGTGTTTTGCAGCAGCCACAGGACTACCCCAGGCCAGCGAGCAGGCTGGGGATTCCCACTAAAACCACCAGCAGTGATGTGGCCAAGGAGAGCTGACATCTGGGGCCAATGTTCTGAGCAGTGCATTTTTAAACTCCAACTCCAGCAGTGCAGATGATGAAAAAGTACAGAGCATTACACACAGCCCCAGGGGAGGGGGGCTTCTGTGCCAAAACCACCCCCCTGCAGTCAATCTGCAGAGCCAGAGACACGTATTTAAAAGCTTCAAGCTCTGCTCATCTTCAGAATTCCAATGCAAAGACTCAAAGTCTCCCAAAGGATACCTTTTAAGATACCATTTATAACCAATTCAAGGCTGGAATGTTTTTGATTGTTCTTTGGCTTCTGTAGGATTAAATGTTTAATTAAAAGACCCTTCTTTTAAAAAGAAGATATAGTTGAAATGCTACCATACTCTGTTAAGTGAAAAACCTTTCTCTAGGGGGAAGAAAAAAGGACACTACTACTACAGAAATGAAGTAGTGAAAAGAAACTACTACTTAAAATGAAAATTAGTAATCTTGCCCTGTTTATGAAAGAATAAATACCTCCTTCTTCTTAAGCAGTGATTTTACCGAAGTTTGAAACCCTACAGAACTACAAATTAGTTTGAAGGCTCAGTCCAGTTTGAAACATTGGGAATGTGACCTGTGCTGCTTGTGGGAACAGTGATGTGCCCTTCTAAAGTCTAAAACAGGTTTGTTTTCTTTTCCACAATGGCACAAACTGGCAGCAAGAAGCACCTTGGCAGGTTATAGCTGTACACAATTAAATAGGGGCTCCCAACATAATCAATCCCTGGCACTTTCGTAAGTCATTGGGGTGGAATAACATCATTCTCCCTAACTGCACATACCTCTTTAAAACTGTACCAGCCTTAATATTCCCTACTGGCTCTCCTGTTCCAACTCATTACATTTTATATCTCCCCACTGCAGCCTTAAACTGAAGTCATGAGTTGCAACCGTCAATCACTGCTCTGCTCTTGGAGTCCTTTCATAACCTGCAGTCTGAAGGAAAAGCTTCCCAGGCCTGCATTTCCCACCACCACCCTGTCCAACTAACTGTGCCATGATTCAGATTGCTTGTTAATACATCCTGGGGCTCTAATAAGCAAGTTTCACATTGTTTGGTACATTTGTTTCACCTCCTCTGACTGAAATTTTAATGAGTTTAGGAAAAAGAGGCTTCGTTGGGAACTACCAGAAAAGTGGGAAAACAAGGATATTTTCTCAGAGATCTTGCAAACAAAGAAGTAACCAAAAGGCATCTGAGCAAACTAATTTACAGCAGGAGAACTAAAAGCTGCATGCCTATGAATGTTCTGTGTGCCAGAGGGCAGAAGTGATGGACTCCTAATTTATGCAGTCAGTGATACAAGAATTACTTGTTTCTTGTCAATCTGATGCATTTTCTGTGAGTTACAGAACAGATGAGAGGAAAAGAAAAAAAATTACAAAAATTCTTCTGTTATGGAGTACAACTGTTACAAAATTACCTCTTCATTTAGAATATAGACTAGGATAAACTATTTCACTTGGATGGGACCTACAAGGATTATCTAGTCCAGCTGCCTGACCAATTCAGAGCTGATCAGAAGTTAAAGCCTGTTGTTAAGATGTTGTCCAAATGCCGCTTAAACACTGACAGGCTCAGGGCATCGACCACCTCTCCAAGGAAGCCTGTTCCAGGCACTGACCACCCTCTTGGTAAGGAAGTGTTTCCTACTATGCAGTTGAACCTCCCCTGGCACAGCTTTGAACTATTCCCACATGTCCTGTCACTGGATTCCAGGCAGAAGAGCTCAGCACTTCCCTCTCTGTTTCCCCCCCTACCAGGAAGGTGTAGAGAGCAATTTCCATATTAAATTGCCAAATCTTTTCCTTGCCACACCTAAACACAAAGCAATTGTGAAGCTGGAGCAAATTCAGAGATCAGAATGAAGTATGGTTCACTGAAAGATATCAACCAGGTTCCTAGCTAGTTATCTGGTTAAATCCAGGGACTCAAGTGTTTGTTTTTTAAGTTCTAGATCTGCATGTGCTCAGTTAAAAAATGGTTCAGCTGATGCAAGGAAATTACCCAATGTGATTCAGATCAGATGCATTTTCAAGGCCAAAGCATCAGGGTCCTAGAAGAACATCCTGGGCTCAAGTAAACCAGCTTACAGAAATATATTGTATTTTCTGCTATGCAAGCAAGGATTAGTTATATGATTGAGATCTTCAGGACTATCACACAACTTGTGGTTTCTCTACATGCACCCAAACAGCTGACAAAAGTTGAAGGGGAATGGAGGTGATGTGAATTATCTTTATTTAATCCCTCAATGAGAAAGAATTGTGTTTCACTTCATACAAAGTAACATACACAAAGACTTAAACATAAAAGACAGCAAATTAGGGAAAACAGAATAGGTTGGAAATGTAACTCAATTTGACCATAAAAGATATAACCTCTATGATGCAGATGCATTTCTTTTAGTGTAACAAATTTTATCTACAAACCTATCACCTTATTGATAAGCAAAGCCTATAAAGTACAAATTATGGAAAACATTCTTAAATATCACAGAAATAATTAACAGCAAGTTACCTTGCGATCTTCTTTAAAGACTTCAGCAGCAGTTGTGAAATGTGGAATGGCATTTTTACAGTGGGGACACCCTGTTTGACACAGGAAGAAAAAGACATAATAAACTTTAGTTGTAAGAAAGGTACTGGGACAAACTCAAGACACAAGGTGAATCAGTGGAAAATTTGAATTAAAAATCACTCTAGACAGGAGCTCTCCAGTTCTGGAATGAGCAGGACAAAGGATGTGTAGACCATGTGTCAGCTACATGAAAGCAAGCACATGTTTAAAATTCCTGTGACTTCAAGGATTTTAAGTGTACATTTACGGTTACATGACATCCCACAGAGGGGCCATGGTGCAGGGAGCTTTTCTCTATCTCCAGCCCCCTAAGGGCACTTTGAGACCACCAGCCACACACAGACCATTGCCCTGCTCTGTACCTCCTGGTATTGCCAGGCAGGTTATTACTGCTGTTGCCACAGATACCAGCTACATTTGGGCATGGAAATAAAGACAGCATAGCTGGGAACAGAAGGAGGCTGGAAGTTGGAAAGGAAGTTGCTGGGAGCATTTATAAGTGTTTGGAAATGGCCTGTGTTAAAGCCAAGCCATCGGGAATATAAGGGAGGGGAAGAGAAGCAAGTTCAATAGGCCAGACATCTTTCACTGATGGAGAGCAGATGTCCAGTCCCAGGTTAGGATGACTGCTGCTGGCCTTCCTGGAGACCTTCCTGCTGTTCACCACAAATGGGCAACCTCTGAAGAGTTTTACAGATGCAGCCTACAGGAACCCCAGAGCTTTGTATGGGAGATAGGCTGATACTTCTTTGTACCACTGCAGCATTGACCAAAAGGCCAGCTGATCCCTTGCTTAAATATACACTAAATTTACTCAAACATTTCAGAAGAAGCCACAGAAGGGAAACTAGAAGTGTTCTCTTGATTCCAGGTTCAGATGTGAGTGCTCTTAATTCAAAAGCAATGTCTACAAATTATTGTCTATGAATAATCTAAACTACTCTCAAAACATCATTAATATACTAAGTAAGGCTTTGAAAAGGAAAGTACCTGCATATGTGTAATAAATTACTTTTTTTTCAAACCCAGCACAGAGGCTGATCCCAAGCAAAGACTCAGGACACTATTTTTTGCTTAGACGCACGTTAAAAAAG
The DNA here is from genome assembly GCA_013397755.1 of Cnemophilus loriae. Lineage (NCBI taxonomy): Eukaryota > Metazoa > Chordata > Aves > Passeriformes > Corvidae > Cnemophilus > Cnemophilus loriae. The sequence goes on along the minus strand of VZTF01002536.1, from coordinate 473,616 downwards.
GAATGGACACACTTCAGTCAAGCCTGTGTAATGCTGGCAAAGGAGTTCATCCTGCTATTATTTCTGGATAGGAACAGAAAAATCACAAATGAGTTGCTCAAAAGCACCAATTACAGCTTATGCTAGTGTTGTTTACCAGTGTTTTACATGATGAACAAGTGTCTGTGTTACTTTAAAGTCAGGACTGAACAAATGCCCTCTTAGGAGACTTGCAGCCACCCTCCTAAGCTACACTCTCTGTTTCAGCTGACAAGAAAAACAGTATCTGTGCATAAACACTGCACACCCCTTTCCACAAAGGAAAGGCTGAATACCCCTTTCAGCTTCACCAAAATGTAATTTCATTGCTTACATGCACTGCTTTGAATTTTAGAGCATTTCTTTCTTCGGAACAGGATTCTGAAAGCACTGCAGTGACACACCTGTAAATACACTGAGTCTATGCAGTAGCTAGGAATACCAGAAAGTCAAGGGGACGTTTCCTGGGAAACTGAGGCACTTCTGTAAACCCATCTTAATGGCTTCAAACTCTTTATGCAGCACCATGGCAGCTATACTGTGGCAGCTGTGTTTCAGTGGGAGATAGTGCAGTGCTCTACAGCTTGCAAACTATTAACCTTGTTGAGTCATTCAGCATTTGCCTGGGAGAAAATGGTCAAGAAAGAAAAGGAGGAGGAGGAAGAAGAGAAGAAAGAGGAGGAGGAGGAGGCTAGGGTTTCAGGCTGCTCCCATGTCCATCAGCCCACTTTGGTGACCCATTTTCTCTCTTACCACTTGTCTGGCCTGTCTGCCTGACACTGAAGAGCCTGCAGGTCAAGCCTGCCTCTTAACAAATCTTGAATAATTTCCTGTACTGTGGCGGACTGCCTCAGTTGACCTGTTAACACTGCTCTACACAAATAAATCAGAACTGGTGACAACATCTAAAAAGAATTTCAGAAACAAAAAATGGATAAAAATCAGGCACCTCTAAAACAGGAACACTTGTTCTTAACTACATGCTGCAGTTTTTCTGGAAAGCACTTCCAACTGTTACACTAAAACATAAAAGCTCCTAAAACCCTTCAGGTTCCCTTTTCTGCTTATGATCTTGAGTTTGAAATTTAGATTTCACCAAAGAACATCTTTTAAACCCTCAACAAAAGATATTTCAGGACAGCAAGGCCTCTCTCAGAGCCCCTACTGAAGTTGTAGGAGGTAAGAGCTCTTCATGAGCCACATTCCTCGAGAAAATCAGAACACAAACAACAAGCATATTCTTCCACACAAGAATACCAAATCCAATACCAAATCACAAGACGTTACCTTCATTTACCCATCTGACGCTTCATCCCTCCTCCCTTCACTTCTCTCTTGGCCCAACCTCCTTTCTTTACTGCACTGTGCTCGCAAAACTAAAACACAACCATATGGCTTTTGGCAGAGCTGCCTCCAAGTCCAGTAGGCATTTTGTTAGCCTTGGACATCCATCCACAGAACAGATGTGAATGCTACACTGCATTCCCAAGGAGTTTCAAGGAGTCACTGAAAAAGGGGGAAGGAGCACATCATATGGAACAGCAGAACTTCATCTGTTACAACTTAGAAGGATTGCCAAATGCAGCAAACACTTGGAAGTCACCCAACCCAGTCATTCTATTTAAAGCACACATGCCAAAAAAAATAAAAGCAGAGGTTGATGTCTTCATTTTGACAGACGGAAAACTTGTTCTCCCCATTCCCACTTCGCACCCACTATCACACGTTTATTTTAAGTGTTAACACTATCTTCTAGATTCAAAAGTGCAAAGAAAGGAAATGTACTGAGCACAGTACATGAGGATAGGAAGTGTGCAGCCTCCTTACAAAGAATTTTTCAGATGGGCTGAAATGGAAAGAGATTAAACCAGTGGCATATGAAGGTGTGGGTAAGGTGTCAAGAACCAAAAGGTCCTGCCCCTTCTCAGTCACTATGGACTAAACAAGTGGGAAAATTCATTTTAGTTGAATAATTTGGATCCTATGGTAAGCACACAGATTTCCTGCAAGGACAAGAAGTGGAGTTTTAACTGAGCAGCATTGAAAGCAGCACTTCTGAGAGCAGAGCCTTCTAACACAGATGCAGGGCTTTGCTTTAACAATTTTCTTTTTTCATTTTTACAACAGTGTCAAATTTGATCTCAACAGGGTTAAGAGCAGATGTGAACTGAACAGTAATTTCCTGTGCCTGACTTGAGAAATGTGAAAGAAACCTGCTCCTGAAACACCCAGCCTTTCCACAGGATCCCAGTACTGGCAGTCAAAACCTCTAATCACTCCTGCACATCTCAAGATAACTCCATTTCCTAATGCAGAAACACAGTTGCATCAGCCGGCAGGAAAACAAGGGAGCTTGACATCTAAGGCACATGCAGTAGTATGTGCTGAGGCCGTTCCCTGTTCACAATCAGCAAACAATACAGCTTTAACAGAGCTCTGGCCAGGCACTCTCAGCTCTGTGCTCAGAATTTGGCTCTCTGGAGGACCCCCCCCATACAGTCCATGGTGGCATCTGCTCTCCCTGACCTGCCAGGGCACGAGGGCTGCCTGCTTAAACCACAGGTCCCTGGATCCATATGACAACACCTGCAACCGAGGAGTTCTGAAGTTCAAAGTTTGCCTTTGTGCTATGAATTTTAAAATTTACACAAATCCAGTATTTTCTGCAAGGTTTTTCTCCACCATTCCTGTTGTAAAGTTGACAGGAGCTAGGAAGGCACACTGTGGTACAGTCACAGCAGGCACCGTCACATTCCTCACCTTCAAAACCAAGTAGTTCTCAACTGAGCCAGTATATGAGAAATATGGTTTCTGTGGGAAAAATTCAAGAGGAATGGCTGATGAACAGCAGACAAGGGAAATCAAGCAAGCAAGCAAGCAGGCTTCACTCAGAGCCATTATCACGGAGGGGAGAGGGAGTCAGATTAAGTCTCCTCTAATTAGAGAGGCATTTAAAGGAAAGCTAGTGGGTCTTTTGGGAGATGAAGTGATGGAAAATATATAACCCAGCTTATTTTCCATGGATGGGATTTACTGACAGCAGTAACAACCTCAAAGTACAGCACCTTCTCAGGGTATCTTTGAGGAAAGATCCAACGAGCCAGCATTGGTTTGGGCACAGAAAGGGGCTGGACCTTTATCCTCATGGAAACACTGCTTTGAGGACTGCAAAGAAATAAAGAACTGCAAGGTTCATCTGGATGTGATTTCCAAAATGATGCCACAACACATTTGTTACAAGATGTAAAACAAAGATATCACATGGGGAAACAGAAAAACTTAACTAGGTGCTCACATCACCTTGTGAACTGATTTTTTGTTTTTTAAACAAAAAGCAGACTGAAGAAAAAATAATACAAACCCATTTGTCAGGTGAGGTAAGAATGACATAAAATTGATATGATGTGGTAGCAATTTGATAAATTTTCATACATAATATCCTATGAAAAGATTTTCCATAATTGCAGGATCCCATGGGATGCAGAAGGGATCCAAAGAGAATTTCAAAGCAATGGAACAATCTAGTGAATAACCGACATGTCTTTATTACATTCAAATGGAGAATTTTTCACTGAACAGGCTTCTTTTTTTAAACCAGTGAATTGTTTAGAAATGATAGTGAGTCAAAAGTAAAACTTAAGAGATTCTTACAACTTCAATGTACAAAGGTATTAGGACCAGATGGCAATTCTAAAGATGTCTCCAAAGTAGTGCATGAAACAGATGCACCCTGTTGTACAACAGTCACCTCATTACATTTAAAATAAAATTGTGGCAAATTTTCAGAGTTGCCTAAAGGAATCAAGTCCTCTTTCTAAAAAACACAGGTTTCTACTTGCTTAAATATGGAAAAACATCCTTTAAGTTAAGTTACTTCATGCTTTGTTTAATTTGAAACTACAAAGCCCGGTGATATAATATAACCTCTCTACAGCTGAACAGTACAAGGTTAATTCAGTTTCCTTAGAAGAGTGGAAGCTGTATTAGCGTAGCACATAGAAGAAAGGTGAAGCTGTTTTTTAATGAATATAAATCAAAAGCTAACAATTTGTACAAAATAGATAAAGGAAGCAAATGGACATCAAAGCAGTATCTACAGTCAGCAGAGGTAATAATGATGTTTTAAGTATATAAAGGGCTTTAAATGTATTAGAAGCAAAAGAAATCCAAACAATGCTAGGAATATAGCTTTGAAAGAAAATGATGGAGTTGTCAAAAGGAACTTCACTGAATATATAAATTAAAATAATAAGTAGGTGTGGAGAGGGCCTCTATGCCTGGCACCTCTGAAATGCTGTTTGCAGTTTTGGGCCCACAAATCAACGAGTTCAAACTGGAGGGGGCTCAGAAGACCCATAAGAAAAACAACAGGACTGAAAGACGTGTTTCATGGCAAAGGGAGTCAGGAAGCTCAGTGTGTCAACAGCTTAAACCCAAAGATTAAGAAGTGATAGAAATCGAGAAAAGTCAGTCTCTAAATTTCATTATAATGAGCTATTCAAGCTGGGTGCCAAAGGCTGAGTAAGCTCCAGAGCTGGCTGCGTGCTGAAGCCAGTCAAATTTAGATGGAAATTCACATTCCCCATCACTAGTGATTTTTAGTCTGCAAGGAAATGGTTTTCTAAAAGAGATGCTTTCACACAGTGGCTCTCTACCGGATCAGAAGGCAGCTGTCCTTGACTTGCATCGCTGAGCTGAGACTGCTACAGCAGTGACATGGTCTGGCTGTCCTCGTGTCACCATCTCCGCGCAGCCGGAGCTGCAGGAGGCCAGCGCTGCCCGCGGGTCAGGTGAGGACGACAGCCCCTGCCAACCCTAACCTGAGCATCCCAACTGGAACACTACAGCAGCACAGATCGGGCATTCTGACTTCAGAAAGCCCTGCCTTATACCTTCTGCCCCTCATTAATACATAATGATTTATAACCCTACCCATGTTGTTGCCGTGTGTGCTTTTAGCATCTTGTACATAATAAAATCTTGATAAATAAAGTAACAAAGTGGCGTGCATATATTTTACATGAGATTTTTTTTCAAAGAGATAGTTTAAACATGCACACATTTTAATGTAGACTGCTTTCATATTAAATACACTAACTTAAACTTTCAGTACTTTCATAACAAAGTCCTGGCCAACTCCTTAGAGGAGATCAGAAAGCTCAGTGATTTCTGAGACTGTGGCATTTGTGCTGTCTGTGCTCTACCCTCAGCATGAGAAAGGGCTCTGCTCCCCCCTCAGCCCCCGGCTTCCTTTAGTACCTCTCAACGGGTGATCTCAAATGCTTTAACTAATATCAATTAATTACGCTTCAAATTGCCCCTAAGAGAGACAGACGTGATTATCCCCCTCTGTCATTACATCCAAGGTTAAATAGAGTCAGGAAGAGGTTAAGTGACTCTCAGGGTTCACAATCCTGCCTGACAGGGAGCCGGGCTGCAAGGTGCTGACTCCATTTATTCAGCTGTGAAACCATCAGGGCCTCAGAGGGCTCAGCACGCGGCAGGATGGAACCCTCAGCGTGCAAAGTGCAGAGCAGAGAATGACTTTCCAATTCCCCATCTCTGCTTGAAATCATCACCGTTTAAATAACAGGGGTAGATAGTGCCCTCCGTTATTGGTTTTTAAATGACTGCAATTCTAAGCAAGTGCAAGCAGCAACTCTGCACAGCTATCAAAGCCAGCCCAGGAGCTTGTACACCACAGAGTCAAGCAAAGCCTGTTTCCACTTCAAGAGTTCCAAGTGATTAACTAGAATTAAAACAAGAATATTACTTGGTCAATCAAGGAAAGACAGGCCACAGACCGTAATTGCACAGATAAGAGCTGAAAAAGGGTATACTGCTTAAACCAATGCAATTTGTGTGGCTACAGAAGTTATTTAATCCACAGGCAGATCTGAGAAAGGCATTTGGAGATGTTACTGAAAGGTTAATTCACTTTGTTTTACCAGTAGAGAACTGGAGGGCCTTTTAATTGCATATCTGGACCCAAAGCTCATTTGATGACATGTCCTGACACCATAGTAAAATCATATTTCTAAGACATGAGATATTAGTAATTGAAAGAGGGGGACTTGTCCTTTGATTTGAAAAATGTTATGAGGTTTTCAGTTAAGCATCAGGTCAACCAAGGCTTGTTTTACTACTCTTAACAACAGGCAAACTACTCCAAATTTCACAGCCTGCTGGTGGATTTTGTTGAGTTTTTTCCCAAGCTATCTGAACTCTTATTCTGTAGCACCTTGGAGGTATACAAACGAGACAAAACATACAAAACCCAAATTATTGGGAAACCATAGCCACGACACATGAACAATTGCAACAGCTGCAACAAAGTAATCGGAACAGGTCAAATTGCGAAGTGAGGAGAGTGAAAACTCAGCACAGAATTCCTGGACTGTTTCATCCACTACAAAAAGCAAGGATATGACTGACTGCAGTGAATTACAAATGACATGCCAAAACTCAGCATTTGGCAACAAGCAATCTTTTGAGATGGAAAGCTGTGCAGAAAGGGTTAAAGAGCAACAACCCAGAACGAACCTGAGTGCCAGTTCCAGCAGACCTGCATTTTCCACTGTGTCACTGGCCTGTGTAGCTCAAACAAAGCTGGCAGCAGCAGTTAACCAAGTCAGCATCAGCCCTGGTTAACTGCAAACACAGTTATAGAGCAAATGAAATAATTCTGCCATCTGACATGCCAGTGGACACCACTAATAGAAGATACACTGCTGAGTTAGCAACAGCCAGCAGAGCACTGAAATTTCAGCTGTGTTGATGCTTAAAAGCAGCTCCTGTCACGACAATGTTATACATCACCAAAAAAAGCATTTGTCTTATTGGAAATGGGTTTCGTGACAGTGCATAAGGATGAGTGGCATATTCATAGTCTCCTAATGTACCCACAGTGACACTGCACCAACATAGCTGCACATCTGCGAGGATATGAACATGCACTTCCCTTCTCTTCCCTTCTCACAAGCTGGAGCTGTTTATATACAGGCAATATTCTGCACATCAAATCACGCAGCTGTTACATTTCAGGGTTACAAAACAAGAGGAGCTGGATCACCCCAACAACATTTAGTTTAATGCCATTGCTCCACCACAGCCACTGTGAGCACTTTGTGATGGTTATGCAGAGTCTAGGGAAGCACCTCAACTTCTGAGTTGAGAGCAGTTCAAACTGTTCTCTCAGCACTAATTATTCTCCTCGGCACAAACACTGGGGCTAAGAGCAGTTCTGCCAGCCTGATTGCAGAGACCACTCTATAAAGTCATCCTTTATCAAACCCAGCCTGTTAAGGGGCTCTGTGGCATCAGCACTATTTACACCAACAGGCACACACCTCAGTAACGCGCCTGTAACAAGAGCACCACTGATGCAGGAGAGAAAGCAGTTAGTGGCAGAGCTAACATATCAAAATTCTGCAGTGCCAGCCCACACAGGATTTAAAGCCTCATTATCAGAGGGTCCAGACCTCGCCTCTGCCTCAGTCAACAACCAGAAAATCCCTCCTGCAAGGGTTTTTGCCTTGAAAGGGATTCTTTCTGTTCAGCATGTTTTTAATAATTTTTCGATAGCTTAAGTTTCATTTACAAACACACAAATTTTGTTCAGGCTCTTTGATATAGCCTCCTAATCAAAACTTAACAAGATGTGCTTGCAAGTGACAGGAAAACCTCTTGGTGGGAGCCAATCTGAGGCCATTGTGGGACACGAAATTCAGCTGTGCTGCTGCTTTGCTCCGCATATCTGAACTCATAAACTCAATTGTCGAGTATGTTCTCCCTCTCTGTGCATACTTCACACTGAACTATGTCACCCAAGTCTGCTGCGTGACCCAGCAGACCCAGACTGCTCATCTCAGGCCCAGCACCCACAGGCTGAGGCCTCACTGCCAATAAAATTTGCCATGTTTTCCTACAGAAGTGCAGCTTAACCAAAACACAGCATTAACTCTCCAAAACTGCCCGTGCAAAGGCTGAGATATGGTGCAACCAGCTTTGTGCAAGCTTGCTCCAAAAATCAGGAAGGATGAAAAGGGAACATTACTGCTTCCTTCAGAACAGCTTTTTGATGACAGCTTGGGTCCCAGGGCTGGAGGAGCACACTGCCCTCCTAGCTGTCAGCATTAATAGCTAAAAGCCATGTGCACCCTCTGTGCTCACAGTGTGGCAAGGACTCCCAGCCAAGTGCTTTTTGTCATTGTATATTCCTTGATGCGTAACTTGGACAGAAGAAACCAAGCAGTTTTTGTTGTGAAAACACAGAGAAGGAGCATACCAGGATACAGAATAATTAATATTTTGAACAAACTTTGTGGGTAAAATGAATGCAGGTTTGCTTAGCTCTCAGCATTTTATGCACTCCTCATGAAACACGCAGGGATGGGCAGGACGCATTTAGTCAGACCCCTGTCTGATTTCTTACAGCTGAGGAAAGTCCTACCTGACTTCCCACTTACTTCTGAATGGTGGCCAAGAGTTGACCAATCAGACAGCAATAATGTCAATATTCCTGCTTTACTCTCTTTGTTTTACATCAGAACAATACTCAAGGTACTATCTCCCACAAACACCTTAGATCAGCACACAGACTTTTAAAGGTTCCAAAAACATCCCAAAGTCTTCTGGGACTTTATCAGATGCAACACAGATTAGGCACCTTCATTCACTTCTTCCAGTCCTAAAAGAAATCCCTACAAAAAAGTTTAAGTGAAGAACCAAGGACGCTGATGTCTTTAACTGCATATCCTCTTGCAGCGGTACAGCCACTTGCTCCATCCAAAAATACCTCATTAAAACCACCCTCAGGATGCTTTATTTCTGGGTGTTTTCTGGGTAACCCCTGTGGGTCAGGCTTCACCAGAAAATAACTTTTTCCAGCTGATGAAATTAATTTCCAGTGAAGCAAAAGTTTCACTGCTGAACACAGAACCGGAAATCAGCTCCCAGCAAAGCATTTATTAAAAATACCCATTCTGCAAACCCTGTTGAGTCCAACAAATTGAAGCCATTTGGCAAGTTAATAACATTGGCAACTGCCACCCTTATGAACCATTAAAAGGGAGCACTTTGCCCCAACTACTTCCCATTGCTGCTGAAAGTCTTTATTTTTTAAGAGTGCTTATTAACTCGTGTTTTGACACTAAAAGTAGAAACTGAATGAATTTGCTAAGTGCTGAGTCCTGCCATTAAAAGTGACTGATCTAAAAACAGAGTGCCATCCCCCTCATCATTTGGACCTGTTAATGACTGGTCTATTATATATAATTCCTTTCTGACACAGTTGATTCATTTGTAGTCTCTTTGGAAGCAGCAATCTCAACAAAAAATGATATTCTTATAACTCAAAAGTGGACATTTTCTGTTTCTGTGCAAGAATTAGCAGGGGGTGTTATTAAGCCTTTCCTGTTTAGAGAAAATCAGAACTAGATGAGAAGGGGGAAAAACAACCCAAACCACAATCAACAAAACCAAACTCGAAACCAAATAAAAACCCACTGCGTATCTCAAACTCCAGTATAACTATTCCTAGAAATACAGCATTGCTGTGTTGGAAGGCACTTCATGAGATCACCTAGTCTAACTCCCTTGCTCAAAACAGGGTCAACTACAGCAGGTTGCTCAGCACTGTGTCCAGCTCCAAGGAAGGAGCCTCTTGGGTCAATCTGTTCAAGTATTCAACCACAACCACAGTAAAAAAAACACCACTTCCTCTAAATGTTTAAGCAAACTTTCCTGTGTTTCAATTTGAGCCCATTGCCTCTTGTCCTGTCCCTGGGCACTGCAGAGAAAAGTCTCATCTAGCTTCAATCACTCCTTTTTTCCCCTTAATTCTGTTTGAGTAATGCAGCAAAAACATCTCCAACCGCAAAGACAGTGTTTACTAGAACTTTTGTTACCCTTTGTGATTCTGACAACTAATCACAACCAACTGCTTCTATTTTGCACAGTTTTCAGTGCTACAGTAGTTGGAGGTTAAAATTTAATGCATTGTCAAAGTCAAATCTCAATTATCTGGAATAACGGAGTGGAGAGAGCACATAAAAGTAAAAATGCAGATAAAACACATCCAGATAAGCTATATGAACAGGGAGGACATAAGAGAAAGAAGAAAGAAAAGTCAGGGCGCTGATCCCAGAAGAGACACCAATGCAAACGGGTCGGCCCCCAGGATGTCTGGCTTTAGTGCTGCAAGTCTTGAACCAAGCTCTGGCTGTAGAGCAAAAACCTGCAGCCACTGCCCTCCTGACCCTGGCTAGTTCAGCACTGCAGTCTAACTGCTCTTCTCCATTTGGCTCACTTCCCAATACGGTCCATAGCCCTCAAATCCTGATCATCCACGTACCTGGCTCCGTGTGCACACCAAACCACACTCAGACTAGTTGTCTCCTCTCCCCATTTCTGGACAAAGCCAAACAGTTATAAAAGAAAACCTGAAGTAGCTGATGGAATCCAGTACTCCAAGGACTGGATGAAGGAAAAAATACAGACACAAATCCCATAAACTTTCTCCTAAAGCTTTTCAAATGCTGGTGCATTAATCCTACTGCTTTCAAATACTTCTCCAACCCCTCACAGTAGCCCCTGCAGACACCTGTGGCTTCATGCTTCTCTTCTGCACATGGTACCATTGTCTTCCTCTTATTTTAGGCATTTTGAAGTTAAAGGTACATGAGTGGGATGACAATTACATCTTCACAAGAGCTGCACAAGGGTCCAGAGAAGAGCTGGGCCAGGTGCTGTGCAGCACAGATGCCAGCAGCCTGCTCTAAGTCCTATCCCTGAGTAGCTCTAACACATGCCAGCCCACACTCCAAGCCTGTGTGGCATGGTACAGACTTAGCCAAAGGACATCTGGACGAAGATCTGGTCCCAGGTCATTATTGGCACAAGTGGCACTGAGGTTTCTGCAGCAGGCACTTTTTCCTAAGCCAGTATTGGGAACCTGCCCCTATTCCTGCCTTCTACCCCAAATCAGTCATTACAGCACACACAGATGCCACCAGGCAGGAATGGGAATGTGAAATCAAGATCTCTGTGGGTATCAAGTCTGCAGGAGCGGACTTTTTCCCCCAGTAATGTCTGGAGTTTTGATTCCAATTCTCAGTCCTTAAAATATTCCACAGGCATGAGGAATAACCTTTACGCTTCACCCATATTCCAGGAGACAGAGTAATGAGGTCCCTATCTTTTCCATGTGGATGTATCAGTCCTCTCCTCCAGAGCTAAATCACTGTGAAGCACTGTTCAGTACCATTAAAGCCCTGCTCAGCCCAGTCCTGAGTTATCGGCACAGCAGCAGATTGGTGGTTCTCCTATACATATTAAATAATTTGGACTGGAAGCTGCCACAGAAAAGCCAGATCTCATTTTAATTTGCATCTAAGATATATATCTGTGGCCTTTGCCTAAAGGTTTGTCACTCTAGCTGAAAGCTTGACAAAGGTCAGAATACTCAACTTTCTGCTTTAAATTCTAATGACAGATGAGAGATACATTTCTTAGCATAAATATTTATATATAAACATACTTTATATATGCATGTATACACACCCCCCCAATCTTAAAATATCTCAGCATATGTGTAAGTGTAACAAATACTGCCACAGAGTCACAAGTGAATGGAGTAGCATACTGTGAGTCTGCCCTGACCCAAGATGTGGATCTGAATAGAAAAAGAAAATTATTTGAGGTAATAGGACCTTGAAATTTTAGCAGTGTTCCTTCTGCACTAAAATAAGCAAGTTAAGATTAATTGGCAATGTAAGATCCAAGAGGTCTCAAGATTGAGAAAATGGTAAACAAAAGCTAATATATCAAATTTATCAGGAAGCACATTATCTGCAGAAAAGCTGAAAAAATACAATGATTTGAATCATTCTAATTGTTCTACTGCATTAATGTTTATTTCATAGAAAACAGAGATTTAAAATACTCATCTGGTACCTTCCCCTACTCCCAGCAGAGTGCAGGCTCCTTGCACTTCCTGTGTCTGCCTGCTTTCTGCTTTGCTCACAGACACTTCCACATTTAGAGAGAACAAATCAGACAAATCAGAAACTGTGCATGACCCACGTACTGACACCACAACAGCAACGCTGTCTTAGGAGTCACGGGAAGGCCAGATGGGGTTCCAGTTACCACCCCTCTGTCCTGTATATAGGTGGTCTCATGCAGCACTGTGTCAAAAACAGTGCAAAAATGTGTCTGAAGTGCAGCCTCAAAGGACCCAACAGTTTTACATCACGCAAGCCTTGCTTTCACAGCCTGCTCATACAGAAAGGGCCAGGCTGATCTTTACTCACCTCTTCTGAAGTAAGGGTGGAAGTCAAACCACAAAAAATTAGCCCATCAGGCAAGCTGCCTCATGCTTTCAACCCTGGGTGTTTCACACTCATCACACAGAGAGTCTTTGCTTTAAACATGGCCTTAAAAAAGACCAAGAATCTAAATGCCTTAAAAAGATGCAGCTGAAAACCGAAAGTGAAATAAATCTCTCTTATGCAGAAAGTCACTAATCGGGTAAAGAGAACTCAAGAGACTGTCAACTCCTAAATCTTACCATTTCATGTGCAATCATTTGATTTTAAAATTAGAATTTGCTGTTAACCAGCTGAGGTCCATGAATCAGAAATTCCTGGCACATGGGCAATTTTTAGTCAAGAGGTGGTGGGAACGAGTGGAGAAGGGATTACGTCCCCTTCCGTTTTCTTTTACAACCTTCCAGAAATCTCCCTCCTGAATTGCACCCCTGCTTTCTCCCACGTCCCTTCGTGGGAGCCCAAAAGCATTCATGTTTAATTCTGTAACAGAAAAGCAAAATAAGGTGCTGGCTGATTAAACATTAAGGACCTTTTTCTCTCTTTATGGAAAATACCTTTGGTTTAATGGGAACAAGTTGGTAACTGTTTATCTGACGATTATCCATTAATTGCTGACCATATGATATGGAAGAAATTGTTTTTGCATCTGGGGGGGCTGAGTCATGGTGCTGTAAAAGCACGTTAATAGTATCTAATATTAAATGCCTGGATTATCTTCTCCCTCTGATAAAACCTTCAAAAGTTAAGAACTTGTACCTAGTCTGCCTGTCTCTGGGACAGCACAGGAAAACAGAGGTTCCCCTCAGTCACCTTATTTATAAAAGGCCGGATTCTAAACTTCTCTAGAAATATTCTCATGAGCTTCAAAAGCAAAGTGGTTATGTGATGCATGCAAAACAATTTGGGAGGAGGAAGCTATGCCCCTAGTCCCAGTGGAGACTTAAATGCAGATTTATTAGAGACAAAATTTATTCCATCAAAATTTGTTCTCCGCCTCGTGAACTGATTCCTCCTACACTACTGTATTGATTTCACTACTGAAGTGCTGCACTAATGAATCAGGCTCTCCATGTCCACTGTGCTGCTATAAAGGATCACATTTTGTTATATGGACCATAAAATGCAGCAGAGGAAAATAAGCCTGTTTTGTTTTTGTATTGCTGCCTGCATTGGTGTCTGCATTAAATAATATAACCATTATATACGGTTTTGTTTCCATTTATAAAGATACAAATGATGGTGTCAATAATGCTCCCATGCACTTAGATTCAGAATCAGCTCTTTACCCTTAAAAGTCTGGGGACAGCGAGGGAATTAATTCAGGATTTCATAATAAATATAGGGCTTATAAAACCCATCCACGTAGAGAGGTTATTTACTCACATGGTGCATAGAACATGACAAGGGTGTGCTTCTTCTTCTTCAAGGACTCCCTGAAGTCTTCTCCAGCAAGGTGGATAACACTGGTCTGTTTTTCTTCCCATGCAGGCTCAGGTGGAGGTGGTGCTTCAGGACTAGAAAAGAAAGACAATGAAATTGGTTTGAAAATGTTTCTGCAAGCAGATAAAGGGACAGCATCGTCCTGGTCATAATTAGCATGAGGGAACTGATGTGAAAAATCCTTCAGGGTGCCTGTGCAGTAGAAAGACATACTCAATACTTCCAATACCAGGCAACAGCAAAAAAAGATGCAAGTTAATTTCTGGAACTCAATAAAATATAATTTAAGTGACTGTAGTCAGGCATATGAGTAGGAATGTCAAATAAAGACATCCTACATTGCATCCAACATCTGTGTCAAAAAACCATTGTTTTTTATCATTGTATCATCCACAGGCATGAACTGAGAAGAACAGCAAGCAGGTGGAATCAAAAGGCAACCGATATAGAACAGCATCTTCCATTCAAATATCCTTTTTGTACTCTTTGTCGCTATCATGCAAACTTCTGTAAAGAATTTCATGACCTTCTCTAGAATTCAGGTATTAAAGCCAGGATGCAATAATTAGCATTGTTCCACTTGGAATACTGGGGGTGACTGAACTGGAATATTTTACCTTGGTAAAGAGAATGTCAGGTTTCAATTATGACTGCACATACTGGCTAGATCAGAGCAATCCTGCACACCTAGAGCGACTCTAACAAAAATTCTGCTATTCGCTAGCTCACAGACTTCTCTCAAACTCATTAAATTCATTCCTGCTGTATCTTAAATAGTGATTACTTATATAAAATCATCAGAATGGTGCCACAGTAAAAAGACCTTCATATGTCGCCTTGGTAATAAATTACCTTTTCAGACTTTCCTGACACTTTGAATGACACCATTTTAAGTTGTATCAGGTACATAAAAACCAAGTGGAGAAAAACTCAATTTTTAAAGTCCTTCTCAAGGTCACTTGGTGGACATTCATTTTATTTCCATTGTTACTATTTTCCAGTTTTTAGAGAAAGAGTTAGATGGGCTGAATTTTCCCATGAACACAGTTGTTGTGAGCTATCACTGATTACAGTTACAGAAGTGTGACTTACTCTCACACAAACTTTTCCATGCTGACCTGGAATAAGCTACCCAGCAACTGGTAACAACCTAGTGTGGCAGCACAATCACCAGAGAGGAACCACAGCCAAAACCCACATGGCTGCAACCACCCATTGAGACAGCTCTCCACAAGCTGTACTTTTACCACCAGCCTGCACCCCAGATGCATCCCTATTTCCACCAGCCTCAGTGCAGCTGTGTCAATTCTATCTCTGGTCAGAAAACAAGGATGTTATTCTACTGCATCTCGAGCTGGAAGAACATCCAGGAGCCAAGAGCAGGAGACAGGCTGTCTGGGCTTCACCTGTATTGCTAACTAGCTGAGGCTGCAGACAAAAGTCTTCCAGAGGAACAGCAGGATCCAGAAGAATTAACACCCCTTCCCTGTTCCTCATTGCTTATTCACCCGCTAGTATGTACAGGCAGCATCAACCTGACTGTTTAACTCACTACAAATTACACAGTGCTCAAAAGAGTCCAGCAAAGCAGTAAAATGAGGACAGTGACTTCACATACAATATGGATATAGCAGCCGGGAGCCTGCGTGGGCAGGGAGGCCAAGGGAGTACCATGTCTAAAAGTAAAATACAGATAAAGCTTCTCAACATGCTACAGAGATACTGCCAGACCATATCTATTACCTGATTTGAAGCGGTTAGAGATGGGGAAAGGGAAGGGGAAAGGGAAAGGGAAAAGGAAAGGGAAAGGGAAAGGGAAAGGGAAAGGGAAAGGGAAAGGGAAAGGGAAAGGACCAAAACACCCCACACAACCTCCTCCCCCACCAAATAAGAGAGGAAAAATAAAGATTACATTCCTCATGCCAACTGCATGTAATAGTTAAATGATTAAAATATTCACAAAACTGGCAGGTTTTCTTCCCCTTGACTAATGCAGAAAATACATTAGGCTTAAAGTACCTAAAGAAAATGCATATTTTATAAATATATATATATATGCATACTTTTACATACATGCATATATAATGCATACTTAGAGAGAGAATTGTACCAGCAATTTAATTTGAAATGGAATTATTGTCATCATTTTCATATCAAACTTAATTCTGCATATTTCAGCACACCATCCAAGAAAAGTTGGTTAGTGCACTCAAAGGTGCTGGTTTTGTTGGTCTTGCTGGCTTTCCTTCAACCCCACGTGGGTGGAATTCTAGGCATTGGCTCTGAAATGATGGAAAGAGAAAAGTACTACTGTAGAAATTCAGTTACTAACGCTGAGATCTGCTGCTTTGTATAAAGAGGGAATAACAAATGTTCTGTTTATTTTTCAGAGCCATTGCTATACCTTCTCCGGGGAAAGGTTTAAGGTATATTTGAAAAATATTTATTTTGGGAAAAAAATACCAGGACAACTATGAAAAACCCCACAGCAAATAAAGGATTTGGTGTATTAGAGACCATAATTAACATACATGTTTCGGTGGGTTTGAATACTGGAATTCAGTTTAATTTTGTTAGCAAGGGATTTAGGCAGTGTTGGAGCTCTGTTTAGTTCCTCACCAAAGCCATCTGCAGGAGTCACTAACCAGGAACCCAAATACTATCTCAAAACCCTCAAAACTTACTTATGCAGCCAGTCAATGATCTTCTTCTTTGTTCTGAGGTGTGGCAGAGTGTATTTCTCCTCCCCATCCTTAAAATATTTCAAAGTAGGAAACCCTGAGATGTGATATCTTTCTGCCAGCGCCTTGTTGACGGTAGCATCGACTGCTGCAAGGACACCCGGACTCTGAAACAGAGATCACCTACTGTAAATCCCAGCCACATATACACACCCCTTCAGCAGGACACAGTGGACTTGGGGGCAATCACTCATGGTCTGGATGCCTTTGCTGCCTCTAGGACAAGAGGACATAGTCTTTAAGCTGTGCCAGGGGAGGCTTAGGTTGGACATGAGTAAGAATTTTTTCATAGAAGAGGTGATTAGACACTGGAATGGGCTGCCCAGGGATGTGGTGGAGTCATCATCCCTGGAGGTGTTTAAGGAAAGACTGGATGTGGCGCTTGGTGCCATGGTCTAGTTGACAAGGTGGTGCTCGGTCATGGGTTGGACTTGATTTCAGTGGTCTTTTCCAACCTGATTAATTCTGTGATTCTGTGCAGACATACAGAAAGACACAGAGGACTGATGCAAAACCAGAAAGGGACATACTATGGACTAAATGTAACCAGAGTCTTACCTGTTCCCCTCCCACTTCTGATAGGATTCTCTGTATGTAATTCACTTTATAATGCTTAAGAGCTGTTCCCAGAAATTGCATTTCCTCCCACAAATCCCTGTTTCTCCCAGAAGAAACAAGCACTGCTAAAGACCAGTTTACTTTACGGCGAATTCATCTTTCCCTAACTTGTGGGCATCTTTTCGTGGACCCCCTTTAGAAGCACAGGAGAACAGGCATTTGTAGAGTGTGATTCATCGGATCTTTGTTTTTCTTATCTCCTCCCTCTCCAACAGCAATAAAGGAACTCTAGATGTCTCCACAGAAGATGCTTAAAGTATGGGGGAGACCAGTGCTACTTCTGCTCCTGCATGGCATGCACAGCACGAGGCTGAATCAATAACACTAATACTTGTATTATTGGATCTCTCTTCTCCAGCCATGCTGATGGAACACTTAAGATGAAGCTAATGGAGTGATGCAACCATTAAAAACAGGGTATTTGAAACAGAGATCAACCCCTTGTTTTTTTCCAAATCTAATTCATAAATAAAAGGCTGTGTTTCTTCACATTCAATGCCTTTAAGTAAGGGGAAAAAAATCCGGTTTTGGATTTGATCATATTATGTATAAGGCCTACAGCAGAATACATAAACATTTTTCGATTTTGTTTTTGTTCAAGACAGAATGTTCTTTCTCAGACTTTGGCAGGGCTCATGCATTAGCGATGAGACTGTACTTTGGAAGCACAGTTTGAAGGGTCCTGTGGGAGGATGAGAACAGCTGAATTTGTTGTAGGGAGACAAGTCACTTTTATTACTCTAGTTATTTATTACTGATTATTTGAAGGATATAATAAAGGAAATTAGCTTACATCACTGGCTACATGGAGAAACTCTGCAGCCTTCTCATATTCTGGCTTCATTTTCTTACAGTGCCCACACCCTGCCAAAAAAAAAAAATACAATTAAGTTGCATACACCATGGTTATTCATTGATCCATCCAGCCATTATCAAAATCCAAAACCATGTGGAAAAGATTTACTAGAATTTTGTATGCATTTTACTTAATATATTTGTAAAGCCTTAGTATGATATAGGATTTTTTCCAAAATGGCCACAATAGTTTAAACAAAGAATTTAATCTATTAAAAATATTAATAATAATAATACACCCCCTGATTTCACACCCACACCTCTTTCCTTACAAAAGGTACTACAAACATTTGTCAAGCACATTGCTTCTAGCATGCTCTTGGGCAAGGCACAACCTCACCCATTTCCGTTTCCAAATCTTTATCTGCTTTAAAAAGAAACAACACAGCTCCTCATGTGACTTTGAGACTTTCAGTGGAGGCTTACACTAGCACATCTTAACAGAGTAATAAAATTTGAATTCAACTGCACTGATAATAAGCCCCACTTTACAGTGGTGCAGCATGTCCCTCTAGCAAGGATTTGCACTGATTTAATCACATCAGTGTAATTACACCACCGCATATGTTCCCAACATAAGCAGGGTCTGTAAAACCGAGATAATGGTGCTTTCTCGCTTGTGCGAAGTTCTCCAGAGATCTGCCATTACTTCACTGCTAAGTGCTGACATTACAATAAAGTAAAATGAATGCATGAGTGAGAAAAGCAGACGTAGAATAAATTATTTGGGTGTAAATTAAACCGCTTTCAGCTGGTGCAGTTCCTTGCAGGCAGGCTGAACTTTCAGGCCCAGGGGAAGTTCCTGCCGCGATGTGAAGCTACACTTCGGCACCTCCAGTGCGATGCTGGGCCTCAGCGACAGCCCCTTCCCTGTCCCCAAGGGACTGGCACAACGGCAGCCCCCGCTGGGACAGCGCACAGGGATGGAGTGGCCGGGAGGCACACCCGGCATGGTGAGGGTCAGGTCAGACTGGAGGTGCAGGGAGCTGGGACAAGGCGCTGGCATGGCCCCGGCGCGCTGCCCTCGCCCGCCCAGTGCACTGCAAACCCAGCGCAATGCCTCGCTGCACCTCTCCCTCTTGTCTGCAGCAGCAGCCAGCTGGCTTTCCTGAGCTGTTATTGCTGGAACGGGCACTTGAAAGCCCGGACTTTGCTGAGCTTTTGGAAGTTGTATCAGAAGATACAGCTAGAAATGTGTTTCAATGCATGCCAGCAAAAGCCGACTCTGAGGTGTATCGGTAACAGGTCTGGGGCTATTTTTACACCATTGTCCAAAAGAAAATAAACCAAAGACTGAACCTCAGCGCTGCTTTGTTTCCCTCTAATGGGATGACAGCTGAAGCCAGCAGACACAAACCTGAGCCTGAACTCAACCAGACAAGCATGTTTTATACAGCACAAGTCAAAGAGCGTTTGTAGCCACAAAGCCATAAGACATCCAGGTGTAAGTAACTTCACCAGAGCAAACAGAGCTTCAGCCACCACAGCACATCACGGAACACTTTCAGGGCATGTTTATAGAACAGGCTGAACACATCTGAATAACAACAGCAAATCTCCCCTAAGAATTACAGCAAATACCAAAGCAGTTGATCTCAGACCAAACTCCAGTTCAAACACCAGCTACAGTCCACACCACTTAGTCATCTGCACAGAGACCACAGCATTCAAGAGCCCCATGCCATTCTTTTAAGCAAAAAACAATAATGTGGTAGGAGCAGCAGAACAAGGGGAGCTCAGCTGCCAGAGAAAGCTTTGCTTTAATTTTACACTGTGGTGTGAGAATGCTGGGAACCTGATGCAGCAGCTTCACAGGTGAATTCCGGAAGAAGCTGGGAGAGGCTGAGGAAGAGTTACTGTCTCAGCACTGCTTATCTGGGTTAAAAGCACAAAAGAGGCTGGCAAAATGATTTATTTGCCACCCACAGAAAACTTGCAGGCATATGGCTTTGTGTAAGGGGCTGACAGATCCCTTTGACACCTGCCCAAATTGATTTATTTCTCCTTTTAGGAGCAGGGAACTTTATTCGTTTTGTGCTCTTCCTCACTTCTAACATAAGGGCATCTCAACTCTCAGCTCAGATACCTGGGAACCTTTCTGAATTAGGTAGCTCAGATTTGTACAAACAATACCTTTCTGCAGGGCTAACTTCACATTGGTGGGCTTTACACAGTGTGTCCTTTAGCCGCAGCAAGGTTCATACTGTGCTCTAGCTACAGTATCCACATAATCTACACTATATTCCAATTATATTACAATCATTAATTAGATCTGATCAACCAAAGGCATTAAGTAACCAGAGTTTTCATAAAGCTATGCAGAGGGGAAAAAAAAAACCCAAACCAACAACCCAGGCACATTTTGCCCAGGAAACGAAAAAATATCCAAAGCATCTAAAATTCATGTAAGTAGTATTTTGGATCAAGATATCCAGACCATGAAATGTCACTGTTCCAGGTTCTTTCATGAACATCACACAGACACAGCACTACTGACTGCCACAAAGCTAACTCACTCAGGCTTAAAATAAAGGGAAGCAGCATCAGATCTTTAAAAGGCACTTAAATGCAAACTGAAGTCTTCAAATCTTTATCGTGAATGCTTGTTCTACCCCCGACAGAGGACAGCACCATGTATCAGCCTGGAAAAAAGCCACCACATTAAACTGAACCTGAGAGAGGGACAACAAATCTTAAGAGCTTCTCCCACAATAAACGATGTTTTTCTGGCTGTCTTCATGAGAATTTTGCTGTTGTGAGCTACAGCCTACTTTCACCTACTATTGCAGAAAAGGGGAGCTATAAATCACAAGTCAGACCTACAGACTGCAAATCAATTAATCACTCCTATGATTATTTATCCTATCTTTGAATAATCCTGTGAAGATTGCCATTAAATTTTCAAGGCCAATGAAAAGTTATTTAAATGAATTCCAAGGTCACTGCCTCTCCTTTGATTGCTACATTAGGTTGTTCAGCAGCAGCTTCATCCCTCTGTGCTAAGCTCCTCTAGTTTTAGATGCCTTCTGTTCATAAAATGAGTGGGGAAAATAGCATCAACCCTACAGGCCCTGAGCCCAGATGCTCCTGGGTGCTGCTGGGACAATGGAAGGAGCCCACAGGTCTGCAGTGGGCATCTGTGACAGAGGTGCTTCTAGAAGATGCACTGTCCTGCTAAGGGTATACTGACATTAAAACTAAAAGACTAAGCAAGGGAAGCGACTTGTTCCATCCCAGGTGAGAAGGAAGGCTGCAGCCAATACAAGGATGTCCTGTGCCTACTCCAGCCCTGCCATCCTCTGAGCCTCTGTGGGTCATGGCTGGTGGGAACACCCAAGAGTGGGTAGGTATCTATCCAAGAGGACTCCCACAGCCTCAGTCTCTTCTTGCAGAAGACAAGCAGGTGCTCTGGAAGTGCAAGACAGAGTTACTCTGCATCCGGCAGCAGAAACCAGTCCAGGTTCAGTGCCTGGTTCTGCTGACCAGCTCAAGACAACTCCTCTGACCTCTCACACGTCATCTCGCTCCTCTTGCACAAAAGGAGCCCCAGGCTGCAAGGGCCAAGGCTTGGATAGAAAGAGCACACAGATAAGCAAAAAGGAAGTGTTATAAGGCAGGGAAAAGAAGTCAAAGCTTACAACAATCAGTGCTAGGACATCTGGTACGCACCCTTGCTAACCATTTTTAAAACAGATGTCTAAATGAAGAATTCTGCTTTCCCAGTTTATTTATAATCAATCTTCCCATTTGCATTGCACAGGTGGGCAGATAAGCAGCTCCTTCCTTTCGTGCAGTCACTGTCACACAGCTTAGCTCAGCTGTACCCCCAGACAATGGTGATCAAAGGTCCCCACGTCACCTCGGTGCAGACAAGTCACCTCCCTCCAGAATCCCATTGCAGGGCAGAGGACAACACTTGCTCAGCACTTTGTCCTTTGTAGAGTGTGACCATATGCAAAGGTAGAGGCAAAGGCCAAGCGTGGACAGAGCAGCGCTGAAGTGAAAGGGTGAGGAGCACATGGACAAAGGAAAGCCTAACAAATGTACAAAGCAACTCTTTTTCCAAGGAAATGTCTGTATTTGTTTACAGCAGCCTGTCTGGCACCATGGCAAAGACTCACAACACAGCTTCTCCAAACCTTTTCAGAAATGAACTAATACAAGTACTTCTACTGTTAAAACCAAGTTTTAGAGGCAGAAAACCAGTCAAGCAGCTCCAGCTAAGCTCCTGCATATACTGTCTTAGTGCTGTCCCAAGAATATAAATCTGTTTCTCTCTGCCATTCACTGTTTGCTTCTTTCAGGTTATTATGACTATATAAATAAACGCCATGCTTTTGGCCATGTCCTCTCATTTCACAACAACATTGTCTGAGATCTGAAGTGTGCGTGACAACCAAGAGATAAAAGACAACATCCAGGCAGTTGTGAAGAAGCAATTTCTGACATCAAGAACCCTAGAGGTAAACTAAATTGCAAATAAAGATTTTAAAGAATCATTACATTTCTGTCATCAACAGACTGCTCGAATGCTGTTATCGTGTACCAGCTATTTAACGTATCATGCCAGCTCTACATCCATCTATAGCTGCATACCAAAAATACCTCCATTAGCCTGATGAGAGAAGCCTGAAGCACGAAACATGTCCTGCTTTCAGCAAGTGGGCCACTGGCAGTTCAGAATACACTCATAGAAGATTTACAGACAACTTCAAGAAAAGAAAATTAAAAAGTCAAAAAATTCAGATGCACCTTTGCTCTTTTAACACTTAACACGTGGGGATAACACCGTTGTGGTTTCTCCATTCTTAATGCCACAGGAGCAGTGACGTCTCAAAACAGCAGAAGAGGCAGTTCTTACATGTGCCCCATTGTTAACTTTACACCCCTACATATAAAAGCAGGGGTATCTACATGGAGCAGGGGAGACACAGTCCTTGCAGCCACAACAAGGACACACAAATCCCAGCCCTCTTACCACCCATGCGAGAACACAAATATATTCTCTTCTGCCACAGAAGTCTGTAACACACAAAGACTTCATATGCATCATGTAAAAGAGGATCTCTGAGGTCTGACATGAGGCAGTTCACAGTTCCTTCACCGGTGTAGGAGAGCATAAACTACAACAGCTGCAGACTCCCTTGCATAATTTAGCCATCTGCATTGCAGACATCTGATGGAAAATCATCCACAAATTTGGCTGGGAGGGAGGATGACAAAAGCAGCTGTTTCTCCCCATAATCACAGGTACAAATTTGCAGCTGTGTTGGTTGCATGTTCACTTAATAGTCACAATGGTCAGAGCAGTCAGGCCATGCCAAGATCTCCATGCTTCTGCTTAAAAAAAACCCCAAACGAACAAAAACCAAAAAAAAATGGAATCACCTTAGGAAGGGTCAGGAGCTCAAAGAATTTTGCACAACCTTTTCCCTCTGGGTACTTACTCCCACCAAACCATTCATCTTCTCACCAGCAGCACTGCACACCCAGGTAAAATTCCAGATACTTAAAGACTTGATGTTTCAGGACTTGATGCTTTCTTATACAAGGCACATCTTCAATATCTTTAACATGATACTGAATTCAAATTTCCAGCATCTAGAAATGTGTGCATATACACACAAATCCAGACACACCCTGCCCCCTACACCGTACTGTTAAAGGGAGGTTTGATTCCACCAGGCATTACATTGCTTAGAGATCAGTGACAAGCAAACGGCTTTACAGCTTTACAAAAGACAAAGCCTATGAAAGGTCAGGCTGGAAAAGACTCTGAGGAACTAGAAATACAGAATTAGGAGGAAAATACTTAAGCAGTTTGGATTATTGCAGTCATGCCATGCTGATGCGGTTGCAGCCTAACGCCGCGGCTGCGTGGGCTGCAGAGTTCATCCCAGAGCACTGCAGCAACTCGGCCCCGCCATTATCACCATCTCACTGGCATCACCATGAACTCAGAGTGCCGGCAATCTGTGCGTGCAATGAGCTGTGCAAATCCAGTCCCAGCATGGCACACAGAAGAAAGTGTCTGCCTGCTTCCAGAAGCCCTTTGGTGTGAAGCTGGGGCACAAAATCATTACAAATTGGTCACTCTTTCTCCTGTCTGTATGACTTGCTGAGGTGGTAGTGACCCAAACCCAGACATCATCTTGTCTTTTCTATGGTGGCGTAATTTCTTCCCTCCCAGCATCACTGAAACCACTCAGAAAAGTCGTAACAGTTTTAGACAGGTGTGTATGAGTTAAAACTATTTACTTACTTTTAAAAAAGGCAGTCAGATGCATTATATAAATCAGATCAAACTGAGAAGAGAGCTTAACTAAACATATGCTCCGCGCACCCCATCTGCATCCATGCCGTGTTCACAGCTCCAGCAGAAGGCTCACCTTTAGCCAGCAATAGCCCTTGGCAAGGGAAAGCTCAGCACAGGGGGGACAAACACGGAGCAGGTCTTGCAGGCTGCCTCCATGGGATTTAAAAGACAGCAGCTCTGGTGAACTGCACAACACATGCTTCTGCCTTCATTTCTGGTCACTCTGGAGCATATCTTCTTCTGACTCAGGCTTAGGGGAAAGGGTGAATATTCTCCAAGGCTAACGTCAGCCACAGGCTGCTGTCTCCCAGGGATTCCTGGGAGTCAAGGAGGGAGAGAGATTTCTGCTCTATCTTGCCCTCAGTGTGCGCTCTCTGCTTCTGAGCTCACAGGGGCTGAGCTGGACTCCTGAAAGCAGCCTTTGAAAAAATATACCCCAACTGCACAGCACAGACTCCAGCACACATCCAGGAACAACCTTTAAGCTAATCATCATCTTTATGTGAAATAAACTAAAACCAAAAAAATCACATAGTTCCTTATTTTCATTCCAAAGGTGGTTTCAGCTTCCAGCTATTGGAGATTACACTGCATGTATACACCAAAAATGCATGTATATACCTTTTCACTCAAGACTGTGGTTTGACTGGTAGAAATCACTGTTGGGAGATGATGGTGCCTCCTACCATCCCTCTTGGGAGGGAAAAGAAGTGAAGGAAGGTGGATCAGCTGCCATTGGGAGATATGAATTACACTTCCTACACCAGCTCTGAGGAACATGGCCCTGAGTAGGTGTTGAAAATTAATCTTCTCCTATTGAAATGTGAGACAACAGCATGGTTGCCTTAAGGTGAAATTGTTCAGAGTTTATGAAAAATACCACCAGAAGGTTTCCTTCTCAATTAAGTCAGAAATATTCCATGTCCAAAAAAGATTCCCCCCCTTCTCCATTGCCAGGTGAACAACAAAATTTTACCTTGAGGAGGGAAAAGAAGTTGCATTGCTTTCCCTCACACTCTTATCCTGCTATGGAAGACTTTATGCTTTGGATTTAGCAATGAAAATGCCAGAGAACACAGGTGAGATGAAAGAGCTTTGAATGTTCAGCTCACAAAAACAGCATAACCTGTGAATTATTTCCTAGGATGCCATTTGTGTAAGACATCAGCAAAATGGATGCAATGCAAAGAGATCTTCCTAAGAAAGGTACACCCCAAAGAACTCAAGCTTATGGGGCAGAGGGTTAAAAGGAATGGTGACATTGACTGTTACTGTGGAGATATCTGGAAAAGTCAAGTACCAAGAAGAAATACTATGCAGAATGCACGGGTTTTGTCCAAAATCACAGCAGAAGTGGCTAGCAGCTGAGATCTATTCACATATTTAGGAGAAGTGTGCTGGCACAGTTGCCAACCACAAGCAGTCAGAACACCAGAAGACACAGCTCCACCATCAGCACAATGCCTCAGTGTCCAAGCAATGGATTCATTTATTAGTAACTCAGAAAAATGGCATCACTTGCCAACTCACCATCTGAAAGGGCACAAGGAGCAGACAGGCAGGCAAGCTATCTTTCACTCTAGGTCTCTGTTCACTATTTGCCCTTTACATAAGTTCCTTACCTCCCACAGAATAAAAGCTGAAGCCATAAAGTATTTAGGAAGATAAACTTGACAATGAAAACTCTACTGGTAATGATTCAAGTAACAGAGATACTGTAAGGCACTTTCCAAAGGAGAGCCTTGCACAGTATATTGAGCTTATCCAAGCAAGGAAATTAATTTATTTCAGAAAAATAAACCTGGATTCTAATTCTTAAAGCTAATTCCTACTGTTAACCCATCATTAGAGGCAAGCAAAGTAAACCTATAAAAATAAGTTACGCTTCACTTCTATCAGAATTCACCACAAGAGCATTAAGGGCTTATATGTACACTGGGGTCAAGCTTGCCAGGAGGACAGCCACCCAATTCACACACTCAAATGTAGATTTTTAACAGCTAAAATTACCTAAGTCCTCTAAAAGATGCCTCTGAACACCTAAATAACCTACAACAAATACCTAGAGAATGAGGCCAGTCTCTTTTCAGCTGTCACCTCTCAGCTGCTCCTTGGTGCTCCGGCAGCTACTCCTATGTAACAGGCTGAGTCAGTTGGTAAGGACTCGTTAGAAGAGAGGGAAGGCAATAGTAATGTGAGAAATGAGGCAGCAAATCCCCAAAGAAACTAACGTTCCCTTCACACCACCTGCCACACATTCACATGAAGCTTTTTTTCTGATTGGAATAGCCTTTGCAAATGTCTTCTTTAATGGAGAAAGTAATTGCTCCCAATTGGAGGCGAGCATATAGCAATACATTTTAAACAAACCTCTCAAATTTCACAATCCCCAACTACCCACATTTTGTCTCCTTTCCTTCTTCCTTTACTTCTACCCTGCATTCTGCTCGCAATACCCATGACTGCTACCACGTAACTTATTCAATGTACACACCGTGTCCCCAGAACAGCAGCATGCCACAGAGCAAGTCAAGACCAAGCCCGAAGGTAGAGCAGCCCAAAACACCCCATGTTTGCCACTCTTCCTGTTGTGAAGCTGAACCAGAGCAAGTTCAAGGCTCCTCCCTTTTAGTCCTGGCACGAGCTGTAACCAGGTTGCGAGTCATCAGCTCACACCACGATAATCTTGTCTCAGCTCTGTGCTCATCCAGTGGCAGATGGGGTTTCCTAAACTTGGGGGCCAAAGAACTGATGTCTGCCAAAGCCAGGGAACACTGAAGGCAGAATCCTACTTCACATTAATCAACACTTTGCAGTGCTCATACGCCTTCCATATCTCAATTCCCGCAAATCTGGAGCAGCTTGCAGTCTGGCCACAGCCTGCTAGATAAAACTCCCACGCAAGGTGAAATGTTATCTCCACTTCACAGGTTGGAAACCGAGACAAATATTTAGTGACTTGGGTTGTGACTGTACAAATCAAAGCAAGGCAAAGAACTAAACTTTTACATCTCCAGGCCAAGGCTATCGCTTTTATCACTGGATCATCCTTTTTTATGACCATATTCTGCTCAGAGAGCACAAACTGCTTCAAAGAGACAATAATCCCATATGAACTGTGTGCTCCAGTATCAGAAGACTGACAAAAAAGAGACAATGGAGTCAGTCATTACTGTCTTCACCCCTTTCATTAGGTATCCTATCAAGTTTTACTGCACAAGATAATTACCAGGATTTTTATACTCTTCACATTCCTATTTATGTTAAGTACCACTAAAAACCCATATTGATTATTATTTTTAGATCCTTGAGAAACATGAGTGGTATTGTCATTAAAGGAAAAATCCATGCCAGGTTCTTCATTTTCCTGGTTTGCTGCCTTTCCAAGAACTTCTGTTTTAATACGTGACTAAATCGCCTCGAAAATAATTTCTGTAATTGGTTTAATGAGACAGGTCACTGTGCTGAACTGTTGACACTCCCTAAGATTTTTGATATTCAAATATATGTAATATCAAGCAACATCTTGTTGTAGACTTCCATGCTTTTAAATAATGAAGAACCCAGTCTAAGTGTTCCAGACCTCCTCTCTCTGAAATTAACAGTCAGGACTTGCTCACCTCAGTGGAAGCAGATTCTGAAGCCAAGAATGTACCCATTTCTAGCTGGTTTACATGAAGAATGTATCTGCTCCAGGAGCCTGCCAGGAATGTTCAGCTGAGAAGTACATACATACAATGCACAGAAAGTTGGCACAATTTATGCTTGTACAGGGAAGCATTTTATTATACATCCCATTAAAAATACACTAAGGCAACATTAAAATTAGGAGCCTATGGGACGCAGAGAGTCACGAAACACGATTCTGAAATTGAAGCAGATATTTTCTCTTCAACAATCTGTCCAGACTCTATAACAGCAACATTCATCATCCGAGTGCCCTTACGCACCAGTTCAGTTTTCGGTGATGAGGGCACTGGAACAGCCCATCCTGACATCTGCATTGCTCCACCAAAAAACCCACCAGAGACAAGCAGGCACTGCCTGTGACCCACTTAACAGTCCAGAAAGTTTGACTTGTTCAAAGCTTTCTATAATTACTCTGAAACAAGGAGAACATTTTCACAGGGTCTGGTATGAATAGGATTGAGCCCACAGCAAGCACTCTGACACATAAATGTCTCCTTGTGTATCTTCCTATGGACCAGTATATGCACCTGTATCATGGGGATATGGCATCTGACCAGACCCCAGACGCACAACCTGCCTTACACACTATAAACTTCCAGTAATCCAGACCTGCACAGGCGCACCAAAACCAGCTTCCCAGCTACCTACCATTTGCCTTTATCTCCGAGGCTCTACTTGTTAAGGCAGATGCCAAAGGCTCTCTATGTAGCCACTCAACACAACCAACATTTTATTTTAAAAATCACAGATGTCATATATTACAGGGACAAAAAAAATTAAGGGATGTTTCTACCCACATTCAGTGCTGATGGATGTTTGGATAACCCACAAGCCTTTAACCTCTACTGGAACAACTGCGTTGGTTGACATTTAAAAGAAAAATCTTTGATTGAATCATGAATTAGCATCGAAAAACTTTATTTATTTATAAATAATTTAATTTCTTTATTTATCACAGGCTGCCAATGTTAGGCTGCTGCTGACCTGTGCTAGAAAGGCAATTTTTTTCGGGCTGCAGAGTAGATTATTCTTCAGCCTTTTCAACTTGTGGCCTTTCAGCTGATGCTGCCAACAGACATCCCAATTAGAGCTCACAGCAACATAGCTTGCTTTCAAAAGGAACCAGTGGGGGTCTGAAAGGGAGACTTATTTATTTATAGTTGTAAAACATGGTTTGAAAAAAATAGATTTGATTTTGTGCACACATTTTGGGTTTGCTTTGCTTCATATTTAAAGCGAGCAATGGATTCCTACATCCCAATCTCACCACGTGCAGCAGTAAGAAACAAAAACGAGGCCACTGAAACCAGTGATGGTGTGCTAGCAGGGAGAGAGCCAAGTTCACGACTTGGTAAGAAGCTGAGGCCTTCTTCTTGTACTGGGCTAATTGGTTGGGATTCTTAATAATGAGTTCACAAAGTCGCTTAAAACTTTGGGTTTTAATGCACTGGAGGGAGGAGGCAAGGAGTGAAGGGTGTGAAAAGCTGTTTTTCAAAGCCAAATTGATAAAACCACTCCCTATGCAATTAAAAACCTGAACAGCTGAATAGCTGACTTTGGAAAGCAGCAACTGCATAATTTATCGGGTTGGTTTATAAAGAGAGAGAAAATATCCGAGGACAGGAAAGGAATTTCACGGACATTTCAACAGCACATGGAAACTGTGGTACATTTTATCATTTCAAGATTTATTTTTGCACTCCCTTCCACTGCGAGGAAGCAAGCAAAGGTCTATTAGGCTGCATTTTCCCTGCTTTTCCTCTTTATCAATGGAGGAAAAACCACAACGGCTCCAATATGCTACTAAGGATATTGACATTTTTTCTAACCTTAAGTCCTGCAATCAGCTTATACAGTCTCTGAAGGAGCCCAATGAAGGGGACTGGGAAGAGCACAGGTTTAACTTGAATTTAAGCTCACATACAAGGAAAAAATGTTGCAGGAAAACATTTTAATAGTTTAATCCTTTAAAAAGCAAATGCACACTCACACTAAGAGTACAGGCAAAGCACTTTTTTCTCCTCTGTTTGTTACCTCTGGCATCAGTACTGCACCACAAACTTCGCTTTGGCTGATGGGGTATGAGAGAGGGCAAAGCAGCCCCAAGCAAACATCAGGGGTGACTGACTACAACCACCAGTCAGCATCAGAGACTCCTCACATCCGTGCTTGCTGAAGGTACACAGCAGGGCTACAGCTCCTAGTGGCACCAGGGCATTATTCTGCATGAGGCTGCAAGAACAGGTATCCTTTAAAACATTAGCAGTGTCACTTGTGCTAACACAACATAATGAAAAGTAACTCCTGTGCGTGAACAGCAGACACTTCTAGGAACCATTTCTGAGTTGACTTGAATTTCAATCCTGGACTTTAAACGCCTTCCAGTAGCATTTGAATTGACTTAGCAGTGACTTGGTTTGGTTTATCTTGCGACTGAAATGTGATTTTGAGAAAAATGCTGAGGAAAATGTAGAAAGGATAAATGTGTAGGGGGTTTATTCCTTCAACAAAACGGAGTCAGAAAGACTGCAACCCTCACTAATTTGGCAAATATTTTGGACAGAATTATTTTTAAAATTGCATTGGACTCAGCAAACAGTTTGATGAGGAAACTGAAAACACAGACAGGGCTTTTTTTTGTGATCAAGTGACTCAGGAGCATTTTAAGTTCCAGCGAGTCCCCATGACACTACAGCATTTAACAACACTTGACTGGCAGCATAACCCATATTTAGAGACATTCAGAACCCAGCTGTCATCTTGGGCATCTAAATAAATCGATCAGCTGTAAGCAAAGATATCAAGAAGCACATACAGACATGGAGTCTTTATTCTCATTGCTAGCAGAAGCCTATCACAAGCAGCAACGGTGCCTTTAGTTATGTTATAGTACAGAAATAACTTTGGTTGGTGCAAGAAATCCTTTGTTATAGACTCAGAAATAGGCCTGCTAACATAACTCTGCCATCTCATGCTATCAAATACGATCAATACAAGTAAAAACTCCAAATCCTTTGGGAGGGAGGGCCCTTTCTTTGTTCTTTTGTACAGTGCAAGAGAACTGAGATTTGGGTACAACAACACATTGAAAAAACACTTCAGATGTCTGCAAGACTCTGGTCTGGATATATCCAGGATAACACTAAGCTCACCACCAGAAATTACAAAATTTCAGCAAAATGCTTAAGTAAGGAGCACAACACTGCACGCCCTTCACAGATGGCTGGGGAGGAGAGTGCCTTCAGAGTCTGACTGGCTGGGTCACTGTTTACCTATGCTAAATGTTCAGATTTATTGAACATCCTCTTAAGGGCTTTACAAAGGAGTTTCAGAAGGTTAGAAATCCTGCTCTGTGTCCCCAGTGACCTGTGAAACGAAAGCAGGATGAACTCATCCTGCCCACCCACACTCACCGTTGCTCAAGGCTGGCAGTAATGACCTGAAGCAGTACATCTTCTGTTTAATGGTTGTGATAAATTACTGCACAAAAGGTGTGGGGTCCCTGATCCCATGAGGTGCAAGTTGCATGCTGCAGACCTTCCTGATGTGTTTAACACACACATAGCTGCTCTCCTTGATCTTAGTTATGCTAGGCAGCACTTAGAATGCTGCCATGTCTTTGACTGGGCTAGTAAGTGCAACTGATTGTAAATAATTACAGTGGGGTCCCCAAGGATGATCATTAGCAGCCACAGGCAGGGAGACCCAATTGGCCACATCCATCACAGTGCCTAATGGTGCAGTTCACACGTATTTACCTGGGATGTGCTTGATTCAGCTGTATCTTCAGCCCCGGGGGCAGGAAGCAGATAAAAAGCTGCCAATTCCCCACACACCTTTTCATACTACACTCTATTAACGCATTGGCCATCTGAATATGCAATTATAGCATCACTGAAATAATTTTCCTCTAGTAAAACAGCTCCTCATGTATGTGTGATGGTTCAGGCTGGGATAGAGTTCATTTTCTTCACAGTAGCTGGTATTGAGCCATGAGTTGGATTTGTGCTGGGAACAGTGTTGATAATTCAGGGATGTTTTAGCTATTGATGAGCAGTGCTTACAGAATCCAGACCTCTTCTGCTCCTCATCTCGACCCACCAGCGAGGAGGCTAGGGGTACACAAGAAGATGTCAGGGGACACAGCCAGGACAGCTGACCCTAAATGACCACAGGGATATCCCAGACCATATGGTGTCATGCTCAGCACATAGAACTGGGGAAAGAGGGAGAGGGGGGACATTTGGAGTGATGGAGTTTGTCTTCCCAAGTCACCATTATGTGTGCTAAAGCTCTGCTTTCCTGAGAATGGTCAAGCTCCTGCCAGTCAATGCAAAGTAGTAAACAAATTCCTTGTTTTGGTTTGCCTGTACATGGCTTTTGCTTTTCTTATTAAACAACCTTTATCTCACAAACCCACGAGTTTTCTTGTCTTTACCTTTCAAACTCTCTCCCCCATCCCACCATGAGGGAGCAGCTGTGTGGGGCTGAGCTGTGGCTGAGGCTAAACCACAGCAGTGTGCCAGAAAAACTCCAAGCCACGTGCATGCTGCACAGTGACACAGGAGTTTAAGTACTTGCTAATTCAGGTCAGTGCTGAAATCCCCTTGATTATTCTTAGTTACATAGAAGTATATCCTTTGTTAGAAGTCTATTCCATAAATGTTTCAACAATTTTTTTTTTATAAATACATAATTTTTAGAAAAAACTTCCTCATCCTGAGCTACCAAGGTTAAAACAAGTAAGATGTTCACTGGTTTTACCACTTCTTTTACTGGAATAATTTATCTCCTAATATTCATAAGGTGACACCATTAGCACATTTAAGAAGTGCTAAGAGAAGAGCTTTTAATCATGGAGATAACTGTTTATGATAGTTGTCTGTCATTAATTAGTTTGCAAGCCTCATACTCTCTGCTGAGGATGCCCAGAGAGGATTCTTACAAACACATACCTTTTACACACGTACGAGCTGGATTCTGCACATAGGCATACCATTACCACCTGAATGTAAATAAAATACCTCAAATATTCGAGTTGCATTTAAAATGGAGTTGTCCTGGCAAGGAACACACTTTATCCCAGTTCTGAGCAGCTGGAAAATGTTAACAGGAGATTATGACAGCCCAGTTAAGGCATTTGATTTACCTTTAAAACAGCATTTGCCAAAGTACTGCTGTACCTTAGTGCAGAATGCCCCTTAGTACAAGACGTATCTGTCTGGAAGCACCCCTCCTCTCAAACTAGGTCATGCAATATCGTTACCCCTAAAACTGTGTTACCTGTGTTCTTGAAAATACTAAAAAAGCTACTAAAAACTGACCAGAATCCTACTGAGATTTAAAACCAACTCGAACTTTCTATAAAATTTGATTGCAGTTGTATGTATTCATCTATTTTTAATCTGGCTTCCTAAAGGAATAAGTTTTGCAGGGCCAACTGTTGATTTCTTCCCCCTCTTCCTCTTCCTGAATATATGACCAGACTCCTTTGCCCACTTACCAATTCAAGAAAAAGGCAAAGCTTTAAAATGCTACTAAATCTCTGTGAACATATTGAGAGAGAGGAGACGGTTCTCCCATGTCATTGTGCAGAGAGAGGGAGAGGAGGGAAATTTAGGAGTTACATTTGTGTTTGGCAGCAGCTGCTCAGCAAGCGCACAGCTGCCGAGGAGCAGCAGCCCATGCTGTCACTTGCACACCGGGGTGCAGGGAAATCTGGGGAAGGAAGGATTTGGGTAACGAAGGATAACTCCTGAGCAAACCAGGCCTCATCAGTTCTGCTACTTGTATTTTGGGTTTCAGACCAGGAGTTCATCTCCGGTCCCACTTTCATTAGTACAAATAATCCAGGGA
This sequence comes from Cnemophilus loriae, assembly GCA_013397755.1. NCBI lineage: Eukaryota > Metazoa > Chordata > Aves > Passeriformes > Corvidae > Cnemophilus > Cnemophilus loriae. The sequence goes on along the minus strand of VZTF01002536.1, from coordinate 439,750 downwards.
ACACAGCAACAAAACAGCAGTCAGTCCCCTGCTTCAGTGGACCAAATTCTTAGACATTTCATCAGGCAGAGGAAATTCATTACGGTATGTGTTCCAAATGAGTCTTATGAGCAGACCGTCAAAAAAGGCATTTTAGAGCTAACTCCTGCTGGCTTAAAGGGAAGCAGGATTTCAGCCTCTGTGCCAAGACTCTCAGCTGTGAGCACACAGTCTGCCTCCAGAGTCCTAACCTTTAAATCTATGCCCTTGAAAATGAACATCTCACCCAAGTACCACTGCCAGCACAGCAGCAAGAGGAGACAGAAGCTGTGTGTCACACAGTGTAGCAGATTCAAGCCTGAACTGTCCATCACAGACACAAACAACTGGAAGAACCAGCTGTGTAGCTGAAACAAGTTAAATCCACAGTGAACTAAGAGGTTAATGCACTCTTCCACCCAACAGCATACAGGAGGGCAACGTGGCTGGAACAGCTTCCTGAAGGCAACCCATTGCATTTTATTGGTCAAGCTAAAACCTCAAGTCATGAAAAAGATCAGTTCAGTGCATTCTCAGCAGAACAGTAAGTAGCATCACCACCAACTCTGCATTAGTTATCAAAAGTCCTGGGGACTTTCTAAACTTAGGCCTAGTTTTGGCATAGTTCAGCAGAATATATAATGACCATCACCCCTTACATTGCCAGAGAAACTGAGGCAGAGAAGTGAAAATCTTCAAAACGACATATCAGCAGCCATGGACAAGAATACAGGAGCTCATGGTTCTCAAGTTGAGTTGTTCTGTCAGAGTTCTGCTTTGAAAGCAAACGATATTGAAGAGAAGTTGAAAATGGGAAATCATGCTGTAAAGCGATGAGTACCCAGACTATTTAAGCATCATTACACTCCTCAGTTATGTTCTGACTCAGCCTATAAAGTATCCCTCTTCCAGAGGCACATCTCCATCCTAAATGTGAAGTCAGCAACTTCACAAACATTTCATCTCTTGTGTATTTAACAATCATCACAAACAAGAAAAGCCTGGACTTTTGAGTTCATGGTTCTGTGAAACTGCCACAGAAAAACATCACTGATTTCGTTAGCAAGCATTTGGCTCAGAGTATGGAAGAGAAAACAAACTCACATGGTGCATGGAACATCACTAGCACAGATGAATGATCTTTTATAAACTTGTCGAAGTCCTCATCGGTCAAGTGATAAACTACATTTTCTTCATCTGCCCAGGGAGTCTCTGGAGCCTGTGGCTGAGGTGCCTGTGGGCTACAAGACAAACAGACACAGCTTAAAGGCAGCTCTCTGGTGCTAAGCAGTCATCTTGGCAAGACAAACTGTAAGGAACCACTTTGTGCAGATGTTCACACATGTCTGACACACCAACCCTACTGAACAGCTTCCATAATTGTACCCATCCAGAACTCACAGGCACTGAAACGTAGATAAAACTGGAGGAGGAACAAAAAAATCTGCAAGAAGCTCCTGAGGACAGATCAGCAATGGAAGGGGATGGAGCGAGGAGATAACCAGACTGCTTGGTTATTACATTAGAGAAATCAAATGCATTTTCTATTACTCTTTTACCCTCCTCAGCAGGATGCTCCCTTTCTCACAGCATTCCCACTTTGTAGTTCACAGGAGTCATTGCAAATGAAAGAAAAAAGCGTGGAGCAGAAACAGCCAGTTTAACCCGTCACCTTGGATACTGACAGCATGATTAGGGCCGGCAGAGAAAGGAGGAGCAGTGCTGGGACCATGAGCCAGCTACACACACCATTTCCCCAGGAATACATGGTTTTACCCTGAACAACTCTTTGAGAGCCAGGGAAGCATCGTTATGTCCTCAGTCTGCACTGGGCTTTGTAGGCATAACTCAGCAAAGCTACTCAGCTGCATGCTTCACCTAAAAGGCAAGTGATGTGTTCTACCAACTTCACTATGATTGCACATGAGTTCAACTGACTTTGATGGGTCACAGCCACAGAGACTGCTCAAAGACACAGTGGCAAGGTTCTGGAAACTGAACCTAAGCTCCTCTGGAGCTCATCATCCCAATAAACAATTGTTTTTGGCTTTTATTAATGTACATTGAAAAGAGAATTTGGCAGCTGTGAACTAAACTATGCTAATTGACATTTTATTTATTAAAGCAGTGTTCACAGAAAAGACACCCAAACGTATGAACACTGGGAGCCAGACTTTGAAGCTATTTTATTCTAGTCAGTTGCAGTAATGAGTTCCAAATACCCCCCAAAATTCCCCAAATTCTTTGGCAAAGTACAGGTCTGGATGTGACCCCATCTCTGGTGAAAGCAGATTTACTATTTTTGATTAAAATGTATTATTGTGTTAGCTGCCTGGAACAAGGAATGGTAAACAGATGATAACTCGTTTATCCTGCCTTACTCATTTCTAGGCTGAAAGCCTAGTTTGATTAAAAAAAAGCAGTAGAGATACACAGATTCAGATAGCAAATTCTGTTGATGTAAGCAATGAGTGCGATCCAAGAATATTAAGCAATCTATGCAGAATTGTGATGCACACCTCTGCTGCTGCTTCTACGATAAACAAACAAAGAAGCAAACATCAAAGCAAAGGTCAGAGTTGCACCTGGCTAAGCAGCCCAGAGAGCAACAATCTCCAGGTATCCTGGCAGAGCGAAGGCTTTCCAGCAAACACCATGACACTTGGATTTGGGAGCTCGGCTGAGTAGGCAGAGCATGATGAACAAGGACACAGCGCCTACAAAGCACTGGGAGAACGTGGTGTTTAGCAGGGCCTGGCGTGACCTACTTCAGTCAGGAATTAGTAAAGCAGGGCATGGGATGTTTATTCAAATGACCTAATTTAAAATGCTGTGCATGTTAATAAGCCTACACAGGAGTTGGTAAGAAACATCTCAAGGCCTGGAGAAATCAACAAGCAAAATTTAAAATGTCATTTAACACTGAGACAAGGCACACCCAACACCTGATTAGGATGACAGAAGTCCAGAAGAGCTATCAAAAGCTAATTCAATTGAGAGCACAGAACAAGTTCTTGATTTAACAGAGTAGCTGATGCTAAGGAAGGGCCCAAGGGGAATCTATAAAAACAGCAAGACAAACTAAGCAGCTATTGAAGGCAGCAAGAAGCTGTTGGGCTTGCCTACCATTCAGGCTGTGTATCAGATTTAACAAAAAAGTGGTATATACAAGATAGCATCTCTACTGTGTTGGATTAAGGTTGTATGATGGTTCATCTCTATCATCCCATGAAAACATCTGAAACTCCGTAACACAGTAGCCAGTGCCTATTAGGAATATAAGAAACGTGAAGTATCTGTAAGACTGATGCATTAGCACACTTCAGCTTTAGAAAGAAGCACCTTTAAAAATCTTTAAAAAAAAAACAAAAACAAAACAAAACAAGAGGTGTTGGAGCCCTCCAAACTATCAGTTCTTGTCCTGAGAGGAAAAAGTATGGACAACGATTTAAATAATTCTAACTTTCATTAAGCTCTATCATGTTCTCCCCCTCAAATGAGCCTAAGATCAACCACTTTCAGCACTTTCCCAGTGCTAAAATATTCAGCACGGGAAAAAAAAAAAAAAAAAAGAAGAGGGAGAGAGAAAACAGCTGCTTTTCTGCGAAGTGTACTTATTGTCCACACAAAATGGAGTATTTCATATGGCTCACTGTCTGCTGGATTTGCTTTCAAGACAGCACATACATGCATGGTATAAAAATGCTCTGGCTTTCCTTGCCATGGCCCTGCCATGCCCTGGTCCTCAGAGCAACATTTTGTAGAAAAGCAACCTTTCAATATTTTAATATTATGTTATTCTGAAACACAGCATGTACACCCTGCAGCTATCTCATTGCACTCCTTGGCTTTCCTAAAGCCCTTGCCATACCATTTTGACTACCTGTACTGCAGATTCTCCAGAATATTATAATATTGTGTATGTAGCATGTTTACCCTGTATGTGGTTTTATTAATAATTTATCAAAATTTAAGCATCATTTACTGGCAAAATGTAAGTACACATAACTACTCAATGTGGTTTCCTTAGAAGCTGTACTTATTACACAAAACAGGGGCACAAGGCTACTGCTCAGATCATCTTCTAGGCAACTAATAAGCATGCAGTAACACTAAGTGAGGACAAACAGCTGTCTTTAGCTCTGGACTGCTGAAGTATCAGCCAAAGCCCACAGTGGCTTGTTAGCAGAGATTATCATTGGAAAGAGCTTGCAGCTGTTCTGCTTTGCCTCCAGTAGCTGTGTTCACTTCCTGTCACAGCACTGATATAAAGGTACTGCATATTGCAGGGATTATCTGGATATTATGTGGGCAGACAGGGGAAAAAAAACACCCCAAACAGCTAATGTTTCACATATGGTAGCCAAGAGATAACCACATCCTTGCAGAACTGAAAAGCATAACAAAGTGCAGGTGATGAAGCCATATCCTTGCTCCAAGGGCTGATCATCTCCTTCAAGTTGCTGGAGTTGCCATCTCGATCACTCACACTTGAAGGCTTAATTGACTACATGAGGCTTAATGACTATGGCTGAATTCCTCCTGTTTGAGCCACTGGGCAGTACTGGCTTGCAGTGTTTGTAGCTCCTGATGCTAGCAGGATGCTGCTCTCACTTCATTTGTGGGTTCCAAATCCTGAAGCGCTCAGCCTACTGCTGCTGAAGACCCTGCGCTACCTGCAACCATATGCACGTCCCCAGCACAGCCCCATTGTACAGCAAAATACATTTATTCTGAGCTAAGCTGTACTATTACAATAGTTTGCAACAGTCTGTTCCTTCCCATGCGTTTGTTTCCTTTCATTAGCTTAATTTCAGTATTGTTTCCACTACTGCAGCAAACAAAGGAGGGTTACAAATACGACACCATGCCCAAGAGCCCTGGGCTCACTGCAAACAGAATTTCTCCATCACCAGATTATCTCACCTCTCTCCAGCTGCTCCATCAGCTTCACTGACCATGTGGGGATTTGCACCAGTTGAAGAGCAGCTATACACACATACTCTTCCCATCTGTCTCTGAACTGCTAGTCCCATAGGCTCATTCAGCCCCCAAAAAGTTTATGACTGCAAACAGCTCTCTTTAGGTAGAACAAGGTGCTTTCAGCACTTTCACATCATGACAGCAAACACAGATGCTGTAAAAAGTGACTACCTATCCAGGGTGCCTTCATCTTCAGTTTGTTTCTGCAAGACACTTTAAAGGCTTCAGCTAAAAGCTGTTGAAACAACAAGAACTGCACACTTGGTATATACATTTTTAATAACACAACGGAAGTCAAACCTTTTGCAAGGTATTAAGTTCAAACACCCAAGATCACTGGAATTTTAAGTTGGCATTTTTAACGAAGCTGAGATCTGTGTATCTGCATTTATTTTAGTCCACAGTCAGCCTCCTATCACAGACAAAATGCAATTGTGAAATGCAAGGCATGCATGCTAAAAACCAAACGTTAGTCAATCTCTCTGTATGAGTTTAGCTGATCTCAGGGAGGGTAGTTTTGTTTGCTCTTCTGAGCAGAGGGAAGGAGGGAGAGATTTCTGTTCCTAAACCATTACATTCTGTAAATAATGAAGAGTACATAAAAGGTGGAGTGCATGAAGTTCAATGCCTTACTTTTTCAGCCACTCTGCTATATCTGCTGCGGTAGCACCAAAGTTCTCAAAGTTGAACAGGAACTTTCCTTTCCTGTTAAAGCAACAAAACAAGGTTCAGTCCTTGCCCTAAAAGATAAAAACATGCAATTATGTAAGAGTGCATGATTTCTAAAATAGTAGCAAAACATAACTGACTCAAAATAGCAGATTGTAGGATATCCCCGGACATTGAATTCTTCCTTTATCCTTTCAAATTCAGCAGAGTAAACATTCATCCCCGCAAGAACCTGGAAAAACAGAGCATAATCTTACTGATTCTTACAATATAGCAAGAACATCATACCATTTGTTTGAAGATTTAAGTAAAACCCACTTCAATCTGGGCAGATTCCGATTTCATTCATATAGCTGTCAAGCAAGGGACTCCCTGTAAAAGGCACTTGTGTTTTTCTGATTTTGTGCAAGGGGGAACAGAACAATCCTTGAGTCTAACCCAGAGAAAACACACAGCAGTCATCATGTCACCTCCTCCTTTCTCCGGAAGCATCTCTGTTTCTTTTTATTCACCCACTAACAGAAATACCTAAAGGGAATTCTCTCAACTGCACTACTTGTGCTCTTCTTTGCACATTTGGATTTTAAGCTACAAGTGTAACTAGATTTTTTTTCTTCCTCTGCAAGTAGAAAAAAAAGAGTTCTTAGTTCATACCCAAACATTAAATAGGACACCAGAAGTTCCACCCTCAGCTCTCTAGCTTCCACTCCAGCAATGAATTTTCAATCTCAGCTCATGTCCAGAAGCCCTAACCAACCAAGCACTGACATTATCCCAGTTCAAAAATGCACTTACTGTATGGCAAGGGGAAATCAGCATGACTTTGATGTGAAAATAAAATGTGCCCTATTTCCATGAGCTCAGGAAATAGCACATGGCATTTATATGCTTTAAATATGTTAACTTAGGTAGGGTAGGGTATAATGAGAGTTAAGAATTAACCTCGTCCTACAGTCTTCAGAAGAGAGGCACAGAAGCACAGTAACTTTTCAGACTAGCCCATAAAACAAAAACTCTCTCCTCCCCATTCCTCACCTCTATCCCAACCCATCCTCCATCTCAACAGTCCTTGAGCTTCAGGTTCAGGGCTCCTGTGACTTACACTGTGCCCTGCGACTTATTCTGTGCCCTGTCCAAATGTCTTCCAAATGTTTCTGACACGAAAATTAGAAGATGGGGTTGATTCCAAGTTTTTGGGGGTGTGCAATTCACACAGAGGTCGTTCTGCTGTCAAACCTGGACCCAGAAAGTTGCTGAGATACCACTTCCTGATTAACTTAGTTTAATGGCATTGACGGCTTAAATCATTTTAGCAGCAGGGTCTTAATCCAACCCCCACCTACTTCCCTCTCCAAAAACAGGATTTTCTCCTTCCAGCTAAAATACCACATCAGAATTTAATACCACGTTCCTGACTGCAGCAAACTGCACAGACCAACCAAATGTACTCAGAGCCAGCATGAAATAAATCTTAAAGCAGAAAATCCTCATTTGAAGGTCAACCGTTCCTAAGAATGTGCTGGAAAGTCACTAAAAGATACTTTGTTTTCTCTTCCCTATCCTAAGAAAGGATAAATTGAACAGAGGAGGGTACAGAAATAAGGTTTATACTTGCTGGCCTAGTCTTCCAGTTTGAATTTTCCTTGTAGTTCAAACAACTGGATTGACTTAATTCATATGAGATTATCTAGACTCAATTCTCCCCTTTCCTTATCCTCCATGTCACCACCTAAGGCAGGTAAATGCAATAGGATCAAGATACAGTGGTTGCTCTATAAAGCAAGAACCAGGTTTGTTAACTAATTCCCTAATTAACACCAGCCTACCAGACTCCACGTTTGCTGTGAACTTTCAGAGGATTTCCTATGATTTAAATGGGCATTCCTGGCCATGTCAGACAATTTCACTGTGTCCATCTAATGGTGATTGATACAAGCCAATAACTTGGATTCATTCTGGTGTTCATTACATTATATGAAGCATAATTAGCAAGAAGCTTATTACAATGGGATTTGTTTTTAATGACAAGAGTAACAGCTTTAGCTGGCCAATAGTCACAGAATTATGAAATATCAGGCTGCCAGAGACCATCAAAACACACCTACTGCCCAAAGCCAGGGTCCTCCTGCCAGACGTTTGGTGAACTTGCTTTTAGCAAATGACTGAATGACCGACCCCAACTTCAATTTAGGTCCATTACCTTTTGTAATAGCCACTGCAGAAACAAAGATCAGTTTATTCCTTTCACCTCTCCAGTGACGTTTGACATATTTCAACACTTATCTGCTCCGCAAGAAACTACCTATAACCTAAACCAACTCTGAACTTTTCCTAGCTGCCCAAGAATTTGGAGCTTCTGTCCATTCCTGTTCAGCTGTGACCCCCTGCTTTGATTCACAGTTTTCCTGATGGGATTGCTCCAAAACTGGTACCTCACGGCACCACAAAAAACAGAAAAAAAAAAAAAAAAAAAAAAGACAAGCACCAAAGGAGGAAAGCACTTAAGCATATTCTCAAGCTGGTCTTTACTGAGCAGAACATTCTGGCACACTCACTAAGTGCATAGGCATTAGGGAGATGATGAATGGTTTGCCAATAACCAGTTCCCTCCTGCCCTGGGGCCATAGTGACAGTCACTCACCAGAGCCCAGCCAACCCTCTAACCACAGGAATCTTTCCCGCAAAGGGTAAAATAAGCCCACTTCTGATTTGGAGCACTTTTTCCTTCTGCACTGGGTGAAATGAAATTGTAAGATATAACCATATATAAACTGAAAATAGCACTCTGCCTTCCTCCCAGTAACAGCACTGGGACAAGAAGCAACCAGTCCCAAGGAAACACAGTGACCAGCAACAGGTACAGTTCACCTTTTCACTTTTACGACCTCTTCAATAGGCAATACTGTACTTAATTTTCCTGCTATGTAACAGCAATAATCACTTTTGAGCCTGGCACATCCTGACAGCTAATGACAGGTCAGATTAAAAGGCTAAACCTTCAGCTCATCCAAACCACTCATAAACTTTGCAGCAAAGTCTGATCTGGAGGTCAACATCACTCTAAGGCACACCATGGATAATTTATGATGGGTACAGCACAGTTAACTTTAGAAATAGCAATCTGTGTACACATCCCAATCAGGAAGCTAATTGGGTCAAATTTTGACAAACAGACCGATTTTTGTGAAAAACATGGGTGGCAGTGGCATAACTGGACTTTCCTCTGAACTGATCCTGCACTACAACACTCCACTGCAAAAAACTGTGTCCCAGCCCTGTCACTCAGCTGTGCAAGATCAGCCCGGATCCGTAGAAATGATTTCCAAGTGAGGAAGGAAATACTCAAACCAGAATAGAGCTAGAGTTTAAATTCTCTGGTCTGAATTTAATGAAATGAGCTGCACATGGGCAAGGAAGGGATAACTGCAGGAGGACACAGTGCTCTGCAGCATGCCTTCTCTCTGGCACTGTGTCTACAGGTGATGCTCTACATTCCTCATCCCTCTCACCCCGTAATGTACTGCCACGCAAGGCTGGAGCGCCTTCCCAAAGGCTGCAGCACATGCTCCTCTGAGGGGAGATGGCCTTAGAGTGCTGCCTGGCTGGACAAAAACACTCTTGAAAATATCTTCTAAGGCTTGTGCCATGTCCTAAATAAATCTGAATAACTCCCACTCATTTCATCCCTAAGCAAACAAAGATTTAGAGAAAACACTTCTGAAAACAACTAGTTTGGAGAATGTTGGGCAGTCTGACAGCACTAGGTAGTCATAAGAAGAAATGGCCAGAGCTGCCCTAGCAATGAACAACAGTGCTTCATCTCTTCCTCACAAGGAAACCTGTAAACACAGCAGGATATGATCCAACAGGTAGAATCAGACCAAATCCTGCTAAAGCCATGAAACAACAATCCTATTTCTTCATCCTTTATGTACTACTGACATCATGTAAGTCATACGTTAAGCACATTATAAAACTTTGACCAGGTAAGTGCCTTTGACTTGCTTACAGAGATCAATACACCTTATAAGTACAAAGGGGTAACTAAATTATTGTGAATGCTGTACTTTATTAGAGTCAAAACTTACTTTCATATCAATGTGACATCAGTGCTAACTTTGACAGAGCTACAGTCAAACTGTAAAACTTTATTAATGCTGAGTGGCTGGAGCGTGACCAATAGCTCATGGGAGGGGAATTTCCCTCCCATAACACTGTGATTCTCCACAAAATCCAAAAAAGTGGATTAGTAACTGCTCTGAGGGCACCCATCCCTGATCTTGCTATGAAACATCAGGCCAAAAAGCTGATCAAATCCATTAAGGCAAACATTTCTTTCTTTACCAAAATGAGCTCAAAAGACCTACAAACCCACAAATTAGAGGCTAAACATAAATGCACATAGTGTCAGAGCCTGTATCTTCATGGAAATTAACTGCAGTGGATCTAAAGGGCAAGGGAGTTCACATCTCATTCTCCTAAGTTTTAGAAGAATGAAAACAAAGGGAGAGAGAATCCTGACGAGATCTGGAACAGAGTAATTTATTTCTGTTTTGTTTCAGCTTGCTTAAAAATTTATAATTTTGATTTTGATAAATATTTGTCCGTTTATATACTTTAAAAAAAAAGGTGCTAAAGTTATTTTTGAAATGTCATATGAATCTCATTGTCTCACTTACATATTTACCCTTCAGTTCTGTGGCTGCCTGCTGATAAGATGGCATCATTCTCTTACAAACACCACACCCTGATAAAAAAGAAATTGTGTAAGTAATATGCCAACAACTCTATTCAGCCTTTTACAGTATCTATGTTCCAAAGCACATGAAGTAATATTTTATATCAAAAAAATTTAAACAAAAATTCTTTATCTGCTTCAGTAAATCATTATTAGATTATTAGTTTCTAAGGATGTTACTTCTTGTTTCAAGCCTCTATTTTTGCACATTTTTCATGCTCTTCATTTTCATATTCATTTCTCATCCCGGTATGAAGAGAGTAAAACCATCTTATATTCCTCAGGCTCTGAGCTGAGCCCAGAGGAGAATACAAGATGAAACACACATATCGAAAGTCAACAGACGATGTCATAATTGAGAACTCAAAACAAAAAGCTTTGTGCATTTCTAGTCTTTGATGGGACAGGGGGAGGTACTTCAGATTCATCCTTGCTTAACAAGGCTTTGAAATTAATTTGAGACGCATTTCCTAAACACATTACACAGACATCAAGTGTTAAACAGTGCTCTGTTAATTGAGTAGACATAGCTCAGAAGCAACAGCCCTTGCAAGATACAATAATGCGCCGTGGAAAAGACAAAGGGTGAGTGAGGAAGACCACCAATGTGTAGTTGAAGTGTGCTGAGAGCTGTCTGATGATGCTTTGCAGTGCTAAGCAGATTAGCAGTAAATCACCTCGTAAGCAGCAGTTTTCACCCCCGCCAAGGAAAATCCCTGCATGCAGATGGGAAGGGGCAGGAGTGCAGACAGCATGGAAGAAAGGTAGCTGGAGCCAAGCACTCCACACACTTATTGTGGAAACTCTCAGTCCACCACGGGGCAGTAGTCAACGCTTCTGTTCTGGTTAGGAGACAGAGAGTTTTGAAAATATCTTCCAGAAAGGAGGAACAGATTTTGCAGCCACTCGTTTAGGATCACATCAGCATGCCTGGAAAAGAACATCCTTTAATCTGATGAAGGAGAATTCTTGTTTCTGTGGTCTTTCCATCTTTGATCTCTCTGCTCAAATTGACAGTGAGGTTGTTAAATTAGTGCTGGTCAAAATGACAATTTCTTGGTGGGCACAGACCACTCATTTAAGGCCCACTGAGGTCTTGCAGCTTCATCCAAACCACTGCACAAACATCAAAAGATTTGAGTTGATAGACATCATCTTCTGAATCCTCTATTTCTTCTCTCCTCAGGAGCCTCAGACCCTAAACTCCTGTAGCAGATTTCCCTATCTTCCCCTCTTCACTCTCTTACTGCTCCCTGGAGTACCTTCTAGAGCATAAGCACATAGCAGCCTCCTCCATCCAGCCATCATCCCTATCATCCTCCTCTTTCCAGTTCTGCAGCTGCCTCAACCTTGCTGCTTCCAAACCCACTTCAGTACACCCTCTCCTGTCCTCGTATTTCTGGGTTATATTGTTCAGGATGCTGCCAAGCCACATACACCCCTCAAAAGGCATAAAAGGGGAACGTCAAAAAACCCATTTTCTTCTGCTCTGTCTTCTTGTATTTTGTCCCAAAAGGGAGAGCTTAATTAAATACACATTAGTCTTTCCACTAGTTAACACCTTCATTTTTAAAGCCCTATGTTCAATCATGTTTATAAACACCTCCTTCTTGTTGCCAAATCCAGTCAGTCTCCTACAGGAGTCTTCCTTGACAGAGTTAACTACGAATAAATCTGAATGCCTTTAAGTATACCTAATATTTCATCTTTAGTGCTGTCTGACTTTCTAATATAGGCCCAAAAGTACAGTGAATGGTCTGCAAATGGCAGGTAATATCTTCTGAGGAAAGCAAGCCTTTGCTCCAAGTTGTTTTACCCAGACCAAACATTCCTGAAATATTAAAGTAACTACATCTAAGTCTGTAGTCGCTTTCATCGCCCTCTGCACCAGTATGTAATGAAAGAGTCCATTTCCTATCAATCTGCCACAATGAATCTAAAGCCCCTGCTTCCAACAAAAGAGAGAAATAAGGCAGCTGTCTTCCCCACAGCCTCCCAGACAAAGCCTCTGATGTCCTCTCGTGCCAAAGACCTCCCTTGTAAGTAACGAAAAGCAGAATTTCTTTTAGTGACCCGTCTTGATTTGCTGCTCCCAGTTATGAAAGGTAACACTTGTATGCAAACAATAATTTTAGCTGCTCAAAGCCCATATTTTAATGCAACTGCTGGATGTATTCTGTCTCCAGTAAAAGGAGCAAGAAAAGAAAAATTGGACAACAACCAATTCAGAAGGTCTTGCATGTTAAACAAAAGATGAGGGAGTTACAAACTGAGAAATCAGAGAGGAAGGAAAAAACCTCACAAGTAGACTTCCTTCACAGCAGTTTGGAAAGCAGCACAAGTATTACAGCACTGAAAACTAGCAGGTGTTTTGCCACTTCAAAGAAGAGAAACTGGAAGGAGGAGGGTTTCTGGGGGAACGGTTCAAAGAGAACGAAGGGTTAGATAAGGCACATTTCAGAAAGAGACTCAGTTGTGGAAAACAATTATTCCTGATACAGGTAAACTGTGAAAGCACTGTGCAGCCCAACTCTCCCCGAAGGGACGATTTAGAGCAGAGCAGCCGTATCGTCTCCCGCTGATCCAAGGCAGCAGCTACTGGAACAGCCACACACCACGCCAGGCCGCACAGGACCTCGCTACTGCAGAGTCTGAAGGCACAGAGCCACAAGTGATTTAATTAAAAGAAAAACCATTCTCTTTGTGATGCGTCAAACTAAGTCTCGGGCAATTTTGGCCTTCTTGGCAGTGCTCAGATGAGAATAACTAGGTAAACTAGTGTTTCAGGCAGTAATTACAAGAGAAAATACACTGAGAAACACCAGATAATGCTGCCATGGGACACAGCTTTAAAGAGAATCAGCCAGCAAATTGCTCGTGGTACCTAACATCAATTTCCCTATCAGGGCAGTGCTGGAAGGCTTTCCTAGTTTAGGTCACACACTTCTTCCCTTCTCATGGCTTCCCTGCTTCCCAAACTGAGCAACAACTCAAGTGCAACACTATCTTGCTTAGAAGAGCTGGAAAGCCACTCATACAGCAGTCACCAGGAAACACAAAAAGGCAGCTGTAAATCTGCAACATTAAGGAACAAGCAGCCAGTGCAATGACAAGATAGCAGCAATACAAGGTCAAGGTCACAAAAGAAATGGAGTGACTTCAATGTGCTCTTCTCTTCCTGAAACCTCACTTGCACCTGAGTTACTCCTGCTAGCGTAGGTAGGAACATGCAGGGTGCCTCTGGGATGGAGCAGGAACCATAGTCCTGCTCCTGATGACTGCACTGTTCCCTCTGCCTGCAGCATACAGTGTTTGTGTTTCGTGCAGCACAAATCTAGACAGGACAACAGGTAACAAAATTATAGAAAGCAGCTGCTTAAAAGAACACTGAGCAAGAGTCATCATCACAAGAGAAAGAGACAAGACTGGGATACAAGTGACGGACAACCAGGGAAAAACTGAGGACAGGCAGAACAACACAAGGAGCTGAATGATAAAGGTGGCACAAGATGGTATTACTAGTGAAGCATGCGTGAAGCATCTAGTCAGATCTGGACATCTCCCAGTGGAAAAGGGAGAGAGAGGTGACAGGATATGCTGGGCTACTTACATGGGGCATAGAACATCATCAGTAGGGGCTTGTCTTCCTTCTTCAGAAGCCTTCTCAACTCCTAGTGAATGAACCAAAGACAATAAAAAACACAGTTCTAGTCAATGACACCTCTTATTATTCGTATTACAACTTTAAAAAACTAATACATGTATTCATAGAACACAGGCTCATTTATCTGAGGGAAAAGGGCTCACCTTTCCTAACAGACGGGACCCAATTTTTTCTTTTCCTTGCTCAATTTTACCTTGAAGGAAGGTGACAGAATTTATTATACATTCAACTATCTGCTGAATATCCTAGACCAGTATCTTCACTGTTAATATGTGGAAGTTCCATGGTTTAGTTCACTCCCACTGCAGAATCTCTACCTGGAAACTCTTTCTTTACTGACACATCCAAAATCTATATTGCAATTCAAAAAGTCAGACTCAATAATAACAAAACAAGTTCAGTTTTCACACTATGAAACATTGCCAAACCTATGAGATGCCATGAGAAAAAGATTTTTCAGTACCAGCATGACAGAAAAAGTAGATGAAGTTTTCAAATTGAATGCAACCCTTGGAAGCCTTGTAAGAGAGTACAGAGGGTGAACATTAAAAATTAATCTTCCTACAAAAACTGAATGTCAAAATAACCATTTCTAATATTAAAAATGAAAGCCAGAAAATTGAAAAAGCCCTTTACAAAATACCAGCTAGAGTCCAATCAATTAAAGTTTAAAAAATCTATAGACTAGAAAACTAATATAAAAGACCAAGCTGATTATATTAGAAAGAACAAAATGGGTAACTGTGATGGCACTGGCTTTTTAAGGTAGTTTCATCACATTCGCTGCTTTCCCACTTAACACTGAGTGGACAGTTTCTGTACCAAGTTAAATCCCTCAAGATCTGGATCCCATTTCTTCCTGCTTCACACTTCCTAATCTCAGGCACGTGAGGCAGTCCAAGGTTTAATGACGACCTGCAGTTTGAAGAGCAGCATTTTACCTCCTACTCGCATTCTGCAGTGACTGGACCTTGCAAGCTGCCACACTTCCTTGAGACAAAGAGGGCTGTGCCCCCACATCATCCACAAGCTCTGACACTTGCTGTGTAGCTGGCAGGCTGAGGTTATGACCACATGCAGGGCAGAGGAGGGCAGGAAGCAGAGGACTTTACAGTTATCACAACCCACAAAATTTATCAAATCACTTCCAAAGAAACAAAACAATGGTGTTTCACTAAGAGTTAATACAAACATACCCACTCCCTTCATCCCATATATTTATAGAACAACAGAACATCTCTCCAGATAATGTACCTTTTCACTGTCAACATGCACAATATCTTTGGCTTCAGGATCTTCCTCCCACAGTGGAGCACCTTCTGGATCCTTGAGAAAGGCCACCATAGACTGTAACGAACAGGAAAAAGGAAAAAGCTTTTAAAGAAACACAAATGGAAATCATGAGACATCCAATCTCAAATCCACACTGTGACGTAAACCCCATCCAATTAGTGCCTTTGCTTTTCTGCTCATATATTCATCTGCTCTAACACAGATTAGCACAAATCCCCTGTTGCTGAACCAAGTGATACGTGGGTGTGTACCTTCATCATAACTGGTATTCCACCTTATCAGTTCCCACTCCTACTATAAAACTGGGGAAAACAGAGTGGAAGTGGACCAGCATACAGAGAATAGCTTCAAGGATCCTTCAGAGAGCTCTTTCAATGGTACTAGACCTTCCACAGCGAGTCCATGGGTTAGCAGGAAAAACTTCTCTTTATGCAGAGGTCAGGCTCCCATGCCTTTCACTGTTTCTGAGTAACAAGACTAGCTGGAGGGCACACTGTTACTTGCTGTGAGCAAAAGCAAATGAACACACAGATCAAACTGCTCATTTGGTCAAAGGAAGAATAATCCACCAATAGCTCCCTGTGTTACCCACCTACCCAAAAAATCCATTGCATGCAGTTCCAAGTATGAGAATAAGAAGCAAATGTGACAGAAGAAGTGGGAAATACAAAAGCCTAGGATTCTGCAAGCTCCCACATTCAACAAGCCGAGTACACGTGCACACACACTTCGTAACTACTTTACCTGACTGACATGCAACCAAAAATCCCTTTCAGAAGACCACAGATATACTTTCTTTACCATAAGGAAATATACTCTGATAGCTCTGATTTCAATCCAAGCCTGAAGGAAACTCCAGCCCTCCTAGATCAATGAGATACTTTCCACGGATTCTGGCAGTCACACTACCCTTCGTTTCCAGCTGTACATGGAAACACAGGCTTGATCACTTTTATCCTCAGATGTCTGTGCTCCAGGAAACATAACAGCTGGTATTCCATGTTTATTCACCACTCAGAATGACCCCACTGCTTTCTCTATGGCATTCCTTGCAGGTTTGTGTCCATTCATAGGATCTCTGCCACACCAGTAACATAGTGAGATCCTTGAGGAGCTTCCTTCAGTGTGAGAGTGAGCAGATGAAGCTGCCACAGCACTAAGTGGGCTACACTAACACACACCAAGACTATTTATCTAAAAGCCTGCTGTGTACTCCACTTTCTCAGGAGTAGGCTGGCACCACACCTGGTGACACATCCCATCACTGGAATGGTCTCAGAGACATTTTTGCTGCCTGTCTGCCTTTGGTGGGGCTGCTGTGGTACAACATCCCAGCAGCTTATCAACAGAGAGAGGAGTTTAGCTCATTTTCCTGCCTCTCACAGTTGGTACTGCAAGGCTCAGGAGGATTCAGAGCTTACAGCAGGATCCATTTATTGCATTTATGTTTCTGTCTGCTTGCACAGCTAATATTGAAAAGATTTGTCTTATCACAAGAGGCAGCATGTATCAGTCACCAGACAGCAACCAAAACACTTAATGTACACAGTAAGAAGACCTAACAGGTGAGAATGACAAACACTTCCAGAAAAAATTTGTTTTACAGTGGCATTATCAGGGAAAGGAGCTAGCTAGGAAAAAAATACATAAAATCAAGTCATTTACAATGGAGTTGAAGTAAAAAGCTCTATACTTAGAAGCATTAACATCCCAAATAACATCCTAAGAAGACTAATAATACATGGGAAAAGGAAAGATGAGGACAAAACAGCAGAGATGTTCTACCTGTAGGACAGCTGCATCAAGTTCTGCTCACCCTCAGCATGCACAGACCTCAACAATACACTGGAGAGGAGAGAGGGGTCCACATTTTGAACGGCTAATGAGTGTAATTGACTCTGCCAGTTTCAAGAATTCCTGCACGCCAAATTCAGTCATGTAGAAACAGATGTGGTTAGAGGATGAGGGATTAAAGAGATTTAATTCGTCCAGCCT
Organism: Cnemophilus loriae; assembly: GCA_013397755.1. Lineage (NCBI taxonomy): Eukaryota > Metazoa > Chordata > Aves > Passeriformes > Corvidae > Cnemophilus > Cnemophilus loriae. Next base: position 422,390 of record VZTF01002536.1, on the reverse strand, counting down.
CTCCCTCTCAGCCAAGACAGAAAAAAATTAGATGTGTAATGTCTTCTGGCAGGAGCAGACAGTACGTTGCCTTGCCCTCAATTCTTCATGCAGTGAAGAGAACTTCCTCTCTTACTTTAAACAGGGAAGAACAGCATCCAAACAAACTGCAGTCTTCTCTAATCATAGAAAAGCCGTGGTGCGCAGGCTGCTGTGTTAGAGGCCACAGCAAGGTCCAGGGCACAGCAACCCTGGTGTTGTAAAACCAGCTCTGCTCCAGTCCTGCTGTGGTATGGTCAGGACCTGTTTTGACCCCACGGCATGGACAGAGCCACCATGGGCTGTAACCAGCTGTGCCAGCTTTGAACCTTAAACCTCAATTCAGCAGAATACAGGAAATGCTTCATCCAGTGCATGCTGCTAAAAAACAAGCAAGTTTTAACAGAAGAGCTGGTAATAATATACATGGACCTAGGTTTTAACCTCAAAAAAATACAGAAAAACACATCCTTGTGCTTTTCACTCCTTTGAAGTATCATGCAGTAGGGATGCTAATAACAAGACCAGCCACAATTTCACACATACACTCCTTACAACAGCCACCTTGAAAAGGCGTCATGTGTTAGAGCAAGACCAATTTATTGAGTTAGTCTATTCCCTTTGCTAGTACTAAGCAGATTTGCACTTCAGTGAGTTTTCTCCATTTTAGAAGAAAAGTAAAAGTCTCCCTGTACTTTATACTCCAGAAAAGGCTTCATCATGTAATAAACACAGCCTGGATACCAGCATTGTGGTTCTCTTGAGAATTAGACATCATGTGGTTAAACGAACATGTGAACAGACATTCCAGGTAAGGTAAAAGACTGATCTAACAACAGCAGATGACTACAGCTGCATGAGGAGAAGATAGACTAGTACTTATAGTTCTTATATAGCATATATTGGCATATGCTCTCAATTTCTGGCAAAAAGAAATTAAGTTTACAGACTCTGCACCAGCTGTTGTATATGGACCTCTGTGCTTTCTAATTATCAATGGATCCATCTCTTACGACTATCTAAAACTGTTTTTCAGACTCCTAAATTCTTGGCTTTCACAATATGTAGCTACAAGTTCCAAAACTTCTTTTTTTAACACTGCAGTTATTTGTTTCAAATCAGCCATCCCAAAATGCCACTGTCTGCCCTCAAATTTAGAGAAGAAAGAAGTAATCATTCCTTTTTTTAAGATCTTAACACAGGTCTCATCAGCAGGAGGTTCTGACTGCCAAGTAACTTCCCCCTACTGTGAACACTGAGCTATCCTTTATTCCTCATTTTTCTAACAGTGAAACCACAAGGGCATCTCTGCTAATTACATAAGGATTTAGTTACTTTAAGAAATGAAAAGCTTTTCTAAAAACCCGAGTACACTATCAGCTGGATCAGCCACATCTATGAAATTGCTGATTACTCCAGAAGAATCCTTTTACAGTTCTTCAGAGCTGTGTCCATCATTCTCCAAAATGTCATACATATATTAATATGTCTACTGCATGTCTGGAAAGAAGATCCGAGTTTTATTGCCACAAGTTTGCTGAATGATGTGAAACAAATCCTTTAATCTCCCTGTTCTTCAGTGTGTCCACCTGCCCATAAAATGAGTATGATACCGTATGTAATTGTGTTGCTCTGCTGCTCTCTGTTTGTATGTACTGGGAGACTCCTGACAAACACAGCTGAGAGAGAGAAACAAAGGTCACTGGCTCAACAGAAGAAAACAGAGAGAAGTGGAACAGAGGGAGAAACACAGAAAATATCCAGGGAGCTGGGAGCAGCAGAAGAAGCAAACACTCAGCTGAATTATTTGACCACTGCCCAGATCTGATCCACTGCTCAACTTATAAATCATTAGTGGCTGATTTCACAGGGGCAGTTAAATTGAGAAAGACTCCAGCCCCTAGAGTGAAGGAGCTTCAAACTCCCTCTTCCACTCCCAATGGAATCCCACATCCCTGTCCACGTGATGCTGCTTTCTTCTTCCCAGCAGGCAGGCCAAAAGGGAAGGGCGAAATGCTCATCACCAAACAGCTGAAGGAATAAACGATCTGGCTCCTGTTGTGCTATGATTGCCTCTCAGCCCAATGCTCCCTGGAGCACTGCAGGTGCTTTCCACTTGATCTGATCTGTAAGGAAGAGTCACAGCACTAATTCCTGGTTACTGCACTTCATGAAGGGCAGGAGAGATGCATCATGTATTGCTCAAATCACCCAAATTTGGGCAACTAGCAAGACTCCCTTAACCCATCACCCACCAAGAAGGAAAAAAACAATCACCAGCTGCATTTCCTCACTAAGTACAGAAGCTGGTTTAGGCAGTTGCTGACTGGGCTGAGTATTTAACATTGCCCTTCCCAAGGCCAGGCACTATTTCTGCTGCAGGAGACAGGAAGATACACAGTCCTACTCTCCCCATCTCAAACAAATCCTGCATGACAGCCTCAAGTGAAGACTGAATGAATTCAAGTCAGGGCACACTTCCAAGACAGTCCCCCATCAGATAATCTCCAACTCTGGCTGTAAAAGCAAGGTCCACAGCAAGTGCAGTTAGTAACAGCCACTCTGGCAGACTCAGGTTCACACAGCATCTCACACGGGCTTTCCTCCATCCCAGGGTGATCGGTGATCCCCTGAACAAGCCAGAAAGGTGAAGTACATGAAATTATGTCAGCCTGGGGTGATGTCATCAAGCCTTCAAAAGACCAATGATTGTGCAGAGCCCAGGTTTGCTGGAGGAGGAAGAGAAATAGGAACTGGGCATCAGAGCTGGACAGCAATGATTTCTGGAAGCCAAGTCATTGCCAGGCCCCTCACATCAGGATACCCCCAGCGCTTCGCCAGGGCTTTGCAAAGGAAAGCTGCACACTTCTGGCCTGCTCACTGTGCTTTTAGTCCACCATTTCCACAATCCTCTGGATCTATACATTTGTATCATGCCTTATGCCTTCTCTCTTCCCTTGCCCACAGAACGTTGCTTTCTGTTGCTTTATGTCAAGATTTGCCAGAAAAGAAGGTCATTTTATACCTGATGCACTCAAAGCACTTTCATAGGAGCTGTGGTTCCACAATCTGAGATAAAAGATAAGGCCACTCAGCTCTCTTTAAAGTTTATAAACACACAGTCTAAGAACCTCAGAGAACTCCTTATCAAAATGCAGTATCAGCTAATACTTTTAGTTATACTATCACAAAGAGCACCTTGTAATCAAAACAAGAAAATCCTTATTTGTTACCAGTGTGTAACCTAACTTACAATTTACCTTCCAGTTCAACATGGGGTCAATCTTTTACATAACAAACAATTTTCCTGGATCTGTGGTTGACAGACATGTATGCACACAAAAACCTTTAGGCTATTCTGATAGCTGTTTATGAAGATTAATCCCCTCCCTTTCATGCTTCAGCATGAAAAAATACCAAAACCAGTTTTTAATCCACAAATGTCTCACCCACATCTAGCAAAATTGAAAGAATAATAATAGAATATTTAAATTTACCTTCAATGTGACCGCTCTGTTATATGCAGTATGAAATGCACCGTCCCTGTTAAACAAGGAGTAGGGAATAGTGTTAACTTACAGTAACATTACTGGAATTCATACAGCTCCTCTTCCTGACTTCTCACTAACCAGAATAACATCATCCTGCTGAAGCCACAGAACTAAGCAGAACTTACAGTACAGTAATTTAAGGGGGGTAGGGTGGGGAGGAACAAGAGGAAGGAAAGAGGGAGGGTGCAAACCAGTGTAAAGAAAACAGTTTCCTAGTAAACAATTTCCTCCCTGACACTTTAACAAGAATATTTACTAAGGCACGATCTGTGGAGATGGAGCTGCAACTGCATGGTGTACTTAACAGTACTCCCACTCCTATTATTTTCAGGAAGAAAAATCTCTTACTGTCTCACGACACTTGTCTTTCTCCACACACATTATGAAGGACTATCTCAAATCAGAAAAGCACAGAGAGGTGAAGCAACTTGTCCGAGGCACATGCCAGCAGGCAACTGACAGAAAGCAAGAGAGCTCAAATCTCAGGCATCAGCTCTGTGCACTGGGCAGTTTTAGTCCACTGGACATCTCTCCGTGGCCCCGCTTGCGCTTTTAGTGTTTTCTATCCAACAGCAAAATAAATTTAACTCAACTTCTGTCACAACACATGCTTGCAAACTGGAGAAACAGCAATTAATTTCATATGTCAAAGGATAAAAAATAAGTCATCTTAATGCATCAGCAGCATGAGGCTGAAAGGAGAATGAACAGTGTTAATGGGGGCATCAACAGTTATGAGCTACAAATCCCAGCACTCACTTATAATGGAGTAAATCCACTCCCTTCTCCTTTGAATTAGGATCTACCTTCATCTTCTTGCATAATTTTCGGCTTTCAGCATCACTGCAAAAAACACATATTGGAAGAAAGGTTACCAAAAAGGAAAATCAAATGCATTCAGTTCTGAGAACTCATTGCTGTGCTTCCTCATCAGCAATTAATTCCAACAGTAATGTGGAAGCTGTTTAGCTAAGTTGGTGGGACAGTCATTGTGTAAAGCTCCATCAGTCAATTTAATTTCTCTGTTTGCTTGGTCAGGACACAGTGAACTGTATTAAATTTACATTCTAAAGCTAAGCCCTAACCAGTAGAGAAACAGCTCATTCCAGCATGTCCAAGGACCTCAGCAGATCTTCTGCCCATGAGATTAACATAAAATTTAGAAAGTCAAGTTTTCAGTAAGACCATGCTACTGTTAGGGTGGTGGTCAAAGAGCACTGTTTGTGAAAACATTCAAAAGGAAAGAGCAGGTCAGCTTTCACATTTGGCAGAAGATAAGAAAAAGACAAAAACCCCATGTTCATGGTATGTCCAAGCCCAAATCACAAGCGTTTAGCCATAAAAAGGTCCTGCAGAAAACAAAAACCAATTGAAATTCTGGAATCCCAAGCCCAGCCCATTCATTCTAGGGATGAAAGATGTGTCCTGGAGCCACACCTGGAAAGTAGAGGTAAAAACAGCTCTTAAAGAAGGAGGGAGGTATCAGCAGACAGACCTGCTGGAGGTGGTCTTCAAATTGAACAAGACTGAACCACTTCCAGCACCAGATTAGGCTGACTTGAAGAAGAGAGAAGGGTCATGGGAGAGAACTGCAAATACATTTGTTTTGGTGGGCAGGTAAAGGGTCTTTGTGGTCTAACTACTCTCCTAAACAGTGCAGGAGTGAAGCCATAAGGAGACTTCAAGCTGAAGTGAATAAGAAGTTGGTCAAAGATCTGGGGAGATGAGCAAAACTGAAAAGAGGATGATTCACATTGACAAGGCTGTTCTCTGCACTGACAAACAGCAAGACTAAACAGCTTGGAAACTTGTTCCCAGCAGAGGACAACTTGTACCTTTTACGCAGATAAATCAATTTAGAAAATGAAAACACTGAAAACCCATCGAGTTTAAACTGATTAGAGACAACAAGATACAAGGCTTGCAAGAGCCCCAGCAAATTAAGTGCTGCTGCCAGCACAGGTGCTAATTCTCCCGATGTTCTCCAGCTGCCTTTCTACAAATGTGAAGAACAACAAACACCAAGTTCACAGTGAGCTGCAACTGAGGGTGCACCTTAGTGGAAACTTCCCAAATGCTTATGGTACATGGAAATAAGGAGGGATGTGCCATGGACACAGGCAGCAAAATCAGACTATTATGCTGAACATGGAAATGAGCATTTTAAGGAACTAACAAAGCACGCAAGTACCACACCAGGAAGAAGCACTTGTAATCTCAATTGAACAGAAGCGTATTTATATGAAGAGTCTTACTGAATTCATGTCAGTTTTGCATTTTCAGATCACTGTAACCCATAAACACTCTCTTTGCTTCTCTGCAAGGCTGGAGATCTGAGCTTGAGAACTGAATAACGTGGACACATCTCCTTGTAACAAAACTAGACTACCGAACTAATGCCCTGGATTTGGAGCTATGCCAAAAAGCTATGTTTGCCACATGGAGTTCATATGAAAAGCCTGCAGCAACAAACCCAGAGGCCAGAAACATCCTGTCTTCTCTCCCCTGCAGCTCTCCAATAGTCCCATGGGCTAATCCAAATGACTCGAAGGTCAAGGAATCTCTAGAGAAGATACCAGTTTCAGATCATCCTTTTGTCTTACACCAGACAGATTCAGCGGCACAGAGAACGTCTTGTGGCCCTGGTGCAGCTGAGTGCCAGGCAGTTAACTACAGTCAGCCCACACGACAGCCAACATTTGTAAATGCTCTTCTAGACACTCCCAAATGTTTCCAGTGTACGTATGTATCTGTGGCTATCTCAGCTTTGCCAAGACAAATGTTAGGTAGTTGATGTTAACAAATGTAATGCTGAAACCTCAGCAACAGGGTCTGTGAAACCCCAAGACTGCGCAGACAATTATTCTGGCATAAGCAGAGGACTAAACTGGGTATCAAGAGAATCCTGTTGCTTGTTCTACCACCTATTTGCTGCAACTTCTAATCATATGGGGAAGAAAGTGTAATTTTCCCTTATGTTTCATTTAGAGATATGAATGGATACTAATATTCTCCAAGGTTTATGGTGGAAAAAAGCTACAAAGCATTATTAACTGAGTATACCTGTGAGTAAGCAGCTAGCAACTCCTACCACTTCAACTCCTAGCAATTCATTTTCTGTTTGCATGAGTTTCTAACAAAAAAAAAAAAAAAAAAGATAAGAATAGCTATTTCACTGGATCTAAGTGTGCCCTGCTTTCAGGATTTCTCCATTTGCAGAGATTCACACAGCTGCCTGAATGCACAGCCATTATCACAGGAAAGAAAGCAGCAGTTTGCTCCAGTATGTCTCCTACCATTTAGGTAGCAGATTCTCTGCACCACTGCATTGAGAGTTAAGCCTGTTTATGCAAGCTGTCTGCACTGATGCACAGGACAGAAGAGGGGCAAATTCCAAGAATAGGAAATGTCTAAATATGTATCAGTAATTTTTTCATGCATCAGTGCAGATTTTTGCACATGCCAGACCCACCAGCTCAGATGCTATACTAACAATTATTTGGAAAAAGCAGAAAAGGAGACATACAGAAATGGCAGAGATGGACTCGTTCTGCATTTCCTTCTGCCTTCACTTACAGACAAAAATAACCTGCAAAGAGCAACCTGCTCTGATATCACTTGGTAATGACCATTATTCTTAATAAGAGTAAATATAAACACAGATGCAGCCTGCTCTGAGATTTGTCTCTTTTGAATCTCAGCCAACAGCCTCTCTCTGAAGATGAGCTCCTCAACTCTCACATGGGAGAGGGTAATTAGGACTCCAGTTCTTGCAATTTAATTATATCACTTGAAGAGGCAGTGTAAGAGTTTGTTATAATGACTAAAAGTAAAAAAAAAACAAAAAAAAAACAAACCAAAACACCCAAAACAGGAAATAAAAGAAAAAAAACAAACAACCCACAACCCAAAAAACTCCCCCAAACCTAAAAAGCCAGAAACTACCCCCAAAATCAGCACTCTACCAACCCAGGCCAAGCCACTCCAGACAAGGCACCAGGATAAGGAAATCCTGGCTTGAGGATGAGGTCAGTAACGTGTCCCCAGCAGCCATCCTTGGCTGCCTCTTGCAGTTTCTGTCCAGAGTAATTCGAACCTTGGCAGGTCCCTGCTGTGCTACCGCTGACGGGATCCTTGCAGGCAGTCCTACAATCATCCAGCATTATCTCCCTGGAAAATCATCCAAAATATCAACCTATTTTCAATACCACAAGGACGTAACCAGCAGCTGTCTATATGGTAATAAGGTCAAACTTTAAGTGGCACAATAGCACAGTTTCCTTCCACTCCCACAGGCATGTTCTCTACCCTTCCCCTTCCACAAAACCAAACCAGGGCTCCAAAACATGCCTTTGCTGGAGAAGTGAAGACATATGACAGCTTGGTAAGAAGAAGAATAAAATGAACGATCCAAGCTGACCTAAGCAAGAAGTCTAAATAAAAACAAAGGTAGCGTGCATTGCAAAGATAGCGTGCACACTTCACCCCTTTCCATTCACACCCCCATCTCCTCTACTGGGACATATTTCTGTCACTGGGGGTTACGATGGAGCTGGCAGGCAGCCCAACTGGAGCACTCTCTGTAAACCTCCGGGGTCCCCTGTCAGCGTTAGCACGCATGAATAATCCCTTAGCACAGGCAGCCAGCTGTTACCAGGGCAGGAGGGCGACGAGGGACTCCTGAAGGAGATCTGGCCTCCTTTGGCTCACCACCAGTGCAGCCAGCTCATGAACGGGACGTGTCACAGCCGTTCCTTAGGAGTGGCACAAGATGCTCTGCCTGTCCAAGACTGCCCACAGGTCTGGACACTCATGGCCATAAGGATGGAGAAGCAGTGAGAGATACTGATGATAGTCCCCAGTGGCAGGAGGAGCAACACAGAAAAAGGCTTTTGCAGCAATGTGTCAAGGTAATTTGGATAAAGCTAGACAGGAGAAGCACAAAGTAAGACCCAGGAGTTTTGCTGCAGTTAAGTCCACATGGTTTCTAAACCTAAAACAAGCCCAAACCGGATGGATCTCAAGTAAGAAATGGTGCACGGAGGTGGAAGTGCAAAACTGCCTCCTTAGGGTAAATTCAAATATTGTCCAGTCAGGTACCGAAGGAGCATAGTAAGATCAAACATCCTCAGCACCATCCTCTTTTATGAGCACAAGTAACATCTTTTGCAGCTTCCTAGTTATTTCCCTTATTATGTAATGCTGCCCATTGGCCTCTCATGAAGAAGAGAAAATAGCCCCACAACCACATCTCTGGTGAGCAAGGATCTGGAATGACTGTCAAATCCTCTCTTCAGCAATGACAAAAATGCCATCCAAAAAGGTTCATGTCTCCAGTTGCCAATGTAACAGCAGCGTGTGCATGTGCTGTGTGGCCACATCACTTCCATGCCACTGCCCTGGCATCCCCTAACACTTTGCAATGCAGACTGCACCCAGCTTTCTTCTTCACCCATACCTACAGGGTTCCAGGCACAAGAGAAGTAATTAATAAAAATGCTGACAGAACCAATTTAAGTAACCAGGTCAGTAAATCTGCCTGCACAAAAACTATCTTATTCTTCTATCAGCATATGATGTAACCGCAAGCAAACCATAGACCTCACAATTTCTAAACAGATTTTCTTTTATCTGTACACCTCTCCATCTGAAACAGGGCTCAACAATCCAGGTAAATTATGCTTCAGCAGTCCCTTATATCACAGCTGTGCCCGTAGACTCTAATGCAATGGAGGCTCTGTTGTATCAGTGACTGTACAAACACTGTCACTGTCCCAACAGCTGGAACAGACAAAACTGAGCAGGTAAGGAGGAAGAGCAGGCTCCAAGAGCCAGAGAATACAGCAAAACAGAAGCAGGACTGCCTATAAAGCAAGTCTCCCAACACTGGAAAAGCTCTGGAAGGTACCAGTCAAAGCTGTCATCTTGTTACCAGCACGGTCTCTCATTCTTGTCTCTGTTGTTCAGGTGCTTTCATTCTTTCATGTTATAGTGAAAACCATCACAGAGAACTCCAGTTGTAACTTCAGGGAAGTTCAACTGCAATTTCAGTCCAGCTACCAGAAGTGAATTATCAAACAGGGTTTCCCAGCCCAATGCACAGCCTCTCCAATACCCTCTGGCTACCTTCCACAGAATACACTCTCCAGACAACAGACTGATAAACATCCTGGGAAAGCATGGAGTTGAGATCCTGCCAAACAACTAATCCATCTTGTGACCCCAAAAAAGCAGCAGAAGAAGTGTTAGCAGCAAATATTTCCTCCTAAAAAGCATGAAATACATCTGCACTTGTAAACCTAATCTGAAAGAGGAAGTCATTAACAGTCAGTTGTAGTTAGATGTGCTCCTACAAGGTTTGGAAATAAAAAAAAGGAAATTCATTAGCCATTGTTGGGGACAATATGGGATTTTGACTTACGCTCCTTGTAGTCATCAGTTCCACCCTCTAACAAAGACTGTGTGATCCATTTACAATACAGCAGTTTGTGTACTTCGCTGACCAAACAAAAACAGATTGATTCTGGCAAAACTCTCCTCTTCTGAGACTGCAGACATTGCCTGCCTCCCCATCATCCTCACTTCTCCCTCCCATCCTGGGCCAGCAGCTGCCACAACTACTGCTGCTAACATTTGTAAGGCTCCTCATATTCTATAATGATCCCACATCTTCCTGCATCACTCTCTCGAGACCAATCTGAAATCAGAAGCAAAAAAAATCCTAGGGAAAAAAATCACTTCTCAAACCATCAGGCTGGCTTGCACTTCTCCAAAGAGCTGGATGGTAATGGCTTACACCTTCTCAAACAGAAAACCCATACTCAGCCATCAGTGCAGAAAGGCCCTTTGATACTCTGCTCCTGAGTGGGGTTTAAGGACCTGCAGGCACTGAAATAGGAACAGGACCCAGGAGAAACAGATGCAGAAGTAATGAGCACAGGAAGTTTAAATACAAGATTTGTCTTGGAAAACAAAGCAACGTTTTGCACCCATTCTGGGTTCCTGATGGAAATTATCTTCTAGAAGAAGTAACAATAGCAACAGGTTTCCACAGCACAGAACAAATGAACTGCTCAAACAGTGCGGCACATGAAAAGCTTGCATCTTTTAAGGGATGGGGGAGCGTGAAAGCCAAAACCAGAAAACATACTGCTGGAAAGAATTAAAGATAAGGATTAGAAGATGAACAGGACAGAGTCTCATGTGAATTTAGGGCCTGATTTTACCCCTTAGAATGCAGGAAAAATACCCACTTCAAGGGGGGATTGCAATCACCTTGCAGGTGATTGCAGCCTTCTGCTCCAAACGCTCCCCTGGAACGTGCCAGGAATGCAAACAGAATAATCCACGTGCTTTGGAGACCCAGCACCACTTGTCACCCAATACAAACGACTCCCTGTGCCCATTAGTCAATTAGAGAGGCCACGGATCTAGAGGAATAAGATTAAAAAGAAGTATTTTCTGAAAATTAAAACCTATGAGATTAATTCTTACTGCAAGCACGAGCAAGCCAGAAAGCAGAAAGAAAACCAAGACAAAGAGGTAACACGTATCATCATATCGTCAAGCTAAAACAATTAAGGGAAAAAATTATAAGTTCCAGCCCCTGCAGAAAGTCAAGAAGTTATAATGAACGGTACTTTCCATGGAAATATAAATTAGCAAGAGGCACTTGGCAGCCCACATACCTGCACAGAAATAAGGTAAACACATTCACAAGAGCTACCAAAGGCTTTGCAGGAACTTCTAAAACCACTGAACACTCAAACTCTTTGCAAAGCAGCAGCTTCCTTCATCCCACAACATGGCACAGGGGAACACTGTCCTAACCTGGGACACAAGATGACTACTGCTCTGTCTTTGGGTTCACATGAGTCTAAGAACCCCAAAACGCAGGTTTTGAACATGTCACCCGTGGGCACACAGACACTGCAGCCCTTTGTACACCCGTTTATGACCTTTAGCCGCACCATGGGCCTGGAGACGATGGATGCTAGAGGATGTTTTAAATGAAGTACTGGGTGCGGGAAAACGGAGGTGACTTCCTTTACATTAAATCTGAGCTCGCTTACTCTTCATTTTGGTCTGAAAAGCAGCAATGTTGAAGATTTGGTTAATGAGCAACTCTAGGCAAAACCCACGGAATACTCAAGTTTAGGATGAAACACACATGAGCTCAGGCTCATACACCCAGCCATTACTGTGGGTTTAGTTAATTGCTCTGCATTTCTGAATTAATGCAATACACCAAACTGAACGGGTTTATGTTAGGAACTGAGAGCTTACTTAAAAAAGGATTTTTTTCAGGTTGGCATAACACTTCCTGCATGGTCACTGTTATAGCAAAATAAAAGGGCTTTAATGTGAATGAGCATTAACCACACAGACAGGTTATGATGGAGACAGGAGGAAGGCATCGAAAATCTATGCTGTAAATGCAGTTTGCCCTTATAAATGGCACTCACACAAGGACCACACTGTCAGTTTAACTCACTTGCAGAGTGTTCCTGAGGGACACCTGCCTTGCCTACCCTGGACCAGCTGCAAACAGAGCTCCTGCTACCTCCTCCAGGCTGGCACTGTGAGCCATCCTCTCCTGAGCTGCCCTTCACCTTCAAGGATACTGTAGAAAAATGCAGAAATCCCAGATACCACAAATCTGCTTGGATGGAAAGGGCTGCACCAGGGCAAAAGCAGCACTCCTTTCTTTTCTCCCTCTCTGTTAGATCTGGTCCGTTTTATTTGCAATTTCAAAGCTTTTCATCAGCTTTAAAATTCTGGCACAAGTAAGAAAGATGAGTAGACTTATTCTCTTAAATAAATCCTACTTCTGAGTGGCTTTATGGGATGAAGGTAAAAACTAGAGAGCAAAATTACTCTAACACCATCTGTACCACCAGCCTTATTTCTGAAATTTCTCCCTGCTATGTCAAGGCATTAAACACATTCATTTATGACTGTGTCAACAGGTAAAGCCTTTCTGTATCAAAGCATTAGGAAATTAGAAATTTGGGAAGACCTCACCTAAAAGACAGAAAAACAGGGATATTAGAGAAAACCCCAGAAAAGACAAATACTCATTAGATTTGGCTCTCTTGTGAACCAGCATGTTTAGCTGTGGAGGTTTGAAAGGACTGCTTTGTCAGCCAAATTATGGTCTCACCTTTATGCTAAGTGTCATGGGACTGCTACAATAATAAGTAATTACTGGGGATTGGGACTACAAGAATGATGCACATGACACACAAAAACGACTAAAAGAATGACACACAAAAGCAGAAAAAGTGGGATTAAAACCAAACAAAAATTAGTCAGACATTTTAACCAGATGGCATTTCCTCTTCCTAGCAGTCTGATGTGCTAAAGCCAAGCACACGCGCTATGACAGCAGATGGAAATCACACAGCTTTGTTTATGTTTGGGACCTACAGTAAAGGGAACCATGCAAGTTTGAGCTGAGAATAATTACCCAGAGCCAAAGAAATGGGTGTTTTTTTCAAAAATACCAATCCACAATTGGAGAGGAGTTATAGTCAATAAAAACTCAAGACAATTCAGTAACTGGAAAACCCAGGAGTATTCCCTAAATCATATTCATGATGGAGAGAGCTACTTTCAACCTCTTCAAAGCTGCACCTGACCACAATGTGCTAACCTGCCAAACACATTTTCTTCTCTTCAACAAAGCCATTTTACTTTCTTTCCACTTCACCCAAGCTAGTTACACTCTTCCAAGTAACATGAGCCCTTGGCCACACTGTGGTCTATCACAAAACCCACTTCAGAAGGCTAGAGAATAACTGTGTAACGACTGTTCTTCAAAACCACACCTCGGGACATCACAAACTGTGACTAGAGCTTTCCGTGCTTTAAAGACAACCAGCAAGAATTTTGTCTTTCACTCAAAAGGTAATTCCATCTTACTGTGTTCCCGTGCACATCACTTTGTACATTTTACTTGCCACCACAAGGATTTGACAGCAGTCACTACTTTTCACAAAACTCCTCTTTTACTTGACCACATCAGTGCTTACCTCCAGTTGTATCAGGTCTTAAAAGATGGAGGTTTTGGGAGACCGGGGGGACGCAGAGGATCTGCAGCACAAACCCCAGCCTGCTGTCAGACTTAGCAGCAGCCAGCCTCTGAGACTGAAAATATCACATCCTTTTGTGCTTTTTTGCAGACACCCTAAGCTTTCAACTCTCTCTGACACCCTTCAATTTTCCAAATTTCTATCAGCCGGCAACTAAAAAAATAATTCAATAGATAGCCCAACCTTTTGCTTTCTGACATATCCATTCCAACTGCACTTGAATGCCCTAAAGAGCACCCATTCATGCTGCTGCAGCATTTTTCCTGTCAAAGTTCTCCAAACTCTTCATAAACATTGACTAATGAATCAGGCAATATTTACCCAGTTGCCTGGAAAACAGATACACCTTTTGTAACTGCACAAAGTAACAAGAAGCAACTCACTAGCAGAGCCAGGAACAGAAGCTGTGACTCTCAGCTCCTATTAACGTGGCGTTTCCCCAGACACGAGCCCCCGAACACTTGCTCCCAAGGTGCCTGATCCATCTCTCTGGAACACTGAAGATTTAGCAACCTGCAACATTGTGCTCCATCCCCAATACCACGCATCTCACCAGGCATAATTAATTCAGTATTCTCTTGTCTCTCACACCACCATTCATTCAATGTCTAATGCCTCAGCCAGGACTTCCTAATTAAAACATGTAAAGGCAAAAAGAAAACATATTTTTGTCACATCACTGCTGGGTCTTTCATTCACAATTGGAATAGCTTCACATTTAACTGTGTACAGAGCGACATACGCTATCTCAACACACAGCAGCAAACAGTGACCACTTCAATGCTGTGAGCAATTCTTGAGCTGCCCCTTCATCTCTAGAAGAAGGTGTCAATCTGCCTGCAGGAACTGACTGAACTCTCCTGAACGAGGACCTTATCTACAGTGCCACATGCAGGGGGGTCACACAGCCCCACTCCAGCAATGCACTTGGCACAAGTGAGCCCAACTGTGCAGGAAAGGCAGGCACATGGCATGCCCAGCCCTGCATTTCCCAAGCCCCAGCGCTCTGGGGATCTCTGTTACCCTGCCTCAAAGTGACAAACTAAGTGGCAACCTCCTCTACTCGACACTGTCTCAGCAAGAAATCAAGTATTTCCCTACATCATGCTCAAAAACTAACTTCCCCTCTCTCCCTGAGACCACTCAACCTGGAACTGAAAGCTCAAAGCTAATCCCTGTCTTACACTACAGATACAACAGAAGTCAAGGCCAAGGAGCACGGTTTCCATGCAAACCAGCATTCAGGAAGTCCACTTCCAGCCACAAATCTGCATGCTCCCCTCCACTGCATGAAATACAAAACATGCTGCTGAGGCTTAGCAACCCACACTGATCTCTGTCTGTGCAGCAGAATGTTCTTGCCTTCTCCTGAAAACGAGGAGGAGAATGACAAGAAACAAAAAAATCACCGTCAGTAAAGAAAAAGGAAAGAAAAGGACTGCCGTCATCGCCACAGGGAAGCAGAGGCACAAACCACAACTCTGCATGTACGCCAGCCTTGCCAACGCTTGGATCTGAAGGCAAAGAAGCCCAGTACAGCAGGATGTGAAGAGCAAAGCCAAAATTTCCCGCTAAATATTGCTGCCAAACAAGACATTTCTTGTCAGTATTTGTAAAACAAATTGAGCCTGTGCTGTAAATATCCCTGCATCTGTGTGCTGTTTGTTTCGGCATGAAGACTTGCAAATAAGCCTCCCAGCATACTCGCTGCAGGAGAATGGCTTGAGCCACTCTGGTAGGACTCAGCTGTCCAGGCCCTACGACTGGCCCTCTTGTGACCTGGGACAGACAGCACTACTGCAGCCTCTGGTTTTATCACTGCAACGAGGTGGGCAGTGGTTTTGCAGCCACCTGTATACAATTTTTAAAAAAGCAATAAGCAAAGCAAAAAAATCTTTCATTAAAAAAAGATTGTTTAGAACTTACCTCAACACTACTAGATTGATTTCAGAATGCTTCAAAAGCTTAACAAGCAAATCAACCACAAAACTTGGTTTGGGCTCAGACTATTTGTTTGGGGTTTCTTATTGCATCCACCAAGACCTCCTTTATCACAAGCCAGTCTTCCCGCTCACCTTTGCCCCATGAAGCAAGTTCACAAACTCTATTATGGTATCCCTTAGCAGGAATGATAGAAGGGATCGAAGTCCATCTCTGAAAAATGTCCAGCTATTTTACCAGGTTCTTCCCAAACAAGACATGAAAGACAGCTCTGCTTTACCATCAAAGAGAGAATTACACCTATTGCCATGTTACAACATCCTGATCATTGCCTGCCACTCAGCAAGTGGCAATCTGACTGTAGCATTACTGGCATCAAAGAAAATTTTGGGGACCTACTAATCTATTCCCAGGTCTTCCAAACCCTTACAGCATGACTTTCACGAGGCTGCTTCACTGTCCGAGATTAACTCACCTTTCAAAAGAAACAAAAAACTTAAATATTTCCCCATCATGGTAAGAGGAAAGGCACTGCAAGTACCAAGCTTCCCATGAAAAGTATTAAAGCACTGCATGGGGGAGACTTGAAAATGCATTTCTTACAAGTTAACTTCCATAACAAAGTTTGGTCTAGATGTTAACATTTGGAAAATGAGAGTATATTAGGGTTTGATGAATTGAAGTTTATTTTACAGCAAAACCAAACAATACACTTCTCTCCCTATCACCATTACTTACAAATTTAGGAGTGGAGACTGACTCGTTGAACTAAGTGTCAAAACTTCCCTGGATTTCAAACTGAAGTCCTAAACACTGAATCTTTCCTTCTCCAATCCAGAAGTAAAATAAATCCTGAAGGGAGTTATTGCTTAGTTGCATTACAGCAGCATTTTGAAGGGCCAGCTGAACGGCTTCATCATCCAGCATTTGTATACATATGCCACATACACACACACAGAGTAAGCTGTAAGTCCCCCAACACAGAGGCAGCCTAAAACAAAAGACACAAAAAGGTAGCAACCAGTCCATACTCGGAAACTGAAGCTGATTAGAAACTGAAGCCAAGAGGCTGGCTCAGTATCCTATTTGCTAACCCTCATTGTTGAGAACAAAAAACTACTTATCAGTGCTTTTGTTAGAAATGGAGACTGGTTTTCATGGATTTCAGAGGTATGCCAGATCTCCTCACAACCTTCACCTTGTCAGAGTCAATACAATTTATCCACCGGCTTTTCAGCAGGTGGCAAGTGATGCAGGCTTCACTGACCTCTGAGGAGCAGCCCTGCTTTCTGCCAGCAGATGACTTGGAACTCTGTCCCCACCAGTTGGGCAGAGTGTGTGTGCAGTTGGATGAGCCCAGCAGAATGCAAACAGAAGGCAGAGGACTCCACAGGAGAGATACCTGCCTGGTGGCCGAGGGGGAGCAGGGCAGGTTAACAAACACAAACTCACATTAACTTGCATTTACCGAAGACTTATTCTGGGTCACTGCTTGATGGATGAGGGTTAGTTTCAAAAGTGTAATTTTAAGGGAGCCAGTTGATGTGCAGAGCTGACTAACATTTGTGCACAGTGTACAATCTGTTCATACCATGGCAATCCACCCGAACACACAGGTACGCAGCAACCTGCTCCTCTGCAGTGCAGGAAAGGGAACTTGCCACCTGCAGGCAAAGCTCTCAAAGCTGCAGAGGCACTACGATACACAAGCTAAAACCACAAGCAATGTGTTATTGAGTTGAACCACGGCAGAGATTTTCACACCTGCAAACCAGAGAGTACACACCTGTTCATTCCTCCCCACGCACACAACCACTTAAATAAACAAGTTTCTCTGCCTTCACATTAAAAATTGCCAAGAACTCATACCAGCACAGAGTAAGGTCGTTTAAAGAAAGCATATTTTATTGAGAAACACAAATGGGTGGATGCTTCAAAACCAAGCAAACAGCCTTACTGTTCACACATTTGCTGTCAGAGCAGAATTGCACTGCCCTCCAGCTGAGGCACAACATGTGGGATTCCTCCTCCCCTGGCTTTAGGAAAAAAAGCTTGCATGCTGTGTGTCCCCTATGAAAGGCAACATTAGCTGGGGTCTCAGCTTCAGGCTGAAAAACGTGCTGTCAGAGAAGTAACAATAGCCATAAGGAAAAAAAATTATTCCCCTCCACTCGTTCAAAGGAAGAGAAGATGGTAAGATATAGGCTCCCTACAGAAGAAACTGCAAGAATGATGTGGGTCCAGTTAAAGGCAAAAAGTTTCAGAGCCATCAAAAAAGCTAAGATAGCAATAAAAGCCAAAAGGGAAAAGGGAAAATTAGACGGAAAAGAGCATGACACATACCCACAGTCTATCCAGCTTATAGTACCTCGTCCTTTCACCTCCTGGGCCACACTGGATAGTAACCTGAGTGAGCTTTCAGCAGCAGCGGCTGGAAGACAAAATTAAATAATAAAACTAAACAAACAACAGCATTACTACTCTACACAAAACAACACGATGCTGTGTTTCTATGTTCTGAAGCACTCAAAGAACATTTTGTCTCATTTGAAGAAACCAGTATAACAGGGATCAGTAAAATCTTCTGCAAACTAGAAGGAAAGCTGGCTGCAGCTGAAGTTGAGTGGCTCCTTCCCTCTACCCCGTCAAACAATACACTGAAATTGGTATTTCCAGACACGCTCCCTGAGCTACATTTATGGAGCTATACTGTGTCCTCTCCTACAGCTTCCATCCCAACACTGCCTTTTTCCCTGTGGCTGGGCATGAACCAGTTTGTACCACTGCCTGCTAATTAGAGCAATTTCATTTAGGACTTTCATCAGCTGTAAGGGCAAGTCATTCACCATCCCTGCCTCTCTAATTCTACCCCAGCTATACACAGAAAATAACAGACTTTATTCTCATAATAACCCTGGGAGATACCCAAACCAACATTCACGAGCAGTACCCAGAAAAGGTCCTTCCAAGTACTGGCTGTATTATAAATACCCAATAGAGATTTTTATAATGCCATGCCACATGTGTAGATTTTGCAAAACACTACCATTCCAGAGAGTCTTATAAATGGTATTAAAAATAAACAGAAAAGAGAAAAATATAGCAGTACAAGTAAGTATCCATTCCCCCAAAAAATCGAACAGGAAATGTTTCCTTCCTCAACAAACAAAAAATAGAAACCCTCTTCCAGATCTTCACAACTGCTTCAAGTAACTGAATGTAAGAATGGCTATATTGGGACAGACAGAATGCTTCTGTAGACCAGTTTCTTGTCTCCAGCATTTGAGGAAGTGAGGGCCTGTAGATGTCAGAGTAGGCAAGTAGAGCCAGCATGTAGGGATAACCTATCAAATAACCTCTAAACCTTCACAATTTTTACCTCAACAATCTCCCAAGCCAGAAACAGCCTCTTTGCATTTGACAGACTTTGCTTGGGCCTGATGCCATCAGAGACATCAACCCACACATATCAGCTCTCAAGAAACTCTCATACCCCCAATACCCAGAACATGCAACTGCCACCTCTCTCCAACACAGGGACTTAAGACAGGTGGGGGAATTCTTTGCATGTAGTTAGAGTGGAACAATTTGACAAATACACTTTTAAAAATAAGCATTCAGGGACCCACTTGTCCCAGAAGACTCAGTAGCTGAGTACCCCTGGCAGGATATCCAGCTGGTAGAGGGAACTAAGCATCTCCTACAAATTATGACGCCTCCCAAAATCAATGAATTTTCTGATTGTAATAGAAAGTGACATCTAGTTCTGCTCAGCTGGGAAGTAAAGCCTTTGTTCCAGCAGTACGACCAGATGCCAGCCACCATCTCATCACAGCTGGGGGATGTACATCTGGGATTGAAACTGTACCTCCAAATGCCCATCTCTTTTTTCCCCCTCCCCTCTTTCTGGGTGACGGCTGAGCAAGAGATTTCTAATTGTGCGAGGATCACTGTTCTAGGAAGAAACATTAATTCCACAGTCAGCTCTGCATGCAATGCTTTAGACTGCTAAAGCCAACCAATTAAATAACAAAAACAGAAAAAAGGAAATCTCCATAACATGGATTTTGAACAATGCCCATAGGGCAACATTTATTAGATGAGTGTCACAGCTGAAGTGTTCTGGTTGTGCTGCTAAAAATGAAAGCAACCACCACTTAAAATATTAAGCGTAAAAAGAAAATTTTCCCTTTAAGAAGCTGAATAATACAGATGTCTTTTTATCTAAAGTGTTCCTTTCAAAAATCAAAAAGCATTAGAAACCCTTTTATGATTTTCACTTTGAACATGTTACTATAAAATCATTTGGTCAAGTTCAAGCGCTCAACGTTCCCCACTATAGCAAAACACAAGTATTTTAACAAAAAAATAAGCCATGTATATAATTTTAACTGTTTCAGAATAAGCATATCTTTAGGAAATAAAGTTAATTACTCCAGCACCTGCACATCTTTGTCTGCAAAATTCTCTGATACTGGGGGGCAGGGGGAGGAGGATATTGGTCACCATATACTGCTCCAATTCGATACACTATGAACCCAGACCAATTCTACCATCACTGTGTTTAATTGACATAAGACCTTTGCAACAGGTCAGAAAAGGAGGACCCAACACCCAAATAAGGCATTATCTTGTCCTGCCTGCCTATAGGAAGAAAGAGGATGCAACAACAAAAACAATACAGCACCAAGGAAAATCATCTTAGTGACACATTTTACTTCTTGCTGTCCAACGACCTCCACATTTGCAAAAGCATTCTGTACTTGTGCATGGAGTTTAAAGATAGTTTCTTGATTTTACATTGTGTCACATAAAACATCCCCCAAAAAACAAGGCAAGAAAGGAGAAAAGGTACAGCAGGAACAGAACAGAGCAAAAGAAGAGCAAACAGGTAAGTAAACAGCCAGAAAGATGAGCCCGAATGACAGAGGAGATAACAAAAAGATTCAAGGGGACAGGTGGTATAATGTGAAATGAGTCATTTTCCATCTTACACAACAGTTCTTTTTTTATTTCTATATTTTGTTAATTAAAGCTGAAAGACAACCATGGGACACTCAAAACTGTCAGAAGCAAAGATGGATTGATTTCAGTACTGTAACTATTCATTACGCCTTTTAGCGTCACCAGGAAATCGAAACTTGCGAACTACTGTGATAAACACACCAGAAAGCTCTTATTACAGGGAGCCAGTTCTGGAGACAAAGCCAGAATAAAGTACATTTTTGACAATGTGACAGAGCAATTAGAAGGCTGAATTAAGATGACTCCAATCTTGAAACATCAGGAGCCTCTGAATTAAAACAAAGGACACTGGTCCCGAAGAAGCCCTTGCAGTCACATAGAAGCCCCTTGGTACACACCTTGCTGGGCACAAAGAGCTGTGACATCAAAAAAAAAAAAAAAAAAGACTTACCAGATTTGGAATAGAGCACTAGTACGTTATTCCGTGTCCTGAGAAGCTTCTTAAAATCCTTGTGATCACTTATTTTTTCTATGAGTGGAGACACCTTCAGTGAGTACGCGAATACTGGCAAGAATGCCTAGGGAAACAGAGAGCCAGAAACATCAGTCACAAATACAAAGACAACCTGCTTTTGCAAATTGCTGTGATGGTTTTTTATAATCTTGAGATATGCCACCTTAAATAGGCTATCACATTGATTTGATCAGCAAAACCAAAAGAAAAAATGCCAGGCACGTGATTTATTGAAACTGGGCCAATACATTCCTAACAAGTACCCTTAAATGGAAAGATGAACACAACATCAAGAAATACAGTTTTACTTAAGATGCCACCCCCTTTAAAAGTTTATTCCCTAGTCAGATAATCAGATAACAATTCTTGTGTAAATTTAATATACTTTAAGAAGAGAAGCAGCAAATTGCCACTTTGAGAGCACTCTTGTCCCTACATCTCAGAATATGCTGCAAACTCAATCCAGTACTTTTATACCCTACAGAAGACAGCGAGAGCCATGAAGTTAAAATAACCCATGCTGACAGGGAGCAGATGTAGGAAATGAGAACAAAAAATGCAAGTAATCCAGCATCCGCACTACAGCATTAAGCACAACCCTCTCCCACCAACCCTTCCAAAGTGGAGCAGGGCTCATGTTTCCCAGTGCCCACATCATGTCACACACACACACACACACACACACACACACACACACACACAGCAGTGTCTTGTTCGGCTTCCACTGGCCACATGGAAGACACAGCATTTAATCTCTCTGCATCTCAGTTCTGTATCTATGCAAACAAGTTATTTTCCACTACATATTTTGGTCTATTTAAATCATGGCAGTTCCAGAGCAGAGTTGGTCTGTCATAAAGTAAAACTCCTATCAAATTATGACCATAACCTCAGCTGGGGCCTTTACTGCTTATTCTTACTGCAATAATAATAATATAATAATAATCTTATCCATCAGGCTATGCTGCTTCCCTTCTGCACGGTACTGAATTCATGCTAATGGAATGATTATGGGAAGCTTAGCTGGAGAAATTATCTAGTTTCCTTTCACCTTACAGTAAAACCTTAACACTTAACTGCTTGGCTAAAAGCTTTAGCTCATTTGCCTAACGTACACAAGAGGTTCAACATTTCCTTAATTACAGAACTGATTTTGATCGTGCCTCACTCCAGCCAGGCTGGAAAATGTGTCCACCGTGGAACTGAAGAAGTAAAAGGCTGTTCTTGCATCCCACGTATTCCATCATGCAGCATTTAAAGGAGGGACTAAGCCAATGAAGTCAGGACACACAGCCCCAGGCACGTACTTCATTCAAATTTGGTTATTTGCAAGCACCACAGTCACTGAGGCTCAGAAACAAAACCTGCAGAACTGAATGAAGCAGACTGTATAAATGCCAGAAGTCTTTACAAGTGGAAAAGAGATGGGCACAAGGGGAATCCTGGGACACACGAGGTAATGGAAAGAAGCTGAGCCAAGATGGAGATCATCCTCAAAACAACCAGGACGTTTGAGAACTTAGAAGTTACTAGAAAATACACCTATAACATAAAATCTAAGAGTGAACAAGTTACCCCACTCCACAGGCAGGATTCCCACCACTGGGCCCTGCTGATCAGATGGTCAAATTGTGAAAAGGAAGTGAGCACATTTGCAAGTCAGCCACTACCTTCAGCATAAATGTCCTTGATGCTTTAGTTCGACCGGAGGACTCGCATTCTTCTAATCCAGATGTCCGGAGCTCAACCTTCCTACTCCAGGCTGATGTATATGAATCACTTGTGTATTTTCTGAGATGAATACACAGTGTTGCCAATCAAAGCAGGCAAATATAGCTGGGCTAAGTGAAGTGGCACAGACATGAAAAGTCCTGCCCAAAACCATCACAATCAGGGGCTGCATAAGAAAAATTAATCCAACATTATAGGCAGATCTCTTTAATGCTATTTTTTAAAAAACTCTTCCCTTCACCTCAATTTTTGTAATTATTCAAGTGTCTTATAGTTTTATTTATGCCTTGAGTTACAGATGACAAAAAATAAGATTAACTAAAACTAAGGCTGAACACAGGGAAAAACTGAAACTACAGGTTGCTCGTTTGGTTTAAAAAACTGGACTCAATTAAGGATACTCTAGTCTGTGAACTCTCTATCCAGAAGAAGTAATTGGACTAAAAAAACCCACAAAAGCCACTTTCAACATGACACCAAATGATACTGTAAACTTCGTTTAAAGTGTTTACCAATAGCTCAGAATAGGGGTGTTAGAATGAGATGATCTTTGATCTCTTCCAACCCACACCATTTTATAGTTTTAAGTACAGGCATTCCATGTCTTTTCCAGCTAGAAAGGCTGTTTTGCCCATTTCAGGAATTTTCTCTCGGTTTTTTTTCTTCTTTCTTTCTTTCCTTATAATGGCAGAGCTGTAAACCTCTTGAAAAATTGGATTCTGAAAACAATGACAGCTTTAACTACCACCTTGTCCGTGTTGCCACTAACAGAAAACTTGCTGCATTGGTGGAACAGTAGGCCCTTGGAGGGAGATGCATGTCACATTGCATATATCCACTGCTTCTTTGCCCAATTCCTCCCCAGGTATCAAATCAATACATTTTACTCATTTTCCTACAGTAGCTCTCTGCGTTCCTATGGTTTAGCCTAAAATCCACTGGGTAAGGCATTGTGCATACAAGCACACCAGTCAGCCCAGCTGAATAAATCATCATCTCCCTTTAATAAAGATTAATGTTGCAGCCTTTCTTGGTTATAAAACCCAAAAGGCATCGAGTTGGACAGAAATGCCCTGCCTGCACATCTAAGGCAGCCGCAGCAATGCTGGGAGGTTATCAGCTGAGCAGAGAAATTCACCAGCTCCAATTCACATTTGCACTGTATGTTTGCAAACTGATAAGAATTAAGTAGTTCCGCACTCTCCTGCTGAAATTAATCAAGACCCTACCCAGGAACAAATGAGAGGCTGGTTTATGGTTAAACCTCCAGAAGAACCTCTGCCTTCCCTACCAGCTCCACTGAAGGCAGGGGATGCCAAGGAGTCAATTCCACCAGATGCCAGTCCCAAACTCAGGGCTGCTTAGCCCTGCTCTAGAGTCACAGCAGTGATGACTGTACCAACACCTACAGCCTCACCAGGGCTACAGCCACTAGTTCTGGCAACAACATAATTAAGAGGATGGGAGAAAAGAATTCTACGGAAGCAGTTATACTCTTCTACAGAAAACCAAACTCATGTTCCTGGACAGCCCATAGGTAAAGCAGCAGCAAAAATTAAACTAATGTACATGTACTGTACTATATGAATTTAATTGTAAGACTCAGGTATTGTATGACTCAGGTAGATTTACTCCAGACATTTTGGAGGAGAGCTCATCAGCCAGGCACTGCCCAATCAAGCACACTGCTTCTTGTTTAAATCCAGGGCACAAAAGCAGATGAGCCCATATTAAAAAAAGAAGAGGTCAAGAAAGGTGACAGTCCCTCCTGGGCAGGAAGCCTCTTTTCATATGCGTCAGGAAGTGCTACATTCACACATATGGAAATCTATAAATAAGAAACAAGCTAAACTCCCTTGTCACTTGAGCATCCTAAAGCTTTAAAATCTATTCACGACCACCGCTGAAAAGTTAAGAAATGCTCCAAGTATTTTTCTCAAGAAGCTGTCCACCTTGATACCTGCTAAACTAAAAGGCATAATAGGACCAACATGTGCAGCATCTCTGACACCCTTGCCAGTTATGGCAATGAGAAACTGCAACAAAACTGAGGTAATCTATTTTATTTCGTGATGTGTTTACACAGTTGCCTATCATAACAGGTCCTCATCCATGGCTGGCTCGGTGATGTGACTATCACCTGGTGTTCTCAGATGCAGGAAACTTCGGTGGAGACCTTCAAAAAAAGACAGACTACACGTGGCAGACTATGAAATGCAAATCTCATAGCAGTTCTAGTCTGCAGATTTTCCCCAGCTCAAGATCGCAATCTGAATTTATTTTCACATAATTTTTATGGCGTAGGTCACACATCAGTCGTGTGACTGTAGTGTCTGAGATGCATGAAAAACTCTCAAGTAAAACATAAGTGAACCCAAATCCTCAAGACAGTCAATTCAAAACTGCTGAGACACTGTTATTCAAGTACAAGGTACAAAACCCCCATGTGTTCTAGCTGTTTCTGTTCTTCAAAGTTTGTATTTAAATATATGATCTTGCAAGCTTGGTGGCAGAAGTCTGATTAGCCAAAAAGGTTTTATTTTCTTTTTTTCCCCACTCTCTACCATATTCTTGCAGAGCTGCCGAAGATATGCATGTGTTAAAGAGCAGCTCCACAACCCCACTCCCTTAGAATTGGTACCCAAGGAAGATCTGAGCTTTCAGAAACCCAGAGGCAAAGAGTTACAGGCAAATAACTATTTGCTAATTATACTTCCAGGACTGACACTATTGAAAAATGTGGTCATCCCTCAGGCCGTGTTTTCTCAAAATCATCAAGGATCTAAGAAAGCAGAGTTTATTTCTCAAGTTTTCACTCTTCTCTGAATCACATTTTAAAATGAAAAAAGGGAATATATTTCAAACAGCCACAAGAATGTATTTTCATGTTTTACATTTATTATTCAAATTAAATGTGATAAATGCTTAACTGCTGCTCCCACAGAACCCAGTTCAATCTATGAGTTGCTCCCCACAAAAGCTTCATGACAGCATGGTCTTTTGCTAAGGATAAGCAGCATATCTGGAGAATTACTTATGTATTTATTTTACAGCAAGGGCAATGAACACACACAATTTTAAAAACAAGAAAATAGATCTTCCTTAGTTAATTTTGATTTCTATCAGAAGAGTAGCATTGTACACTGGACAGAAGAACTATTTCCTATTTCTCCTGTTTCCAGGTCAAGGAGCTGAAACATATACTTCCCTGGACACAAATAATGCATAAAAAGTATAAATGGATATGCAGCTGAAGCAGTGCTTAGGTGCCTGAATCCATACGTCAACATGCAATTTTTATGCACACACTAACACATGTATAATTAGGCAGCCAATCTGCACACTATTCATCAAGGATAGCTGGGGCTGTGACAACAGACTCCAGCATAACTGCTGCTTGGCAGGGACACAGCCTTACACTAGACCACAATTTCTAAACTCCGCTTTTTCAGCAAGACATTGACTCAGATTTCTGCCTTAGCTTAGCCACCCACTGGTGTCATTCTCATTTTGGGACAACAGCACTCAACCCACTGTAAATATGATCAATGAGCAACCCTGTGCATATGAAACAGATTGTGTCTGACAAGGCATTTTATAGGAGTCTAGTTGAAGAGGAAACCTGCCTCAAAATTCCAAGCAGTAACAGAGACGACTGAAGTTAATCTCATTATTAACTTCTTTAGGAGGCGAGTAGTTCAGATTCTGAACAAGGGTCTCGTCTGCCATATTAAACTGGGGGGGGGGCGGTGTGGGAGGAACAGGCAAGAAATCCCAACAACAAGGCAGAATCTCACCTTTCTTTTCCCACCCAGCTCCCAAAACGAGCCCTGTGATGGACTGTGCACTTAACTTCAGAAGGCTGACTTGAAGGAACACCTCTGTGCTGTGGTGACAGAGGTTTGTAAAGCTCCAGATCAGCTGGTGACAAAGCCAGGTCCTGTGATGCAGACACTGGGCACATACTGACAATACCAGGTCTAAGTCATCTCCAGGCAAGCAAAAGGGAGAAACTGACCCATTGCTTCCTTCCCCCAGTTTCTTCCCACTCAAAAATACAAGATGTTCAAATCCAAAGTCCCCTTGTTTACAAGAATCACAGTTTGACTGCAGATGTTTTATCTTCGTTGTTCATCATACAAACCACTCTTGACCTTGTGCAATAATTGCTTGCTTTTCACTCAGGAGCCCTCCCTCTGCTGCTATTTACATTCAGGGTTGTGCTGCTTTGATCACCGAGCCATTTGTAACAAATGCTTTCCAAGATGGATAGTGATAAGTAGGACAGTCCCCTTTTTTCGTTCATGATTAATATCTAAAATAGCTGTAGAAACATTTTAATCAAATCAGATGGGAGGAGATAACAGGTTAGCTCTGTTACCCAAAGGTATCTCAAGAAGCCCGGTAAAAAATTACTATGTGGAGAGGGGAAGAGAAAGGGTAGTAGCTCTTGGGTCTCAGACCGCAGGGGTCACAGCTGAAGTGGCCCCTGCAGTAATCTCTGCAATCCCGCTGGAATCACAAAACCATCTTCTGCCACCTGCCCCTGCAGGGGTTCCTGAAGTGCAACCTGAGAAACCCCAGCACAAAGGCTGCTCAGTGATGTCTGTCATCAATCCGAAAAGCCACCTATGGTCTGAGTGGGGAGCAGCGACTCCCACACCTACAGCAGCACGGGATGGCCAGGTGAGGAGGGCTCCAGCAGACATACAGGAAAATCAACAACTTCTGCACTGCAAGACCGACAGCATTTGAAAACCATGGGTTTGCCCGACAGATTTACATTTGCAGACATGCCCACTGGACACTTCCTGGGTTTTGTTCATTCCCACAAGCTCTGTGGAAGAACACATTCTTACTGCATACATAATCCAGATCAGTTAACTCTCACCTCAAGCCATTCCAGAAATTAAAAAACTGAAGCACTACTATAGCACTACTGACATTTTCTTGTGGGGGGTCATATCTGCAAAGAGGCAAGTATCATGTTTTCTTTTGTTTTCAAATGAAGGCAAATTAAAATCCTGACACAAAGTGTCTTAGCACTCTTTAACTTAGGCTGAAGAATGCTACAAATAAGGCATTCCACTTAACGTGGCGCTTGCTATGTTCACTTTCCAAATATAGAAGGTAGCAAAAAATACCATGGAGACGTCAAGATTTGACTAGACTCTGCTGTTCATATTGTTCTTAAACAGTGGGGTTTAAGCTACAGGCATAATAGTCTATACTAAAGGATGTTCTTAAGGGCTCTGAGTAGCAAATTAATTGTATGGTTTATCACTGGGTTTCCAATGCTCTGTGAAGGAAAACCTGTGTAACTACTTACTAATTAACAACTGACTGTAATAGGGTCAATTACTAACGCTGACAAAGAACTAACGTTGACAAAGAACTTTCTCCTTATTATGAATGTGAAGTTCTCTCTCTTCAAGCCGGCACTGGCACCATACATATATGAAACAAGTTGTAGATGAAATAATATTTCAGATATCACTTCTGAACGAGCACATTTGACTATAGAAGTTAAGGGCATTAGCAAAGCATATGCCACACAATCCCCCACTAAAAATTGAGTTTTCGAGAAGTTTAAAGAAATACCACCTACTCAAGAAGCACGTAGGAGGTACTATAAAAAGAAGACAAAAACACTATTAATGGGATTTATAAGGAAAAGAGGGCAAAAAATGACACCTGAAAATCGCTAGCACTTTATATGGCACTTATTATCTTCAAAGCATTGCACAAATGTTAACTAATTAATCCTCACATTTTTATGTCAGGTGATAGGCGACAAAGCTTAATTTTAATAGTTGGAGCAAGACTCACACAGAAAGGAAGTGATCTGCAAGAGGCAAAAGGAAGGCAGCACCAGACCAAACCAGCACACAGCTGATCCTAGAGCAGCACAACCACATACTCATGGTGTGCCATACCCAGGAAAAGTGAAGAGGGGGAGAGAAAGAGTCTATTTGCAGTCACCCAGCAAACAGGCTACATGACTCTAAACCCAAAGACAACAGACAGGACATCATCAAGACAGTCACAAATTAAATTACCTTTTTTATCTGTGTTCTGCAAGCATGCAATTCACAGCACCCCCCATCAATGCTACCAGCCACTCACAGCTAGCACAGTGCCAAAACTAAAGACTTGCTTTGCTATCACAATTTTTTGCCATTCACAAGCTTGAAAAGGGGGCAGGAACAAGGTAAACGACAACTTACTTCCCAAGTGACCCTGCCTGCATCAAGAAATTTAAAGCAATGCTAGTTAGTGCAACGCAATCTGCAAAAGAATCACTGAGTTTTTCCATTTACAGACCTCCAACCACAGCTCTGAACAAATACCTCACTACCTCCGTTTTACTGAAACAGAGGAATTCAAGGAACTCCATCACCAAAAGGCAAAAGAAATGGCCAACAACAGAACAAGCACCTCTTCCATCAACAATTGCTCTCAACACCGTCAACCCACTCCTGGGCAGAAACACCAGTTCTGATGACCACACCACGCTTGTGTCAACATCCCAGGGCCCTCTGAGGTAAACAGGTGCCATGGCACCAAAATCAGTGGATTGAAAACATCCCTCCGCAAGGCATGGAGTGGAGTAACAAAGCCAAGGTTTGATTTAGGAAGGGCATCTGAGGACACAGAGCATAGCCCACATCACAGCTTTACAAATCTGTATTTTGAAGAGGGAATGCACAAAGTAGGAACACGGGGCAAGGGGACAGCAAGTAAGGGATTTGTCTCTGCAATACCTTCCCTCTGACTGCCAGGAAACACTTTACAAAGAGGCTCCTGTAGTACAAACAATAACTGGATGGGAAGAGGCACTCCTGAGTTCAAGCCCAAATGCCACAACAGGAAACAGCACCTGAGCACTGCAGTGAAGCAGTGCTCACACCCTGCCTGCAAACTCACTGGAGGTAAAGCCACTGCTGCCACACTCCGGGGCTACCTGCAACACAGAGGGAATCATGCCCAAGCCCTCCCTGCAGACCTGGATTCACAAGTCAGTGTCAGTGCTCACTAGTGCATTCCATGACCCTACTGGCAAGAATTAAGGAAATACTTGAGGAGCTGGAAGCCTGAAATGTTCCTTTCAAGCCCTTCTTTGAAGGCACTGGGTTTGAGTGGCACCAGGTCACAAAGTCTGCTTCCCAACGGCGCTCAGTCAGCCCGACTCTTGACTCAGTTTCTCTGTCATTAAGCCAACACTTGGAAGACAAACTGATCTTTGCCACACTGGCATGAGATAACATTCATCGGTGTTTGCAGAGCAAACGGACCCATATGCGTAATCCTGTTGGAAGCAGTGGCTGCCTTCTGCTAGGGAAAGCACAGCACCTGATGCATCAGAGGAAATGCTAATCCACCTTGGTGTGAAACTCCTTCCCAGTGCCTTGAACAGTAAATTCAGCCCTTTGAGCATGAAATACAGTCAACCACTTGAAAAACCAAACAGGGAACCCACAACTTCGCCATGGCTCTCCAACTCATTCAAGAAATAAAACTTTACAGCAGGCAGAGATCACCATCTTCCTCATGTGTGTGTCACACACCCACAGTGAGGCTGAAGGTAACAAATTAACAGCTTACATTAGAAGATACTGAAATATTTTCTTCATCCAGCTTTGTAGGTTCCCTTTTACGTATGTAGGAAGTCTTACAGAGATAAGGATTCAATTCTCAAAAGCCACCTTCAATTTTGGGTCAGAAAAGGATCCCTATTTTTCTGAAGTGCTTTGCATGCAGAACTCTAGCTGCTGTTCCCGGTGCACTGCATGTACTCAGCACTTCCAGAAAAACTAACAAAATAATAATAATAATAATAATAACAAAAACAAACAAACAAAAAAACCACCCAAAAAACCAAAACACATTTGAGTCCATGAAAAAGGACTGACTGGAAGGAAAAAAATGTTTCTTATTGACCTACCAAGCAGCTGGTACTACCTTCACTTTAACTTTACACACTGAGAACCGCCTGATTTAACAACCTCACATTGACTCAAAAAAAAATTAGAAGCAGGTTTTGCTATGTCACAGCTGTAGGCTAGTTTTTCAATCCTGGAGTACAGCGAGTTACATATTTCAAGATGAAAAATCACACCTTCAAGTGCAAGATAATGCAAATTGGAAGAAATAATTTAAACTACTTGTACACAGCAAAGGGGAAAGAATTAGCTGAATCAACAGCTCAATGAAGACATCTGCTCAGCATGCAGCATCACAGAGCAAATAAACTGCTGTAGCAAATTAAGAAAGGTAAGAAAGAATAATGTGGATAAATTAAAATGGCTTTGTATAATTTCACTGAAAACAGCAGGCCCCCTCTGCTCATCTCAAAGACACCAGCTCTGCAACAAAAAAGGTCAAAGAGGGCAACCAGAACAATTAGGAGCAACAGATTCATACGAAGAAAGATGGGAAAAAAAATCTTTTCATCTACAAAGAAAAATCACAGGAAAATATTTACATGAACATAAAATGAATGTTACAGTAAGATAAGGTCTGACAGTCACAGTGGATATAGTAGGAAATACCAGAAATAACTCCATGTGCTTAGCTATTTTGAAGGGAGGGAAAATTCAGTCCCCTTGTAACTCCACTTGGTCCACAGTATATGCTCAATCTGAGGAATGAACTGCCACAAGTATCACTGAGAAAACTGCCTATATTAAAGATGAGCCACAGAGGAAAAAAATCCGCACTAAGACCTCTCCAGCATTTAGGGAGAGTTCAGCCTGACTTCAGTTTCACTTGAAATCAATAAAGTGCAGATAGCAGAGGTCTGTGATTCTAGTCCAAGCTTAAAACAAAGCAAAAATTGCTCAGAATGCACAGCATTTCTTTTCCCTCTTGAATGAGCCGACAGCTACAGCCCTGCCAGGGGCAAAAGGCTACATCAGATAGGGCCTAATCTTTCTGTCCCACAAAGGCAATTCTAACATTAGTACAGAATAAGCACAGGGCAATTCCATACTTGATTTGTAGGAATTAGATGACCACTCCCCGGTCATGCATTTCCAAATACATTTCAGATCGCTTGTGCATAAAAAAATTACCGTAATTTTTCATTAATTTTTAACTTAATTTGTCCAGGCAGAAGGATGAAATGTAGTTCATGACAATAAAGTAAATAAAGCAGTGCTTTAAAGCATGCCTTCGTCAAACTCTTGAGCTATTTATGCTAAATTTTGTGGTTAAAAAAAAAAAGAAAAATCAGACTTTAAAATATTTCTGTAAGTCTAGGAGCCTCTCTGAGGTAAGCCGTGCTCTACTCAGTGTAACGTCAGTGAAGCACACCCCGGTACTCCGGAGCGCACCGGGATGGACAGCGCCACATGCGAGGGGCGCAGGGGCGGGGGTGCCCGGGGCGGGGGTGCCGCACACAGGTGCACAAAGCCGAGCGCGGCAGCTCCGCTGCGGCACAGCCGCCGCCGAGGGAAACCCTCGGGAAACCCTCTGCCGCCGCACCGCTTTCCACACGAAACTTGGGACCGAAGCGCCGCCGATCGGAGCCCCCGGGGCCGCGGCAGCGGGGGACCCCAGCCCGCAGCCGCTCGGGGAGCCGCCGCCGCACGCCGGGGTGCGCTTTCTCCGGGCGGTGCTTTGGGAGACAGAGAGAAAGGGAACGGGGAAGCAGGAGAACAGCACACGGGTTGAGTGCTGGGAAGACACCCGGNCCGGACCCGCTCCGGACCCGCCGCCGCTGCGGCTGCTGCCACGTCTGGCGGCGCAGGCGCGCTCGCCGCCACCGCCCGCCCGCGCCGCGGCATGACGGGGGCTGTAGTCCGGCCCGCGCCGGGGATGCTCATGCTCCTGAGGGACGCTGCAGCTCCCACAGCCATCCTGCGCATGGGGATAAATGCCCAACCCCCGCCGAAATGCTGCCGGCGATCACACAGCAATCCCCATCCCGTTTGTTTCAGAAGAGGTTAAAAAGTTCTAGCTCTTCTGTCACGTCCCATTGGCTTCCCCTCCGGGGTTAGTTCTTTGTGCCTCCACCTCTCTCCCGCCGTGTGCCTTACTCCAGAGAGCCTTCTGGCACACAGCCTCTTTCTTGATGTTTGTTTGTCAGGGGTTTTAAAAGCTTTAGCTGCTCTTAGATCTGGAATAAGAGGAGAATAAGGGGACAAAAAGTAATGAAAGGGGAGAGAGAGTTAACTGGTAGAGAGGCTTAGAAACTAGGACCTGTTGTCCTTGTAAGTTGTTCCCACTTGTTAAATCCTAAAGGTGAACCCTGTTTATCCTCACATGTTGGAAATGATGCCAAAGTGCAAGCAAATAAATAAATACACTGAGTCTGACCAGGATCAATTTGTGCAGCCTCCATTATAATCATGGTATTGGAATGGTTGCTGCATCCAGACGAACAAATCGGTCTATGCCCTGAGTCTGGCACATCCAGTGAGCCAGCTCTGCCTTGCAAGGACATCCCAGATATCCTGCCAGTAATCTTAAGGTCAAGGCAGGTCAGCCGCATTATAATTGGCTTCCCACAAACAGAAGGGATCTTCACCTACCGCCCAGTGGCTGTGTGAAATTCTTCCTTGGCTCAGAAACATCAAAGGAAAATCAAAGGCATCTTCGAGTGTGATCCTTACAGCTGACTGTCACCCGAGCATTAGACTAAGAGGCGGGCTGCAAGGGAGCAATTTGTAGATCCACACAGCTGACTGATCACTTCAAGTGGTGATCATGAAAACTGAATGACGTTGACATTAACAAGTCCCCTGGTGGAGATATAATTTTGCAAAGCAGAAACACACATAGAGAAAGTTATTACTATTAACATTTACACTTTTGTGGCATCTTTTGCAGCAGAATCAGAGCACACTTTTTCAGTCACAGCTGGATAACCTTTAGCAAATCATTTCACAGTGCTATGCCTCGCTTCCCATCTGCAGAAGGCCTCGGTTAGCCTGCCCTAAAACAAGGTTAGCAATCCCCAGCTCTCACTAAAATGCCAGTGAAAGCACACATGAGGCACAGCCCAGGAGCCATCAGAAGGAGTTTGGGATTAGAAGGGATGGACGGCTGAAGGGAGACTTAGGGAAGGAAAAAGCATGAATCGTTTCACTTCACAGTTGAAGGACCCAAAACAAAACATCTTTGTGTCAAATATCTGTACCCCTAACATATATGCTATCCACACTGCCACTTTTCACCTGCAGTCCTTACTGACTGCACGGGGATGGAGAGAGGGACATTTGGATGGATGGAGAAATGGGTATGCTGCACTAGTTACCACTACTTCTGGTGCCAACTTCCCAGTCTGTAATAATCAGCCTTCTAGTAAAAGAGGCTGGACCCCCAGTTGAATCCCAGTTCAAATAAGCTATCAAAACTTCCAGGAATAGGTAACCTCTTGCTGTTCATCTTCAAATCCCCAGCCTAGAGCTGAAAGGCTCCTGCATGCGATGACCCTGACTCATCCAGACCTCTAATCTCAGCTGGATATCCAGATCCTCAAAGACTGTTTGAGTCCTCCTGTGACTCTTTTGTGTAGAAAAATGTTATATCTTCTGATGTTTCACATCACAGTTACCATTATCAGGCAATGTAAAAGTAACCTCAGTGTGGCAGAATTTTCTATGCCATGTCATAACCATACAGGATGTGCTGCCATTGTGAGAGGAAAGGATAAAATCATGGGAACATGGTTGTTTTGTCACAGCAGTACATTTTTATCATGATGGCAAGAAGAAACATTCTCAGGAAGAAAGAAAAAAAAGAAGACAAGCTATTTCAAACTGAGCTTCTGAAAGGTTATATAAAAAATCCAGTTTGGGAAGCTGCAGTTTTTATATACAGGAGAATATAAAAAAGGTATCCATGTGGCAACTACAGCTTCTTTCGTTCAGTTCGGCTCAATAATTTGTATTGACATGACAGGCACTGCCAAAACTTAAGAGACAAGATCATTGAGCATCTGTCGCAGGTCAAAATAATATATCAAGTATCAGCTCTAGACAAGGCTTTACACAGTGGCAACTACTTAATCAGTCCAGTCGGGCATTACTAATGAACTCATTACAGCTGTATCTCAGTGCACTGCTATCCAGCATCCCAAGTTTACCCTGTATCTGTTTGACATTAATATCATATGTTGCTTGGTTCTCTGTAATTGTAATATTTGTATATGGCACTGCAAAACACTGTGAAAGCATTCATTAATTCACCACTGGGAAGAAAGCATTACTACCCTTGGATTACAGATCAGAAAACAGTAGCAGAGAGATTATATGATTTGCTCAAGGCTATAAAACCAGACAGTTTCTGATCATGTTCATTTCCAAAGCTTGCACTGGGCCTGCTAATCCTTACTTGACTATCTACATTCAAACACCTCTTTTACCAAGAATAAAATACAAAACTGGACTGACAGTAAGTATGTCTGTAAGGAATTACACCTTCCACATTTCCTCTATGTTTCTGCTTTTTTTGGCAAGCTTTATTCTTTGTTCTCTTTTTAACCTGAACAAGTCTCTGTCGGCTTCTCACAAAAGGTAAAATGAGTCACCTTTACCACAAAAAGTGATAGCAGAGCAGACAGAAAAAGATACAAGTCAAATTTGCAAGCCATACGGAATCCAAGGGCAACACAGGCTCTGCTGGGACCCAAAACTACATGTCATTTGCCCAGAATGGAAGCAGGATTTGCTCACTGCCTTAAGTACACAAAGTTCTCTTCCTTCCAGCAACATCTCTTCATTCTTTAGTTCAGCTTCAGCCAACTGATTTTGATCTGCAGGCTTATCTCCTGTAAGTTTGGTGACATCTGTGTCATGGCACTGATTGCATCAGCTGAAAAGAGACATACGAGCTGGTTGCCATCAACAGATTGATGGTATCATAGCCCTCGGCTCCTCATGACCTTTCCTGCAGCTCTTCAGCACATGATGAAAAAGAAGAGACAGGACCAGCCCCTGTAGGACTTTACGTGGGGGTGGTCTCAGAGAAGAGGCACAGCTGTACATTGCTTTTCTCCAGCTGATGACTGTCAGAGGGGAGAGCCTGAAGGCAGCTTTGCACTCCTGCAGCCTCCTCAGCACCTGACAGCAGGGCTGCAGATGCAGCATATCCATACACATCAACTAACGAGTTCCACGGAATACCATTACCACACCATAATCATAGATACAAAGGGGCAGCTGTTACATAAAGGATTGTTTCTTAGGCCACACATTCCAGTTTCATACTATTGCATGAACTCTTTTTAACACTTCTTTAAAATACATCATGAGTCTCAAGGGACTGCTGTTATTCAAGCCATGACATATTTGTGCTTTTCACCTGGTTTGCTCACTGCAATCAATGAGAATGGCATGGAGGCAAGTTGGGATGGAGTTTAGTTGGAATGCTTCAATAGCAATGCTCTGCAATGGTGTTCTATGCAGCATAGGGCCTCCATTTGCTACATCATATCCTTTTACATTTCAGAGACCCAGAAGGACTCTGGACTTTTTGTATAGACCTTGCACAACACAAAGAAAAAATACACACATGCAGTGTGCTTTCATGGGAATTTTACTTTTGTGCTTTATGGTGGTTGTTTCCTTCATTCTAGAATAAAAGTACTTTTGGACCACAGGTAGACAGATGCTCTTTATATTTGAGAGGAAAAAAACAGTCGGTACTACAGGAGTCAGTTAAAAGTTGAGTACAGATATTTTCCAAGTATTTATTCCTAGATATTTTCCATTACAGTTTTTATTGCTTTCTCTAAGTCTGAGGTCTGCATGCCCCTTTACAATTAAGAGGCCCTACTGTTAAGAACATTGTCATTTCTTTGACTGAGTCTCCAAAGCTGGATATAATGTGTTCCCGAGTAAAATAAAAACCTTCTACAGTACAGGCACCTTGCTGGCAGGTAGTAGATAATTTATGTCTCACAGTTACCTGCTGAGAGAATAGTTAAACAAGATTAAAACAACCACTGGAGTCTATCTATAGTGCACTGACTGCAGCACTGCTGCGTGTTCCCCAGGTAGTGTGGTCAACAGTTTTCCAGTGATTTGCAGAAGCTTTATAAAATATTTAGGCAGCTTTACCTTTACTGTATCATCAGGAAAGTGTTGAACAATGAGCTTGTGAAGAGGGCTGAGATCTGAATTCAGTGCAGAGTCCAACCACAGGTTTTCTGCATAAGGATTTACCTGTCATGTGATCTAGCGAGGGCTGATGTCTCCACCTATAAATCAAAAATAGGTGCATAAGTGGAGTTTAGCTAATACCCCCTGGATTGTGATGGCCTACATACTCTAATAACAGGGGCCTGGCTGGTTATTTTTGAACAATATAGGTCACTATTCTTCTGGCAAAATGTTTGACTTCAATATGCTAGTTCATATAACAGGACTGATTCTGCCATGTTGATTGGGGTAGCCTCACACCAACAGCTGGCAGCAGAGAAGTAGACGGAGCTTCTCCTGCAAGTAGAGTTATTATGCCTCTGGTCTGGGTGCACAAAATATTAATCCAGATGAAGGACCAAATATAAAGACAGGACTATAAATACACAATCAAAATACTGTTTGGTGTAAAACAATGTTTGCACTACTGGCCTCAGTATTTAGTGGAGCTGTACCCATTCACAGTAGCTGTGCATCTGTCTTCATGTTATATCCAAAAAAGTATTAACATTCAACTATCAGCACATATTTACTGCAGACTATGTTCTACTAAAATATTTTTCATACATCTATCCTATGAGAATATAACCAATACATCCAATATATACATATTCAGTACTTTTACCTCTTCATATGGAGATAGATAACTTTGTATCTGCTTTTTTTACACATGCGTACACATACACACACACACACACACACGTGCACATATATACATGGTATTTATTAGAGATGCTTTGTGTGGATTTACATGATTTCATAATATATTAGTAAATATCCAGTCAATATTGGGTTTTTTCCTCCATTTTCAGGTTTCCTGGAATTAGTTTGTGTGATTAAATACTGCCTGTTTGAGCTCAAGATCAGCAGACTAAATTAAGTGTATGACTATGCAGTCACCAGCTACAACATGTAATATGGCAAAGCTTAATGAGAGGGATTTTCTTCCTGGAAGACCTTGTCTTTGCAAAGACCACTACTCAGAGCCATATGAAAGAATCTGTGCTGTGATGAAGCAAGCATAAAAAACCCCCCTAATCTTATGATCAAATCCCTTGGATTTCTGCAGCTGTGCACTCAGAGTAGCAATTTAGCAATCCTGTAAGGAATTTACTAGGTCCTTAGGATTTTCTCTATAAACCTTCTTCCTTCCCTGCATATTGCAGTAACCCATCTTTTAGAAGGAAAACACCACAGAGAATGCTGCATAGGAAAAGAGATTGTAGAAGAAGCAGAGAAGCAAGCGGGAATAAGACCTTGATCCTAAACTCTTTGAAGGTAATGGACTGACTTTGGCAGGCTTTGGCTCAATCCCTAGCTGTCAGGGAGAAAAGTCAGTAAAAAAAGGAGGAAAAACAGCTGAGAATCAACAGGGAAACAAAAGAAGCAGAAAGAAAAAGCACTGAAGAGAAAAGGAAGAAACCAGAAAGGGTAAAAGGTAGAGTGCCAAGGGAAGAGAGGCAGAGGAGAGTAATAGTGGACACCACTAAAACATAAGCAGAGAGGAGTGAGAAAAAGAAAAGTGAACAATCTGTGAAATGGACTGAGCAGGAAGCTGATTTGCTCCTGGGTTTTAAGCTGGTTGCACATAGCACAACCTCATCACCATGACTGAGACTGTCACTGCATTTGCCTATTGATGTGCTTCCTGCCATGCCCTGTGTCCCAGCTCCTCTGGGCACCAGGCCAGCACTTCGCACAGAACACCATGGCTCCCAAGTGTTCTCTGCCTCGAGCTTTCCTGTACATGGAGCAGTCTGGTGTGCACCTGGGTCTCCCCTTGGGTATGGGGGTAAGCTCCTGCAGAAGTCAATGGAAATGGAAGGAGCTCAGTGTCAGAGTAATACACAGTCTTGCCTCTTGCTTCCACTGCAGCAATGAATAAATCATTTAACATAGATCTTATAAGCACAAGATTGCTTTGCAGGCCAAGAACAGAAGTTAGGAGACCTAAATTCTGTTTCAAAGAATGTTGACTGTTGCCTGTCACAAAGTTCTGGCAATTGTCAGTAAGTCTGTAAATTTTTTTTTCTCATTTTCTTCTCTTGAAATATGCATACACCTGATTTGACTTTGGTTTTGGCCTCTTGGGAACCCATAGGCTGAAAAGCATCCCCAGAATCAGATTAGAACTCAAGTCAATCTGTTGGAGATCAGGATGAGCAAAGAAACGTGACCAGGAACCAGTGTGAAGGGCAGCTCTAAGAGAGACTGTATAGAGATGCAGGTAGGGATGGTGGGCAAAACTCATGGGTGGATGAGGAGTCTGTGGTTGCATGAGGACATTGGGAATAGAGTCTAGGACTGCATGATGGATTGAATGAGGAAAATGCAACTGAATTTTCAAAACTGGTGGATGAAACTTAAGGTAACAAGACAGGAGCCAGTAGGACAGCAGAAGCTGTAGGCACACCCTCCCCCAGAGCCATTAGATTCCCAGATTTCTGCTCTCAGTCAGTATATGCCTCAACACGATCTTATCTACAGATGGCAATTTGCTATTTCTATGAGTTAATTCTGGTGTCTCAACAACCAGGACGGTGATGTGGAATTCTGCTGATGTCAAAGATAGAACATAACCTGCAAAATGGAAATCTTTTTTGTCTGGATTGCTTTTTAAAAAAAGTAGTAGATCACATGCACACAAAGCTCTGTTCAGAGGGGAAAAAGTCACTCATTCAAGAAGTCAGGAGATGCTAGATTAAGAATGCTTGAAAAACTGTAGTAGCCTCCCTTGAATGCAGTTTGCGGAATGGGGTTTTTAATGACACAATTATTTTTTCCTCACAGATTGCCTAAGCTGTTTGTTGCAATACTTGGGAGATGTATAATTAAAGGCAGGAGATAACTGAAAGGAAAAAGATGGTCTTATCGTTAATGCAATGTGACCTCTGTAACATTGGACAAATTGCTTAAATGAAAATTTTCCCACATTATCTCTAAATGTTCATATCTCTGTTTCTGAGTATCCAGCTTGGTATCTGAACAGATTTGTAGAAATGCTGAGCACTCGTAAGAGCAACTGAATTGAATAGGAGCAGTGCAGTGAGTGCTTGACGCTCTGTACATCTGACTCTTCTGAAATAGGAGATCTTTGACTGCTAAACTACACTCAAAATAGGAAACTCAACCATATATTCCCTATCTATGAAGTGGAAAGACATCCTGTTTTGTTCTACTATGTAATGGAAAGACAAGCTTATCACAGGCATGAAGCACTCGAGCTCTTAAACGATAAACAACACGCAGAATTATAACTCACATCAAAGGGAAGTCTGAGAAGCATACAAGGAGGGAGGCAAGGGACACACATGGATCATGGAAGTTAAAATATGAAAAGCTATGCACCTACTGAGCACCATCTACCCTGTACACTGGAAAAGGAAAGGGATTGTGGGAAAAAAACATGGTCAAATATTAACAGATGCCTGTTTATCCAAGAAAACAGTTTTAGAGGAAACGAGCAGTGACAAGACAAGAATGTGTTCAAAAACATTCTGTCAAGCCTATGCAAAAATGTGTTAAGGACCTATAAAACTGAGATAATGCTACTTTTCCTTGCAAGCAAAGTGCTTAGAGAACTGCTGGTTGAATCTGCTACAAGACTTAATGCATTTTTCTTTTCACGAAAACTATAAGATCTTACCAAGTGACTCCAGGATAACTCAAAGGATGAATCTGAGGACAGTTTTAGTCAGTGGGAAGTTAGTTAATTTCAGGGGTTTTGGAGCAAAATCCATGAGCCATCAAACCCAGTTTGATTTTATGAAGTGACTTGATGTCATGAACCGTAGACCCTAGAGACAAAACCACGGAGTTGAGGTTATTAGGGTGACATAAGCCAGGATCTGCGTTTGGTTTATTTTTTAAACAAGTCGTGTCTTGGCAGCAACCCAGAAAAAAAGCAATATACATAAAAACAATAAGAGAAAGGATAGCATGGTCATAAAACAGCCACTGAAGTCTGTGAAATATAAGAGGGGGACAGCGCTGAGTCTCTAATAAGGCATTGTCCAGCTGAACTAGTATAAAACAATAGAAAGAGGCTTAGCTGAGGCTGACGGGGTCACCTCAAGCTCATATCCCCACGCATGCTGCAGAAGAAACTTAGCCAAAAGGGACAGGTTTTTTTCACTTTTGTCGCTTATCCAGCAGGAAAAGTGAGCACCTGCTGAAGGCTCTTGTCAATGACAAGCAGCAAATGGTAGCACTAAAAGTGCAAGGCAATGCAGTGAAATACCTGAGAAATACAGGCTGACAGTGAAAAATGCTGCAGATTTGAAGTGCACCATAGTTCTCCGAGTTTATGAAAGCAGTACATCTGGGCAGCTTGCACAGGAGACAATGACAGGGTACGTGTTTGTGATGTTACTGTGGAAAGATGGAAAGTGCAAGGTACTAAGCATCATTTAGAAATGGACTCTTACTGCTATAGTGAAGAAAAGAGAACCACATTACCTATTTTTGTCAAATTCCTAGGCCAATCCGGTTGCCAGATTTCCAGGCCCTGCTCTAAGTCAGCTGGACACACTGTTCCCAGCACTGTCAAAATACTCCTTAAGAGGCCAAGTACCCAAAAGCTTCTGCCTGTCACTGGCAGAAGATCTATTCCTCTGTGAATCCCCATGTATAAGCTTTTATCTCACTTTGCCTGTGGTTTCTCTGAGCCCCAAGGAAAAGGGCTACATGTACATTAGTGCTGTAGGTAACAGGGAGCTACTGTCACTGCAGCTGGGCTGCAGTTCCTCTGTGTAGGTGAGGGTTTGATGGACTGGGTGTGCAGAGTCTCCAGAAGTAAAGGGACACCAAGTATTGAGTAGGTTACGCTTAAAGCCTGCTCTGAGGAGAACATGAGCGATGCTGGATTCAGTGAATTTGTCTAAATGAAGAATTACCAAACACTTACATTCTTCTAGGAAACCTCAAGACAAGAGCTCTAAGGTATAAGCACTTTTATTCTGCTGTCATCTCTTTGGAAGATGAATCCCCTTTTCTCTAGGTAACATCTTGCACCATAGTGTTCTGATCTGATTAGACGACGTCCACACTGGTGTGTTGTAATTACAGTAACATTTATTTTCCTTTTCCTTTTGATTCAGTCCTGAGGTGGTCAGAAAAAGACAGAAATGGAAATGTTCAACTACGTGTGATCTATGAATTCTTCCTTACTACCTTAGTTTCCACCTTCCTTACCTTGAGTTTGTGCTTTTTCCTATCACATCAGTATCTGATTGGTTATGTATGCATAAATGCCAAACTTTTAAGTGGGAATTAACTTGTTTTTAATATTGTGTACTTACAGGAGGATTTTAAGGGCAAGGACCTTTTCTTTAATTGGCATATAGATATAATGTAATTCTGTGATAAGGAACATGGATATATTTGGATGACATAAATCAAAACACTCAGTGTCTGTATCACAAGAGGGATGATATGCCTTATGCAATAGAAAATCATGACTCTCAAATCTTCTGGAATTACAAACCCACAACTTTAATCAAAATCCGTTGTTTTTTTCCTGTTAATACTTAAATATTACGATGCATGCAAGAAAGATTACATATTAAGACTCAGCAAAATAAGTTAATTTTTCTGCAATGTCAACTCATGTTCCTTTCTTAAGGCATGTTGTGTGGAAAAAGCACAGCTGACTTCTGATACAGTTTTGCTTTTGTAATTGGATTTACATACTGTAGTAAGATGCCCTTTTAAATTTCCTTCTTTTCAAATCTGTTTATTGTTTTTCGCTTATCATGTTGACAATGCTACCACAAGGCCTATTTGATTTATAATTGCATTTTGGCAGACAAATTTGTTAACATAAACATCATATTTATTTGCCCACACTGCTAGTAAAATAATATTTAAAATAATTCTAAAAATGCATTTGACCTTTCACTTTTGATGTGTTGCAGAGTTCTGAGGAATTTCACCAAGTGTATGAGTAAGACAGCTTCCTTCCTTTGGAGTAATTTTATGTTTTATGTAATAAGAAATGCAAAGAAAATAAATGTTCTTTGTTTACAAACAACAGACTCCCATTCAAGTGTTGAACAACTGTTATTATTAATTATTTACATTGTGATAGCTCTGCAGAGACACCAGCATGGAGCATGGCTCTATTTTGTTAGCTGCTGTACAAATATAGATGAAAAAGATGATTGTGACTATTTCATATGCCCAGTATGCTAAGTTGCTTAAGGTAACAATGATTTGTCTATAAAAAGCAGGAAAAGGCTTGGATTAATCCAAACAAAAAAGCCTAATTGTACTGCTAAAATCATTTGTGGTAAGGAAAAAGGAAACACAACTAGAAAAGAATGTGCTGCCTTAACTGTTTATTATAAATAGAGGGATCAGCTATTCAAATCTTCAGAAGGGCCATTAAAAGAACAAGACTGAAGAAGAATCAAGATGGTCATGAAAGTAAAATGAGACATTTTTTAATGACTACTTCCTGTATCACCTGTGTGCTGAATTACACCAATGCACTACTGGAGCAGATCAGGCTCTAGAGGAAGACCTTGGTGACTCATTACTTTTGCCATCTTTGGCTTAAACCCTAACAAGCACTGAGTTCCTGTTCATTGAATCATAGAATCACAGAATATCCTGAGTTGGAAGGGACCCACAAGGATCATCAGTCCAACTTCTGGCCCTACGCAGGACACCCCAAGAGTCACACGACATTCCTGAGAACATTGTCCAAGCACTTCTTGAACTCTGCCAGGATTGGTGCTGTCACCACTGCCCTGGGTAGCCTGTTTCAGTGCCCAGCCACCCTCCGGGTGAAGAACCTTTTTCTAATATCCAACCTAAACCTTCCCGGACACAGTTTCATGCTGTTCCCCCAGTTCCTCTCACCATCACCAGAGAGAAGAGGTCAGTGTCTGTCCTGTTGCTCTTTCTACTGGATCTTTTTTCTCTCCTGCCTATTTCTTCTGTATCT
This sequence comes from Cnemophilus loriae, assembly GCA_013397755.1. Lineage (NCBI taxonomy): Eukaryota > Metazoa > Chordata > Aves > Passeriformes > Corvidae > Cnemophilus > Cnemophilus loriae. Next base: position 378,480 of record VZTF01002536.1, on the reverse strand, counting down.
TTCTCTTTTTAGTTTTTTTAAGTAAGGGGTTTGATTAGTTGGCCAGGATCTCAGGCCTTGTTGCTGGGACATTAAGTGGGCTGAGATGCCTGCATTCAAAATCCCGAGTCCTATTTAAATTTTTAAAACTGTACATGAACACACTTTAGATTCACTCATCCTATCAAATTTAAAATAACAGTGATGCAGAAATCTACAATCTAGAAGCATTGCACTAATCTAAATTTATAAAAGGACTATTGTACGTTCTAATTTTGGACCCAGAACTATTTGAAAGTGTTTCCGCTATTAATAAAACCAGCATCAGAAGATGTTAATCCCTTTGAAGTTACAGGTTTAAAAGATGGATGCAGGAAATCTGTGGCATTTCAGGACACTGAAGTCTGTAAAACTACAGGCTAGCATTATCATTACTGGATTACATGTCTTTCTCCTAGCACATTGCTGTTTCCAGTAGATTTGATTCATTATTGTTGCTTCATTTTCAGTATTATGCCAGTTTCTGGGACAGCCAACACAATATACAGGGTTCCACTGAATTCTCCAGAAACAACAGCCCCCCACAAAACCCCACTCCCTTCAGAATGCCTATTTGAGATGGGATTTGTATGTCAGAAAACAGTCAGGCATGCCTTTTTCTGTATGCCTGCTAAATGATACTTAACCTACTGTGCCAGAATCTAGAGAAGGCTGTTTTCTCCTATAGACTTTTTCTGAGGAAAAAATTGCTTCCTTTCTCTCCAAGAGGGTTGTTTCCATCAAGCTTTTGGAGAAGCAATCTCTGCTAGAAGGCATGATCATGATCATAAAGGCATCTCAGCACTGCAATTCGTGTATGAGAATTGGAGGGAGCAGCCCCTGTCATTTAATCTGATTCACAGGGGGCTGAGAAAGAAGCAGGCAGAAGCAGTGTCTGCTCAATTTGTCAACAGGAAATCTGACCAAAAAAATTACAGTTCTAGCCTGCTTTAGGTGAAGAGCTGAGATTTTGATAGAGATATTTTAATTAAAAATATTTTTAGTCAATGGTGCTTGTTCTCTGCAGAAAAATACAGCTGAAGCAGTGATAATGATCCTACTATTACAATTTTGTAACACTACTGAGTCTTTCATATATTTACTTTGATTGCCTTATACTGTTCTTTTTAGCCTGTGTTATCCTTTTAGCGTGTTGTGGACTGCTGTGATGCACCATTTCCCTGTACAAATAAAGTGGAAGAGGAGGGCACGTTGATCTACTTATGTGTTACAGGGAGCCCAGCCTACAATGAAGAATATAATTTTGCAATACCTGGACTACAGTTCCCAGGAGGCAGAGCACCTATGTTTAAGAATCAAAATATTTTTCTTATTCTCTGCCATTTCAGGCTGTTCTGTATAAAACGAGGTCTCCTTAACTGCCCATTTTCCAGGCAGCGCTAACCAAGGATCCACAACGACACAATAGAGGAGACCTACTTAAGGAAAAAAAAGAAACCTAGACTTTTTTCATATTTCATTGTCTTCTAATGAGTTTATTTTCTTTTATGTGAGGTACTTAGGCTGATTCTTCAGAAAAATTGGAAGTTAATAATGATCAATCTACATTTGCTCTGCACATAACCGTAGAGGTTATGATGCATGGCATAATTGCAGTGTACTGAATGTTTCCCTTTTACAGCTGGCTGCAGAGTCTGTAATAGCCTGTTACTCATTTCTAGGTGAAGGAGTTCCTCCTTCAGTTTAGGAATTTGTGCTTCTGCTGCTGAAATTTCTGAACTTGATCCTGACTGGTAGTTGTAGACAGCTGCATTTAATTATCATACAAACTACATTTGTTTATCATTCTCCATTGAAAACAACCCCAATACACCTGACAACAATACCGTATCAAATAAGCCAAAGATGCTCTTGGAAAGGAAGTTTTCCTAAATGCTCTTCTTTACAGCTAGTAATTTATCACATGCTTTCAGTGTTCTTGTTTCTTTGTTTCATTTCTCTTTCCCTCAAAGACAATAAAGAAACAGAGAAGACCCAAGGTTAGATCTGGCATAACTCCAACACCAGTTTGTCTCTTATTCACCAATTAATTATTTATCTATTTTCCCGAGAAAGACAAATAACATGCAAACAAAATCAGGATGTGTTATGTGTATTTACAAGCAAGTGCAACATAACAAAGATAAAAGAAAGGATTGAAAATTTAAATTATTCTTGAGGAAAAGACACCAGGGAGGAAGTGAAATTTCTTGAATGTGTTCAAGTACATTGGCCCAAATCCATGCCAGCTATTAATACATAGCTCGCAGATGAATTTGTTTCGCTATTGTTTAAAAAGAGAACAAAACCTAAACTGGAGCTGTTACAATGAGCTGACAACCTCGGTGCAGAGCACAATGTAGTGGATTAAACCAGAGAAAACACATTTAGTTAGAGAGCTGTCTCCAAAGAGTAAGGATGAGCTTGTAGCTATGGCTTTAGTGCATGACTGGGAAGGGCTGGATTCACATTTTGTGATGTGAATTGTGTTTTGTGAAAATCTCCCCCTCTCTGTGGGTCTGTTCCCTGGGTAAAATTAATCAATTTTTACCATTCTGCACCATGAAAACCTTCAGTGAAGACGTTCTGTGCAGCCATTTGAGGCCATACCTGGGCCTTGGAGAGCAAAAGCCGTGCACCTCTTCTGCGTGAAGGACAATCCCAGCATTCTCCCAGATCCTCAGGAATCTCAGCCAAAACGCGGCTAAATTTTGAAAGGAAGGACGTAGAGATGCCGTTGTCTGTGCTGACCCACAGCCTGGATGAGCAGACCTGGCAGGAGATGCCCCACAGGAGGAGTCGCCCCTGGGGAGGAGCCGCCCCACAGGAGGAGCCGCCTGAGGGGCAGCGCTGTCCGGCCCCCAGGCCCTGGCGGGCTCCCCGGGCAATGATTCCCCGACAGCCGTGCCCGGCATCCCCCTTCCCGCGGGGCTCGCGTGGTGCCCTGACGATGCTGGGTGTGCAGGGAGGCGGAGCCGGGTCCTGCTGCCATCTCAGGAGCTCTCTGGTGGCTGTCCCTCAGGAGGAGGTAAGGCTGGAGGCACGGCGTCTGTCATCTTTGGGGTGATGGCAGATCATGGTGTTCAGAGCTCCACATTGTCATTTATAACTGATTTAGAGAACCTATGAAAGGGTTTCCTGGGTTTTTCGGGGGAAACTTGAAACTGTCCCTCCTGAGTGTGGCAGGAAGTCTCCGGGTGGCCATCGGGTCCCTGCCACCACTTACCTGACCCAGAGGTGATTTCATCAGTTGTGAAGGGACAGAATGATTCCGGGGAATGTCCTGCTGGAAGGTCTGAAGGGGACAGCCCCTGGAGTCCGGAGGTCCTGAGGGGACTGTCCCTGCTTGGCAGAGCCGCTACTGGGAATGTCCCACTCAGGACAGCAGTCAGCACCGAGGGAGCTGCCAGCTGGTGGGGGCCGGGGGGTGTTACTCATAGTAGGTTTCTCTGTGAATTCATAACAAATATTTGTGGAGGGGAAGGAAACTTTGTTGTGCTGCTTCTCAGGGAACATGTGTCAGGGAGCCATAAGAACAGCGGCTCCCTGGGTCTTGGGGGTGGCAGGACATCCCTTTCCAGGGGTCAGAGCAGTGGGGGATTCGGGGCAGCTCCAGCTCCAGGCATCGAGTAGCTCCCTGGGCACAGGGATCAGCTCGATAGAACGCATGGATAGAGCTGTGGGAGCTGGAGACCGGTGCTGCTGCATCATCACGGGCAGGAACTGAGGGCTCCAGGGCCGATCAGGGCATTCAGGTCTAAAAATGCACTGAGGGCTCTGGCAGTGGGCTGGAAGCTACTGCACAACTGGGCGAGAAATTAAATTAAACAGCAGAGAATTCCGCAAAAGGAAGCATCTGATAAAAATAAGCACTTTTGCTGAGCATGGAACATACTGTCACAGGAAGCCACTGAGTCCAAGACCTTAAAAAGATTGAAGAGGGTTTGGTCAGCTATGTTATAGCAAGATTGCCCAGCTTTGGCATTATTTATGTCAGGTTTCAGAGAGATTTTAAAGCATGTGCTCCAGAGAAGTATTGAGTCTCTCAAGAGATTAACTTGAGATTTAAAGCAGGAAAAAAAGTACCAGATTATGGCACTGCCCTTTTAAACTACAATTAGAGAGGATACTGACCTGAACAGATTGCCAAATTGATAACATATGACAATTCCTATACTCTAGGCTGAGTGCAGCCCTGGAAAACAACAGTGTGCGTGAAAGGCATATGATTTTGGATTTTGCAAGGGCTAGGCCAACTTATCTGCTGACAATTGAAAGCATATCTGACCTGAGCATCTTTCAATCAGTGAGGTTCCATCCTTCAGGAAGGAGGAATAACTGACAAAAATGTTATTGCTTCCACAAATTAATTCAGGTTTCCTGCTCTTTTATCTGGTACATAGTGCTTTGTTCTCTCTCTCTCCTGCCCTCCGTTTTTATTCTTGTATGCATAGGAGACAGGAATCCTCCATCACTTAGGTAATCTCTTGTATTTACAAAACCAATCCGGTCTTGTAACATTTCTGATGACACATGAAAAATCACCTCTGTATGTGCCAGTGTATCAGCACAGCAAACAATAAGCAGGACATAGAATCCTGTGGCAACTCACATATCAGTTTAGAAAAGTTATAATATGTGAACATGGGAAGAAAGGTGCCATTCGTACCAGCTGTCCTGCTGCCATTCCCAGTTTGGCAGTAATATGGGGTTCTTCAAAATATACGGACTACAATTTGACCTTAAAGAATTCCTGGGTGAGTCTTAAAGAGAAATCTGCATTAGTTGTATCAAGGCTTTCCCATAAAGCACACATCTGTGTAAAAGGTAATAAATTAGAAACATATTTCTTTATATACTTTTAACTCAACATAGCAAAATGCCCAAGTACTTTGGGAGCTATTGGGATCCTTTGCCTGCCACTAAAGTGCAGTCATTTCTTGGCTGCAAAACAGCAGCTGCTGCAAGATCCACTAATGAACAGTTTGAACACTGTGTGGGAAGAATACTATCTCTTGCTGAAACCACATGGCAAATATGAACAGTAATGCATGAATTTAGTGATTTTCAAATACTGTATCATCACAATCTCCACCTCAGATCTTTAATGGATTCTGTTTTTCCTTCCAGTGTCACAGCCTTTTTCTCAATGCTTTCTAACATACACTGGAGTTACCATAAAAATAGCTAAGCAAAATTAGAGTGACTATTGGCAACAATATGAAACTGAGCTTCCTTCAACAGGAGGTGTGCATCTGCTTTGCTGCACCCTGTCATTCAGCATTCTCTTGGCAGAAGTGTTAGGAATTTACACTTGTTATTGGGGACTTCTTTTCTGTTGCATGCAGACATATAATTTCCTCTCCAGGTCACTCAGCGTGTTGTTTCTCTCCTCTTGTTTGTTGCCCTCTTGTTTTCAGCAGCAGCTGAAAGTTTGCTCATAGCTGGATTTTTGCCAGAGATACTTGACACAGAAACAGCTCAAAGAAATATGCTTATTTCAGAGTCTAGCTGGTCAAAAGAAAAAACCCAAACAAACAAAAAACCAAACCGCAAACAAAATAAACCCACCAAACTCCAAGACAAAGGGAAAAAGAAACCTGAAAAAGCTTTTGGAAATCTTAAATGAATCTTGACCTGAGCTCCAAGCAGCAGCAAAGCATCGCAGCCCTGAGACTCACAGATGCTTTACTACTCTGACAGCAGTGGTCGTAATAGATTGGAGTTTGAGAACTGCTGCTTTTACTGATTGCCTAGAAACTGGACCACTAAATATTTGAGCATCTATGCAAAGATCTTGCCTTGCTTCCTCTTGCTGTTCAGAGGAAGAATTAGGGATGGAACACAGATGAAAATCTGGATTAAATTGAATCTGAACTCTCATAAAATGTGTCTGGCTCTGTCAAAAGATGTGATTATTCAGACCTAGCTTTCAAACCTGGGAGCTGAGGGAACCCAAATTCTACCACTGTTATTCAGGCTCATCAGCTAATCACCTCTGAGTAAGTACAAGTGGGTGTAAGGCAGGACATGCAGTGAGGTAGAGGATGATGTTCCAGTGTCAACCACTGAACCTCATGAACCCTCAGCGCCATCATTTGTAGCAATGTGGCACCAATCTCCAAAGTTTGTTTCAAATCGTGCAGTGGAAAATTATTGGTACTTAGGCTGGATAATCTTTTCCCGTGTTATGTCAGGAGCAAATGACAGTTTGAAGTGAGTATTGCTGCTTCAGCTCAGCATCTGATGTGTTTGCTTACCTGATGCAGCATTCTTAGGCAGTGATTAATGACAGCTCTTGAATCAGAGCCTGTAACTGTGATGAGCATTAACAGGTAAACCTACAAACAATAAAGGAAAAAGTTCCTGAGGGAGGCAAAGGTACTGACTGGCATCTCAGTCTGACTGTTTATGTATTGGTCCCAATCAGACTGTTCAGAAGTCATTACATTTCAACCAAAGCATCTTAAGAGCCTAAATATATTTATTCATTTGAATAAATGTTTATAGCCCAATCTGAACCCTACAGAAACTGGTGGCTAACTTCTCAGATTTAATCAGACCCAGGCTGACAGCTCATATTGGAATGCTCATTTTCTTCTGTGGCAAAATCAAAAGTGCCAGCAGTATATTCTGTGTAGAAACAAGGAGATGCAGAAATGTCTGCAATGTTAACAAAGATGGTGGAAGCTCCCTGTTTTATACTCAGGGATATACAAGTAAAAATACCCCAGATCCTTATGCATTTAAGCACATGCCTGTCTTTAGGCAAATGCTTGAATATCACTGTCCTTCCCTGAACTTTAATGGAACTTTGGGCCTCTGTTCAAGGATAAATCTATATTTGTGCTCCTTATACACCTCAGATGGGCTTGCTTATGACTTTTTTGCTTTGCTGGATCAGGGTTTATAACCCTACAAGTTGAATTCTATCCTCGTCTGTTTAAATATTTCAAACACATACACAAAAATAAACCTAATCTTCTGCCAATATTCCACCTCTCTGGTCTCATGACATCCAGGAAACAAACCACTGATCTTTCCAATGATCTGACTTACAAATCTAGTTTTAGAAGGCACAGGCAGCTAATCACTCTGCAGCTGGAATACCTACATTACTGCATCTCTGTTGCATATGACTAGCTTGGAAAATGAAGTTAAACTTGTACAATAGAAGTAATTTAATACATGATTTAGAACTTTAACCATCTTACTACAAATTAATTTGCATGCCTACAACCCTTTACTTGTATGAGTAACCGTATGTGTTTTGATGAGGAAGGAATATTATGAGCCTGTTGACTGTAGAAATGATTGTATCATAGATCCGTGATAATATTTACATGAAATGTAGCAGTCCCACTCATTGTTCAGGGCAGAACAGTTTCTATCTTTTGTCTTCTCTTCCTTCATTATTACTGTTGAATTTCACATTTTTGAAGAAAAGGAGAGCAGAGTCAAGGTTTGTATATTTCATCGTGTTCCAATAATCCAAATATAATATATAGGCAATCTAATAATTGATTGCACTTAGCCTGATTATATACCAAATCAAATCAGAGCTGAGATTTAGATAGGTCACTGCTGTAATAAGCCATTTCTGTTGACTCCTGACAGGAGTGGAAAGGGTACTCAGTATCTTATGGAACTGCATTTTGTGAGATACATTCATAGAAAACTTTAGGTTGGAAGGCACATCTGGAAATCTGTATTCCAAGATTCTGCTCAAAGCAGGACTAGCTTCAAAATCAGATCAAGTTGCTCCAAGCCTTGACAAGTTTTGAAAATCTCCAAGGGTGATGACTGAACAGTCCCTTTGGGCCCTTGTCTCGGTGATGCCCTAGTCCCACTGAGATGATTATTTTCCGTCCTCCCAATTAGTATTTCCCTTGCTGCAGCTTGTGACTGTTGCCTTTTGTTCTTTTGCTGTGCACCCTGAGAAATGTCTATGTCTGTCTTCTCCAACGGGTTAAGGCAGTGGAAGACTGTAGCTACATCCTGTCTTGGCCTGCTTATCTGCGGCCTAAGCAAGGCAGTTGCCTCTGCCTATCTGTGATTCCCTATTGCCTCAGCAGCCCTTCCTTGGAATCTCTCCAGGTTGTGAGCAGCTGTTGTTGCGTGAGCTCCAAACTCCAGCTGTGGGGCTGTTTGCTCAGCCCTCAGCCTGGCCTGGCACATGGGGCACTTCTGACCCCAATGCACAACTTCATTTGCCTTTGTTGAACCTCCTGAGGTTCCTGCTAGCTTGCTCCTCTGGTTTGTTGAGGTCCTTTCGAATGGAAACCCGGCTCTCTCCAGTGTTCCACTCCTCCAGTTTGGGTGTCACTTGATGAGGTTGTGTTGTGTCTCAGCATCCAGGGCCATATGGCATAGCAGCAGGGTAACATATTGACTTAGTCAGCAAGCGATAATTTTCAGCTTATCTGGCAGGAGTAGAATTCTTGATAATTGTTGACCAGAATTCATGGAATATTTTTGGCCACTAGACTAGACTGAGTATACTTTGCAGTACATGTTACACTACTTAAAATAGAGAGAGAGAGATTGTATTTTGATTATACATATTCAAATGTGTTTTTATCTAGTAAAGGTATTTCTGATGAACAACTTCGCATGGAAAAGAAATGGAAAATAGATAATCAGTAATATATCATTACATACATGTATAGGACATGGTTGGAATTATCTGAGTAGAACAACAATGCACTGCTTAATACCTGGGACTCAATACCTGACTCATTACCTGACCCTGCCCACTCCAACCACCCTGATCTGTGTGGGTGCACCATGTGCCTTCAGAAGGCACTACGAAGCTCTTGCTTGCTATTGTGTTGTGCCTTATAATTGAGACACCACCCCTATATGTTGTGATGGCCAAGCTGAAGGAAGGATGTGATGTTTTGGAGAAGTTACAGTGTTTTTAATTATTAAAAATGCAAAGCAGAAAGCTTCTCTTGGTGCACTAACCCCCTGTGCTGCAATCATTTTTCTTTATTGACACTCCTGGTGAAGGGAAGCAGGCACTCTCCATTAGGAAGTGCAGTCTAATGTGACAGTGTGCTTGGATTTCTTTACTGCAACGTTTGCAGTATCCCACAATCTCTTTGCTGAGGTACTGCAAGAAAAGAGGTGTCTATCTCTTCCAACTTTTTTCTATAACAAAAACAGGCTACACACTGTAGAAACATCCAGCCCAGCATCTTCCTGGTGATTAGGTTTACCAGTGATAAAATAAAAAGGAATTTTCATGTTTCACATATTACTACTCAATCTCGTCCCAAGATTCTCCTTCATCACAGAACTGCTTCCACCACCCTTCTCTTTATGTGGGCAAGAAGCCACCTTGCCTCGCAGAGAGGGCTTTCTGTGGGAGACCTCCAGCTCTTCCCTAATGCAGGGTCTTCCATTGCATTACCAAGTCACAAAGGGGGACACTGCAGTTCAAGAGGGAACATGGCTACAATATGCTACATTTCCTTAAAGCAGCAGGAAGAGCTTTTTGTGACATTTCAGGTTTGTTATTGGGAAATGTCTCAACCTGTGAAATTGTAGCTGACCTGTCTACAAATTTGAAACCACATTTTCCCAAAAATCATTGATCTGTCTGCATCAGTTCCAATGGGCCTCTTTCTTAAGAGATTAAAGGCTTGGTGACTTTGTCACCACCATTGTAAGTGAAGCTACAGTACAATTTCTGCTCTAACCCCTTATTTTCAATGCTCATCTGAAAACCTGCAAAATGGAGGGCTGAAATCTATACTAGTTGGCCTCTGCCTAAGGATTAAAAAGATGTGTTTGAAAGCACTTTATATTTTGATCGAGAAGATTAAAAAAGTTTTATTTTAAAAATGTTTTTTCTCCTGATCTTTCAATTTAAACAGCCTTGCGGCCAAAGTGGGTGAGATTTGAAAGTCGACTGGTTTTGATTTGAATTATAAGCATCTGAATATCACAGACTGAGTAGGTACATTATGTTTTTTAGTTAAGTTCATTAAAAACATGCAAGTATGGAAGGCCACTGAATTGACTGAGCGCTGTGAACTTCTTAAATCCTGAGAATGGCTTTCCAGGTCATGAGTTTCAAATATGACGACAGAACTACAATCTACAGAACAGATACGCAGTTTTATCAGCATGTTCACATTCCCACTACACTGAGAATTGCATTTTCCAAACCAGACACTGCAAGTTGCATTATCAAGACATTGATCATCACGTAAGCAAATGGAGGAAGGAATATTAATACTTTCAAAACCTACTCACATTTAGACTCAGACTTTTCAGCTTGCTCGACATAACAGTTTGTTGTATAAGTGGGTCCCTGTAAAGCTTTTTAATTTAGCTTTTTAAAGGAAAATTTGAATAGGACAAGATACTGCAAAGGCTGTAATAGGAACTTGCAATGTTGAGCTCATCTTTTAGTTGTATTGCCTAAGGTGGGATATGAAGTCAGCAGATAAGCTGTCAACAGTCCTAAATTCACTTTCCATTGAAATGTGGTTTTTCTAGTGAGTGTTTAGTGAGATGTCTGATGTGCTAAAGAACATGTCTTTAAATTAAAGCTTAAGGCTAATTGTAAAGTTACCTCTACTTCCCAGGGAAAAAAATAAAAATCCCACTTGTATTTACCAAGGAAGTTTTCAGTCCCTCAGATATGTGTCTAGGAGCACCATAAAGGTGTTCAGTCCTAGGTTTTACACTTCCAGTCTCAAGGCAAAAGTAATATACAATAAACACAGTCACTAGGCTCAGAGCTTGAGTTAGAGGAGGGGGAAAGCAATTTTTGATGTAGTATTAAACCTCCTAATGGTGTTGTTAAAAAACTAATTTTTCACTGCTCTTTTTATTTGCCAACAAATAGGTGACTGCTAGGTGGTGTATATCTTACCTCAGTGTGGATGCTTACCGGGCAACAAGAAGTGTCTCAGTTTAACATTCCCTTCCTCCTAGTATATCATTGTGTTAACACAACTTTTATGTTTCACAAGTCTTTGTCTGCAAAGAGGGAACTTTCTACATTTGTGAGACTCAGTGGGAATACTCAGGCCTGCCTTTATGAAGTGTGATGACATTTGCTGACTTTGTCATGTCGAGTGACATATGAAGATTGGCCCCTGGCTTCAAGGGGGAAACAACTGTATAGCTCTTGTCTGTCTGCTTCAGATGCAATTCTCTGAAAATAAAGCAGTTGTCCCAGTTTAAGCTCATTTCATTTCTTTCCAAAGAAGTTAAATACAGTCACTCTGGTGACAGTGTCAAGTTATCCCTATATATTATTCTGTTTGTTTCATCACAGCGTCTTTTCTCCAGGGAGCTCATTTGTATTCTCTTGCTTTAAGGTCATCTGACTTTTAGTTAGTGTCATGGATTTAAATTCCAGTTATCTTTAGTATAAATTAAAATGTTACTGTCACCACCAGACTGAGCCCGGAAACCACAACTGTGGCTATTTAGCAATCTATTTTAAATTCAGGAAAAGAGCCATATACCTAAATATTTTATGGCTAGTTGCCATTTGGCTTCAGATCTAGATCTCAGTATTCAAGATAATGATTACTGTTGCTATTGCTGCATGCCATTGCATCCGAGTATTTGCTGATACTGTGTTTAGAAATGTATTTTTTCTCTTTTGAGGAAACTGCACCATCTAGAAGGGCAGTTTGGGCTCCACTCGGGGTCAGGCATTTGAATCAGCATAAAGATAGTCTGCTGCATATATTTTGACTGTTTTTTTCATGGCAACTCCACTTCTTCCTTTGCAGTGCTATGGGGAAATAAAAACTTGTAGTAGGCCAATGTAGTGATTGCCTGAACATATGTGTCCAGCTCTAAATTCCAGCATAATTTAAAATTTTTGCCACTGATATATGCACTTTCAGTCTGTGTGAAATGGTCTGGGTTTCTACAGCAGAAAGAATTTTCTAATGAGACGGCTACTAGTGTGGAATCATGGTCCAGACATCAAGTGTGGGTCAGTGTTGTTGCCTAGCCTCCAGACAATGAGGACAGGGTTGATTTTCCTCTAGATCACTCTCTAGAATATCTACCAGGAAAGCTTATCTGAATGCCCAAAACAGCTTAAGTTCAAGCAGGTCTGTGCAGACAGTTCAGTCATAAACAGACTGACCTGTGTGCAAATGCAGGCTAAAAGACTGCTCTGGTTAAGCTGCAAAAATACCATGCTATCTGCAGTTTGAGGGACTGTCTTTGGATGATCCGACTCACAAACCCTGGGTTTGGTCTCTTCTTTCCCCAGAGAGCTCTGTTCTACACTTGTAGGTCCTCGTCCCCACCAGAGCCCAGCCGTACCTCTTATCCTGCCTCCTTCTGCCCTGTAGCCCAAAGCACTCCCAATCCCTCTGAGTCCTGTTCCTCTTCCCTGCTGCGTGTTTCCTCTCTCTTGAACTCTCTCCCGTCCCTCTCCGTGCCCTGCGCCGCTGAGTTTGAAGGCAGCAAAGGCTGCCTCTCTTCCCTGCAAGCAGTGGGAGCCCCTTCTCCTTACAGTGTTCGCCTGCCCGCCGGCTCCCCGGAACGCCTGTGCCGGACCCGCGGCTGCCCTGGCGGGCCAGGCAGGCCGCTCACACGAATGCTACAGAACCCACACGGCGTGCAGGCCCCGGCTCACAGGGTGCAGGCTCACGGGGTGTCCCGCGGTCCGGCGGCTCCGTGCCGGGAGCGGCGTGAGCGGGGCCGGCGCTCCGGGAGGCACCAGCAGCACCTAGCGGTGGCAGCCGCGCCGAGCGCCCGCTCCGCCGAGCGCCCCGCTCCGCCTAAGCCGCAACCGGCCGCGTCTCTTCCCCTCGCGGAAAGGGCGTTTCTCCAGCGGCGGCGGCTCTGGGCAGGGTTACAGTTCAACACCTCTGAGAGCAACTGTGATGAGTCTTGCCGTGACCTCGGCCTACGCCAAGCCTGGAATAGGAACCCGGTACATCCTCTCCGTTGGAGGCTGGAAACAAATTGTTTGATACAGATCACTTCACATGCAATACCCTGACTTTTCCCATGACATTTCTCTCTTTTTCATAGAATTGTAACTGTACCGCTTTGCGTCACAAGTCCTTTACTAAAAGGATTTGAGTAGTTTCCGTGTCTGGCCAGCGATTTCCCAGATACCATGCTGTGTAAAGGCAGAAAGGTGTCAGGACCTGACTGTCCATGGAAATATTACAAGACTTTTATTTATATGCACGTTTTATTAGTGAGTCTTTGAGCAATGCATACACACACATGACCAACAGAACTACTCTCAGCCTTGTGGAGGAAACAGCAAAATAGTAGCAGGGAAATGAAGAAGATTTTAGGACAAATAATCTTTTCTTCAATAGAAAAGTACTATCCATTATATCTTTAAATGTTGGCAGACATTTATGTGGTCTTATTCTACTTATTGTTCAATGCTCAGTGCCGCATCTGGAAGTCTTAGGAGGAGGAAAGGTTGAGGTGTCTTCTGAAAATTACATGTGTAGTTGTGGCATTTGGTGAGGTGTTCTGTCCCTGAGGCTTGGATAACCAAATGACTCGCTCTACAGTAAAATTGAAAAAGAAGGCAAATAGTGTCCCAGCACAGAGCACAAACTTCACTGTGTTCTGCTCTGTCCACCCAGGCTGTTGTACATCATTATTTAAAATTCAATTCACTAAATTGAAAGATATCCTCCTGTATCTTAAGGAAATGGAGGGACAGTTATTTACTATTCACATGTAAATTAAGACAATATTCTAAGAAGATACTATCACAAAAAAACTCAGCTAGAGGGGTAGGGTTTTTTCAGTTTTAGGAAAGATGGGGAAGAAAAAAAAGGCACAGATGCGATGCCACTGGGAATGGGGCAGTTTGCTCACCACTTTCCAGACTATGCCTGACTCAAGCCTTCTTCCAGAGTTTGAGTTCTGAGCAGAATACATAGCTACATTGCAATTGGTTTTTATCCTTTACCTGTCCTATGCTTTCCAGTGTGAGTTTTAAAATGGAAAGCAGATGAAAAATGTTATGCATATAAATAATGTATTGACTGTTTTATTCAAGGTATCAAAAAACGCATTACTGAATGAGCAGATGTAGTGATATAGTTCCTTGATTAAGGAAGAACTGAGAAATTGCGAACAGGCAAACAATTACATGTTGTATAATGATCATCTCTGTGGATCTATGCAGTTACTTCTCTGAGATGCGAATTGGGAGCACACCCACTGCCACCACAATTGGCTGTCATAGCACTGATGAGCCATCATACAATTACACTGTTTTTATATAGCTATAACATACTGTCAACATGAATGACAGGATCAGTTTACAGAAGGAAAAAAACCCAGACTCATTATGTAGGCACACATACATATGCAACGGCATCAGTGCAGGCCATTCTATCTGGGGATTCAGCTGATAAATAACTGAGGCTCTTATCTGGCGATTTTTAAATGTCACTAGACCAGCCCAGATGTGTTTTTATCCTTTGACTGCCGGACTGCTTGTCCATCAGCAGGGTCCATCCTATGGCTTTATGCGGTTGCCGCTAATCGCGTTCAGGCGCTGTGCATCACCGCGGGGACAGCGCGGCACATCAGCCTTCCCAAAACCACATTTGATGCAGCACCCCCCCGGCCTCGCAGCGATTCCCCGCGGGCGGCCCCAGGGCACCGGTGGGGCCGCGGAGGGACAGCGCTGCTTCTCCCGTGCGCTCCGCGCCGCGTACGCTCCTCGTCGCGGATTTTTCGCCGCTGTCTGCGCTTCGGCGTGAGAAAACTGCCGCTTCCATCCCCGGCTTCATCTCGACCCCATTAGCCTCCGGCAAACAAGGGGACGTCGCGACCGGGAGACGCAGCCACAGCCCTGGGCCCCAGTGAGGGGCTCAGTCACGGGCAGGGGACCGCGCTCCGCTCCGGGCTCGGTGCGAGCCCTGGCCGGGCGGCGTGTCCTGGCGGCCGCTGCCGAGGGGGCTGCACGGGAGCCCGGAGCCCGCGGCGCCACTCTGAGTCCCAGCGCAGCCGCTTCCCCGCGCCCCTCTCCCATCACAGCCACAGCAACGCAGCCGGCCCTGCCCCTTCCAGCAGGGAGGGAAGAGACTGGATTTAAACACAAACATCGCTCCGCCGCTCGGTGGATTATTTTCTCTCTTGTCTGGTCCCTCACCTCCACCCTCAGCCCTCCCCAGGCCGGCGGCACTTGAACCTGCCCGCCTGAAAAGTGTGCCATCCCCCATCCCCGACCCCCTCCTCTCCGGGCCNCCAGCCCCGCCGACCCCCCTCCACAGGGTCCGGCCGGGGAGCGCCGCTGTGCTCCGCAGGACCCCCCGCCGGCCCGGGGAGGCCGGCTGCGACCAGCGGAGAGGGCGGCGAAAGCGATTCGCTTGCTAGAGAAATGCCCTGTTGAACTTTGAATATATTAGTTGACATCAGTGCGAGTTGGGGCTGCCAGCCCCTAGCTCCCTCCTCCTTCCCTACCTCCTCCTCCTCCGCCTCCTTCTCCTCCTCCCCTTGGTCTCCGATGGAAAGAGTTGAAGCCGTGCTGATAGGAGCCGCCTGGAAGAGACATCGGAGCGCCCGGGAGGACTTCGGTCCCAACTCCGGNATGTGCCGGTGAGCCCCGCACCGGGAGCCCGGCAGCCAGTCCATAAGCGCAGCGCGGCGGCGGCCCGGGGGGCGGGCGGCGGGACGGGCCGGGGGGCGCGCTAACTTCCCAACTTGGCGGGGTCGGGGCGAGCGGGCGTCGCTGGGGAGGGGATCCGGGGAGGTGGGAACCCCCGGGCTGCTGCGCGTCTCCGCCGCCCCCGGCGCAGCGCCCGGTGATGGGGAGCCGGGGGCAACCTGCGGGGCGTGGGGGTGCGTTTGTGCCCGGCGCTCGGTGCGCCGTCCCCCTGCCCGCCGGGGAGCCAAAGAGGCTTTTTTTTTTTGTCGCTGTGTTCGCAGTCCGGCAGCGCTGGAGAGCACGCTAGCTCGGAGGTGGCAGTGGAGGTGGTTTTTTTTTCCTCCTCTCCCCGCCACCTTCCTAGCTCTTCCTAAACCTGCTGAGGGGGGCTGTGGCGGGAGCGAAAGGGTGCAGTGGTGGGAAGCCGGATAGCCTAGACGAAGGGATATTAATGATTTTTGTTTTTCAGATGGTAATTTGTCTTTGTGGTAGGGGTGGCCCATTACATTTCAGCTCACGTCCTGATGGAGATCAAAAGCGAAGGGGAGAGGGAGAGGGAAGCAGAGAGCCTTGTGCTTCTCCTTAGCTCCGCGCATTGTTAGAAACTTACGGGGAGTGTACGAGGGGGGTAGGATTTCCAGAAACAGCCTTTGTCGATCCAGCTCCGGTATCCATACCAAAGTTGGAGACCTGTATTTTCCAGTACTACCATCTGCTCCTGGTGCTGCCCAGGAGCACGCTTACTGTTACGCCTCAGAGGAAACAAACAAAAGGTGTGCTTGCCAAGTCGGTCCTGAACCTGTCTCTTCATGGGCTTTTAGGTAGAGCATAAGTATCGAGGAGTATCTATGTCCTAAAGGTTCACTGTCCTCTGTTGGCTCAGTTTAGACTCTTAGATAATTTCCTATCCTTAAAAAAGGTCTCCAAACATGGTAGATGCCAGGTCCTGTTTAGTCTGGGTTTTTTTCCTAATTTATTTATCTGTTTTTGGTTGGGGTTTACATTTCTTTTTTTCTCCATTTCTTTTTTCTTCAAACTATTTATGTATAGCTATATGGGTTAGGAATCATAGTAAAGTTTCGGTTTTTGTTGTGCAAGTGTTCCCTCTCATTATAGAAAATACTTCTTTTCCTAAATTATAGTCTGAGCTGCATGAGGTTTGATGTCTTTGCCTCTGGATGGGTTCAGTGGTAGGCTAAGACCCCAAGCTGACTGCACTGTGAACAAAATAGAAACCAACTAAGCTAGAAGTTATAATGGGATTTGAATCTTACTGCTGCTTGAGATCAGTAGAGATCCCAGGTGAGCAAAGGCAAGGAGCAGGACTGAGGGTAGCTGGAACAAACTACTTGTACAGAAAAGTACTCTCTTGATTATACATCTGATTTGTAAGCACCCAAGGCAGAAAACTGGTCATAACTGCAGAGAAGGTGGCAGTGGATAAGAAAAATCCTGGTGATATTTAACCAGATTTTTAACAGAGATTTAGTTTTGAAACAGACACTTGTATCATCCATATATTTCATTTTTTCTCCTTTTGCACTAAAACTTTTCTGATGGGATTGGATGGTAAATAGACTCTGCATTAGGCAGTAGTAGGGAATCTCTGTGTTTTATGTTATGCCTCTTGCATTTTCATTGAAAGGCAAGTTCTCCTGTTTTTCTCTCTATCTTGCTTTCTTTCCTTAAAGAGGCCAAGTTTTTTTCCTCCCCTGCCAGGGACGCGCTAATCCTGAAGTCATGGGGGAGAGAGAGATCCCACCCTTCAGAATATAGATATTTGCTTTGTTCATCCCCCCAGCCTGTTGGGCTGATGGAATTGGCAGTGGCTGCCCTCCGTGACCTCGCTCCCTTCCTGCAAAAAGCTGGGGCAACCAGGGAGGAGAAAATGTGCAAACTCCAGCAAGTGAAAAAGCACAACCCCAGCAGACAAAAGGCTTGAACAGAGAGATGCGGGGGATGAGGTTCTGCGTAGAAAATAGCTTGTAGCAAACTGGCCTTGATCAGTTCACATTGACTGGAAATGAAGGCATTGGGATGGGTTCAGCAGGAATGTGGATAGCCCAAGAGAAGCTCGATACAAGTGGTGCCATGAAATTTTAGTTGCTTTGCAGTAAGATAAAAAACGTTCCCAGACAAAATGGCTTTGGTCATCCTGTGATTGCACTTTGTTCTCCAGGCCGACAGCTGACCTGGGGGAACATACGCTCAGACTAGAAACTCTTTTCTTCTTACCTTGTAGTCAGTTGTAAAAGTGCTGCTTGACTTGGGCTGAGACGTGATAGGGCCCTATTAGAGGGAAAGTTCCTGGGGAGCAGGCTCACTCGGTGATATTAAACATGGCTCGAACAATAGATTTCTATTTTAGTCGGGATGAATAATCATGCGAGCAGACATACTAGGGTTAAATAAGACCATCTGCATGAATATATCTTCCTGAAAACAAATAGATGCCGGGCAAAGTTTCAGTGTGCAGCCGGGGCTGTTGCTTTGCTGTTCGGCAAAAGGGGGCAGTATCCAACAGTGCCAGGGAGCGATCTGCCGCTGCAGCCTCCCTGTCTCGAGCGCTGGCCGGTGCGTGCCCTATCAACTGGGATCTGGGAATTCAGGGTGTTATCCGGTAGCCCATATTCAGATGATTCCTTGTAAAGACACCAGAGAGGTTAACTGACTGTCTAAAAGATGCAAGATCAAAGCCGTAATTGTTTTACTTTGTGGTTGCATCACTTCCATATGCTGTTGAACGATTGGAAATTAAGGACAATGCTGTATGATTGCAAAGCTAGTTTTGTTCACATTTAGTGGTCTGACAGCAGTAACCTTACCCTGTTTTTACTGTACTGATTTTAGGGAAAGCATGATGAAGCCCTGGCTTTGGAGTGCTGTTGGTATAAATGCCCTCCAAGGAATTGTCATCACTGTTTTCCGTAGTAAGAAAACCAAACATTTTCTTCTCTAAATTTAACTTTCTTTGAGAACTCGTTTGTTTCCAGCCTAGAAAAATATATTGATCCATCTCATAAAATATTGGTTTTAGAATGCATTTAAATGCCTTTTCACCTTTCATTTATCTACATGCCTACATTATTAGATTAGCATTTCTTAGTTCATTTTTTACTGGGAGTCATGGGCAATTTATTCTGAGGGTCTGTCACTGGAGAGCCATGCACTGGACTTCAGCTTTGTCAGGTCTCCTAAGTGTTGCTCACTGCCTTCATGACAAGAGCTGCAGCAGCGGGGGCAGACCGGCCCCAAGAGAGAGGACATGCTGAGGAGTAGGGAGTCGGTCATTGTGATGCGAAGATGTTCCACTGCTGGGGTAGTGCCGAGATTCAGAGTTTAGGTGCAGTCCAGTGTGAAGTCTTCAACTGGATTTGCCTTGCTGCAGATCATGCCCACGAGGTCATTTCTGGTATAAAACTGAAAAAGGGAAATTTAGTTACCTGCAGAGAGTGGTGGAGGCAATTCAGAACGATTCTCTAGGGGTAAAATTCATTGGTGTTTGTTGTGTAGTGGCTGTGTAAGTACCAAATCACACTGAGATTGCAAAGTCAGTCTTAAGTGACGGACTTACCTTTTACAGACTGAGTACTGTGAAGGTGAACTGCCACAGTTTTGGGTTGGATCCTTGTGATTTAGTCCAGGAGACAAACCGTGGCATATTGCACTATCCCTGCTGTGCCTTGAAATGGGCCGTGTCTGAGTGTTGTTGCTTCTGAGGATCAGGTCAACAGCTCCTTGTTATTGTTCTGTTACTTAAGGAAACAAAATCAACTCACTGACGGCACTATGTCAGATAGTTTTATTGTAGGGGTTGTTTCTCTCACTTTTAAACTGCTGACTTGTCCAGTGTG
This sequence comes from Cnemophilus loriae, assembly GCA_013397755.1. Classification (NCBI taxonomy): domain Eukaryota; kingdom Metazoa; phylum Chordata; class Aves; order Passeriformes; family Corvidae; genus Cnemophilus; species Cnemophilus loriae. The sequence goes on along the minus strand of VZTF01002536.1, from coordinate 358,983 downwards.
CCCAGTATCAGGACTCGTCCCATCTCTGTCCATGGTGGCAATTTTCATTAGTTTCAGTGGAAGCTGAGTGTGAGACTTTGACAGCTCTTTGAGCCTGCAACTTGTGTGGACAGTGCTTTTCTTGCTGGAGATTATTCTTCAAGCACAATTAACCTCAGTATTTATTTCACCGCTATTCTCATTGTTGTCCAAAAAAAAATTACTGCATGACAGCAGTTATTTCTTACCCCAGGCTCAAACCATGTGAGCAAAGTGCAGCAGAGCTCTGACACCACAACTGTGACTTTCAGCACGCAGGGTCTCCTTGACTACAGCGCCGCGACTCCCAAAGTTACCTCTGCTTCAGAACTCACATAAAGCACAGTTTTTTAAGGTCCACAAAAAATCACTCGAGGTGATTTTCTGAAGATGAGTATATCAGTAGTAATACTCCGGAAGTATTACTGTTATGAAAAATGTATCTACAAACCAAGCGAGTTTGTTTTGTTTCCTAATGTAATAACTCAGGGAGGTAATTTGTATGTGAAGGATGTTACCAAGTTACAAAGTATGACTCTGAATTGGTGGCAGGGCTATTCATGTGCTTATAATTAAACATATACCAAAGCACTGTGCTGGTTAAGGACTGGTGTGTCTTTATTTACTTTTTAGTGAGCTCTAAATGAGACAATAAGTAAACATGCTGATTACTAGTTTTAATTCCCGAATCAATTGTGAGCACCTTGGGAGTTTATAAATCATATGTGTGATTTCACTGGTGTTCAGAAAGGGGTCATTTGTGGAGAGAGCACAGAATATTTTCTTCTCAGAAGCTGCTGTGAAGGAGCTTGATCTTACAAGGTGCTGCATGTTCTTCATTGTTGTTAACGCGTCTCTGGGAAACAGCACCCGGCACCACCAGACCCTGATAAACAAAAACTGTAGCAGTGTCTGACCTCTGTGGCTTTGTTCAGCCGGCGAAATGCTTATGGGCTTGTTAGTCTAGGTAACATACTCCCTATTAGACTGTTGCTACAAGTCAAATAAATTGCAGAGTGCCAGTTTCAAAGGTTTGGCTTTATCCATGGTGCAGCAACACGTGACCAGCCGGGACGTAGCAACCTGCAGAGAAGAACCACAGTCATCAGTTTAGTATTTCTATTGCCAAATATTGTGCTGTACTCAAAAGCTTCATCATAACTTCAGACCCATGAGGCAAACCCATTTTGTAACTGGGAATATCACGTGAGGATCTGGTGATGCTGAATAGATCCTCCAGTAGCCTTGAACCCTCTGTGCTATAGAGGATGTACCCTGATGCTGGATACTCTCAGATATTAAGCAGAGATGCCATCTGCAGTCCTGCAGAACAGCCCAGCTAAGTCCTGTACAGATGATCTATAAGCCATTTGCAGTTTAAGGGTTTGTGGCTTCTGAAGTTTGTATATTTTGCAGATTGTTTGTGCCATAGTCTTCGAAAACTGTTAGCTGTTAAGACAACCAGATGGCTTTTACAAAATATATTTGCTGGCACCTGGAACAGGTGGATCTGGAATCAATTTATGCAGTGTAATTTTTTCCACACCCCTTTTGGAATAATTTTATGCCCAGGAGCCACCTAAGGTGCTTATTATGTAGCCAATAGGGAACAGCTTCTGTCTGACTACATAAGATTTTACACATCTTTTATAGCTAATGCCTAGATTGAAATGCTAAATTTAGTGCTGGGAGTGCATGTGAATTTGTGAAACTCCCTGGAGAAAATGTGGGTGCATGTATCAGTGAATGAATTATGCTTCTCCACAGACAGAGAGAGCTTTTTTTTTAGTGGTGACAAATGTCCTGTGTTCAGTGTTTGTCATTTTAAAAGCAGTATTTTTCATTTCAAGTGCAAACCTTGTGCAAACCTTGTGCAGGTTACTGATGTAGAGTGAAAATGAAAAAATAGCTTCAATTTTATTTGAAAGGATAACAGAATGAAAATTTCGTATGTGGTATGAAAGTGTCCTGACTCAGAGATCAAATTGGTGGTTCCAAAATATGGCTGTGACAGTTATGACTAGTTTTGTGGGAAAGAAGCAGATCCTGCCTGTCTTCTCAAAGGGCAGCAAACAAACTTCCATGAGACCTTGGCCACATCCTCATTCTTGCAGCAGCATCAGGGACAACAAGCGTATGCAGCTGTGTGGATTCATAGTAACTTCAAAGGGCTTTTGAGTGGGTGCTGTGGAACCATCTGCACAACTCAGAGGTAGGATTAGGAACTAAATCTGGGAATACTTTGGGGCCAGGCTCTTAAGGGAAGAGGAGTCTGACTACGGATGGCCTGTTGGGCAGGTTTAATTGCTTTGCTGTGTTGCTTGGCCACGTGGAAGTTGTTTAGCCTGCTGTTTCAGCTAAAGGTTGCTTATTTATCTCCTATGGTGCTGATTTACAGCACATCAAAGATAGAGGGAAAAAGTAAGGCAAGAAAGGAAGGGGTAGGAAGTTCATGCTGGATAACTCAGTTTGACAGGATAATACAGTAAATTCAAGAATGCAGAGAGAGATGCTTTTGGAGCCTGTATATATATAACACATGGAAGGAAATATTGGCTAGGTCTCAGAAGTTTGTTAGAGTGATTACAGATCCCCCTGCCCTGCCTCATGTTCCTTTCTCTGCTCTCCCTTCCTGATTGAAGATGATTGTCTGCCAGAAGGAGATTTTCAAACACATGGTTTGGACAGGGCAATCAGTCTATATTTATAAAACACTTAATATTTCACTCTCTGACCTTTTTGGGGACCACTCCACATATGAAGGGCATTTTCATTAGAAACACAAAGCTGAGACTCAGTTTCTGCCTGTATCCAATGTGCTCCTTCAGTCTAAAAGAGCTTAGCTTTTAGTTGTAATTGCAGCTTGTAACCACCTACTTAAAATAAAAGACAACAGGGGGAAGAATATCATTAGTGGCTTGTGATAGGATAAAGATACATACTTACTCAACATGAGCAAAATAGGAATATGCACTGTAACTGTGTGCTGTTCCAATAGTGACAAAGGACGAGGTGAGGTAACACATAATATGAAAAATTTCACAGTTCCTGCTTTGTGAGGATAATCAAGCGATATAATAGTACAACTTAGCCTTATTTCCATTTTAACATCCGTGCTCAGCAGTCAGAAGTAATAATCATCAGGGACAGAAAGTGAGGCATAAAAGGACTGTGGCCTGGAGAATTTTGTGCTCATCTGTTAAAGATATCATGAATAATGATGCAGATGGGCGCCAGGTAGGGTTGCCAGTGACTGAAATCTGTACGAATTAAACTTTGAGGTCTGTGAAAAGCTGGTCTTACGTGACTTGCTCAAGGTCATAGAGTGTGTTAGTGGCAGAGGCAAGGTTACAAGCCCTGAAAACACTTATTCAGATACTTAATTCTATATGTGTAGTTAAATCCTATGAATGAAATGTTTCATCTCGTTGCTTTCCTGCATCAAAGCCCTAAACTTGTGCCTTACAAGACTATGCATTTATCTCCATGCTAGACATTGCCAGTGGGTAACTTGATCATACAAATCTTTTACTCATCTAAACAGTTCAGTGTAAGTTAGCGTGACTACGATTCGAGAAGATGAGTACTCTGCTTGCATGTGCACTATCGGTCCCAACATTTTCAAGATGAACTAGGGATTATTCCTGTATTTTGCATTTTCATATGCATACCGGACATGCATCTGTACAGGTTGAAATAAAACAAAACCAAGTGATTAATGTCTTTAAAATTTAACATTTCCCCCCCTTAACCAACAGAAATTGTTCCCGAGAGAGTAATTTACTAGATATGTTCTGTATTTGTCTAGGACTGTACATCAGGAATACAAAACATGATTTTGCTAATGCTATGTGTTCTCTCTAATGAGTCTTTGAAATATTACACCAGTTTATATTTGGAATGAGTTTTGCACACCTCCTTGTCTGTGGTAGCTTTGCAAATCCAGGCTTCACTGTTTTGCCTCAGAGAATTATGAGTTTATTATACTCCTGGAATGCTAATAGCACTTCATTTTCCCTCTAAATTTCTTCTTCATATTTATTTATTGATTCTTCATTTGAGCACAGTTTCACAGATAATGATGGTACTACTGAGGATAGCTGGTGTGAGTTAATTTTAAGAAGGCTGAAGTTACAATGCCATATTTTTTTGCCAAAAATTTCTCTGCAAAGTTCATAAGCTAAGGCATCCAAAATACTAAATTAGTTCAGATGACAGGATAAGATTACTGCCAGTGCTATATTTCGTTCCTGGTTTCATCACAACAAAGCACATCAAGGCTGACAAGTCTAAATTTAATTTTGCATTGAAAACTCATGGGCAGATTTGAAGATGATGTGCTTTGGGCAAGCAGTCTTTGGTCATTTGGTCTTTATTCAAATGGAGTTCATTGACCTGGGAGAGAACACATGTGAACAGGGTTTTTAGCATTTTACCCTTTAGTTTGCATTTTATTTTTGATTCCTGGGATTCTTCCCCATCTGGTCCCTCCTCCCACGGTGATGGACTCTAGAAAGGTGCTTCCAGTCATTTTTTCTGCCTTCCCTGAAGGCACAGAACTTCCCTGAGCCGATTAATGTTCAAGCTGGTCAATTATTCTAAACAAACATCCAATTTTGATTTAAATATTTATGAAGGGAGAGAACATCCTGCAATTCTTGGTTAAGTGTTTAAAATTCAGCAACTCTTGTGATTATGTTGCCCCTTAGTTGCTAGGTTCTTGGTCCTGTTATGCTCTAATCCAAAGACAAGAGCATCACATTTTCTTGCTGTGGAAGTACTCGTGAACTGTCGTCAAGTCATCTCTTAATTTTTCTGTGATATTTCAGTATGATACTGGATTTTCCAATATTTCTTCAATCCTTATTTCTTGGTGGCTCTTCTCTGAACTTTCTAAGGATGCTACTGGCTAAAGAAGACAGTAGTACTGACAGCTACAAAGGTTTGAGAGAACAGGAACAGCAGGGATTGTAGAGCAGAACTGAGCAGATAGATAGCAGGACATAAGGACTGTAAAGTTGGAAGGCAGTGGTATTAGGAGGTTCTTGGCATGAGGAGCCTGCCTGGTGTGTTACATGCCCAGTGAAGAACTGGAGTAGCTGCAGTGGTAAAAGGCAGCAGGAGGTTTTTACTGGCAGAGGAGGATGGCTTGGAGCTGGGTGGGGATTGCAGCAGCACTGTTTGTAAATCAGAGCAGTGTTGTATCAGGGGAACTCTCTGCAGGGAAATGTCAAAACATCTGTCTGCACTTTGCCTGGGCATAACCAGACTTACTCAGGAGCACTGCGATGCAGGCTAAGAGAAAAGAGACACTTTAAACTAACTGAGGGCAGAGTTCAGCTAGAATTCCTGGTGAGGAAGACATTCCATTCTTGCAGGTGTAAAATCTGAGCCTGCAGAATCAAACTCACTTTTGCAATCTATACAAATTCGTGAAGGTGTTACTAATTTCAGTAAAATGACCTGTGGATGATGGCAGACCATGTGAATGGCCAGTTTACTGGCCTGAGTTCTTTATTGCTAACATAAGGCAAACGGTTAAATTATTTGCAAAAGTTATACTAGTATAGGGTTCGGCTGCACTAACCTTAACTGTGATACTTGTGGTTTGAGAGGACTAGAATCTTCCCATAAGTAGTACAATTTCTGTTTTTAGTTTGGAAAGATGTTATCATTTAATGAAAACTCTTTGTTTTCTGGCAGCCTACTATGCTATCCATTTAAAAAGCTCTCAGAGGGCTTGGACGTCCATGAAAAGTTCAAGATCCCAATTCTATTCCCAGATAGACGAGTGCAGCCTCAGTGAAGAGCTGCGGTTGTGCTTGGCTGAGGACTGTAATGCAAGCCCAAAAAATCAAAGACAAGTTTGTACCTATGGAACCAGATTGCATAGGGATGATATTGGTCCAGAGGCACTCTCCAAAATGAGGTCTGCCAGATTATGCTGTTGCAAAATCCACCACCAAGAGAAGCATTTTTTAGTTTTAATTAAAACAAAAACGTGAAACAACATGATCTCTATTTCTGCTGAATTTTAGGCTTCCACATGTTTGAGCATTAGATGCAGAAGTAATTGATTAGAAACAGAAGTGAAATAATGAGGCTTGCTTTTTTTTTTCCTTTCCCAAGCTGATTCAACTGAGGAAGGGAAAAAAAAAAAAACTTCTGAAGACTTTACTTAGGTTGAGTAAGACTTTTCTCCACAAATAGACCAAATGAACTACTGAAGTGCTTCAGTGAAGTTATCATAACAGCCTTGAGCCAGTGGGATTATTTCCATGGCAGACTTCTACCTGATACAAACAGGGGTTTAAAATAATAGTATAAAGAATTGGAAATAATCTGATATATGTAGTTCTAATGGTCTAAGATATTTGTCAAAGAGACAAAAGCCTGACCCCGCAACAAGGGACATCCATAGGAAGAGTTCAATTTATGTAAGTTAAAATTGGATTTTTCATCTTAAAAAAACCCCAAAAGTTTACATTTTGCAGTTCTTATCCAATGAATATTTGATTTTGAAAGTGGCATACTACCTGAGTCAGAGCTGCAGGAGATGGCCCCACGTTTTCAACCTGACAGTGCCTCTTTAAAATGCAGCAGTATAATTTAAGCGTCTCTTATTTGTTTTGAATAGCAGCGCTAACATGTCTGTCAGTCACAAAGACTTGATAGACATGATTAGAAGGCAGGAGATGAGGAAACATGTATGCTTACCACAGCCAACTCCCCACTGAAGAAGTGAGTGGCTCAGTGGCATATTTACAATTAAGGTGTAACTGAAAGCTTTTTTAGAAATGTGCTTTGTAGACTGCGTTGAAATGGTGTTTTCTATTATGACCAGTTTCTGGAACAGATTATCATGATTGTAGGAAGCACTTCAAAGCAGACTGATGTAGGAAGATCTTTCACCAAAAACTTCAGCTTCCCTGTAAAGCAGAAATCTACAAATGTGTCTGCAATCTGTGTTGTTTCAGCTACAAGAGCATTTATTTGATAGAAATGGTCTGCTCTTAATTTCCAAGTACTACAAAGCTCTTTTTTATTTTGCTGGCCCCTCCATTTCACAGAGGAGTTCAAAGGTTGTGTTTCCTTTCTCACATATCCTTCTAAGATTCTGTTTGGTATTTTTTAAAGGCTAAGATTTAAAGATTATAATGAAATACTGAGCTGCATCTGATAAAGTCAGACACTAATTTAATATATTGGTGGCCAGACTTTCATAGAACAGACTGTAACACATTGTCCAGTCCATTCCCCAGCTCAAACAGCATCAACCAAACTGCCACCATTCAGCTGAACACATGCTCAGCTGAACTCAGCAGTAGCTAAACCATGATAGGAACTGGAAATGCCCTTAAAATGTATTAATTTCTGAATTTTCACATACAAGAGTAGTGATATTCCATTTCATCAGGACTGCTAAAAACTTTACTTGTAGGCTAAAGTCTGTATCTTTGAGAATTGAAGTCTTCTGCTTACTAGCAAACACAGGAGTAAATGTGAAAAGCCATCTTTCTGGTGGGGATAAAACCAGGTGGCAACAGTACACTGAACTGTGGTGAGATGCCAGTAAATCACTCTCTACAAGTTCCTGAAAGGTGGTTGTAGTCAGGCGGGGGTTGGTCTCTTTCTCCAGGCAGCAACTGGCAGAACGAGAGGACACAGCCTTAAGCTGCGTCAACGGAAATAGAGGTTAGGTATTAGGAAAAAGTTTTTCATGGAAAGAGTGGTTAAACACTGGAATTGTCTTCCCAGGAAGGTGGTGGAATCACCATCCCTGGATGTGTTTAAAAACAGACTGGATGTGGCACTCGGTGCCGTGGTTTAGTTGAGGTGTTAGGGCATGGGTTGGACTCGATGATCTTGAGAGGTCTTTTCCAGCCTGGTGATTCTGTGATTCTGTGATTCTGTAAATTATTCTTGGTTTTCAAGGATGTTGAAAAGAGGGGAAGCTTGCACAGAAAATGAAAGGCAGCCGTAAGAACAAAGACAAGAATCAATTAGAACTGTCTTGCTCCACTATATTTAGTAGCACATGCAGAGGACAGGAAGAAGAATTTACAAAAGAAGTCATCGCTATTTTGTGCCTTATCCAGCTGTAATACAACACATGCATTGCATTGTCCTTTACGAGTCTTAAGTGAACAAATTGATTTTTTACCAGGGAAGAAAATGAGACAAAGAGACGTCAAGTCTCTTGTCTAAGGTCATAGAGGGCGGCAGTGAAAGACAGTCCTGCAGCCACAAACATTTTTTCTTGTTTGACAGCAGAAATATGATGGATTCTTTATGTTAAAGAAAGGCCTTGAAATAGTCCCTGTACATTCTGGGAAATTATTTTTTCTTATAAAGCAAGGCCGAATGCTGTTGAAGGAAATATTATGAATACTTACAGTAAGTGTTAAAAAAAAAAAAGTTTTTTTAATCCACAGTGTCATTAAATGAACAATTTTGACAATTCAGAATACAATTTATTTATAAAATGTGGTGACTAAATGAAGTTATCTTATGCAGAGGACTTATTCTGGTTCTTTCTGGAAAAGTACAGATCACACTCAAATAAGCTTCTAAAGCAGACAATTCTGTGAACGCTTCCTTACCATTTCTTTTCTCCGACATAGAAAATTAATAGCCAAGCACCAATTTTGTCTGTATTTTTAGTGAGCATAAATTAATCTACTTAATATGTAGTGTGCTTCTTGCACTTACACGTAATTAAATCATATTTGTTCTTAGACACTATTCATCCTGTGTAAACCTGTTTCCTGAGTAAATATTTCTTTAATTACTAGAACAAATAGATTGTGGGATTTGAAGTTGATTATCACAGCATTTCTTTCCCTGATGTGTGCTTCAGATGTGCACAGCAGAGAGGTCTGCTAAACACAGTCAGGAAACACAGCAACCAGCTTTTTGCAGTTTGAAAATAAATACATCTTATGAATGCTTCACACCTACAGAACCCTTCATTTGGAGATTACAAAGTGCTTTGCCATACTTTGTGGGTATTATTTATTTCCATTTTAGAGAAGGATAAAGTGAAAGGGAGACAGAGAGACTAGGGCCCATATGCAACGTCCCCATGTTGTATTAATAGAGATAGCTGTACTAAAATTATATGGTTGCATGTTACTTGTGTAGAACAGCAGAGGACATGGCTTTTCCAACAGGCTAATGAGGTACAGCCTCTGTTTTTGGATGTCTGGAAGTGCATTTCTGGTCTCAGGGATCCTAAAAGCTCATGGAGAGGTAGAGACACTAGGGATCTCAGAACCATGCCTCTCCAGCAAGGCACCTCATTGTCAGATTTGGCTGCCAGGGTTCAGTGGCTTACGACTGGGGTGTGCAGTCAGTGGCAGAGCTGACAGAGAAGTGCAGGTGTCCAATTTCCTGGACTTGCTGTGCCAGAACAGAACAATTTAGTTCCAAATACATATCCTTGTCTTCACTGCACAACTCTTCTAGGAGGTTGGAAGCTCTATGTGAATAGCACAACAGCAAAGCCATGTGCCTGTCCTCAGTGTCTCTGTGCTTGCCTCTGGGAAGGTGTGTGTATGTGTGGGTGTCACTGTTCCCCAGGATTTTTTATGTTGAGACTCTATAGGAGTAATTCCCCAGAAGTCATGGGAGAAATATATTTCCTGTGGGAGGATAGTTTAAGAGTTTGTCAGCATCTTCATGTTTCTTAACTGCAGGGTAAGGAGTTTCTCATAGGAGAGGGTAGATTTTGAGCTCTGACTTTTCTCTTGCTGAGTTAATTAACCAAAGTTTAAAGCACTTCCTCTCCTGAGCTGGAATTTCTTACGTGGGAAAGAGAGGTAAGAAGCCATAGCCAAATGAGATCCCCAGTTAAGGATGCAGGTGAATAAGGCTTATAAATGACTATTTGAGTCTGAGCAGAAGACCGTGTCTGCCAGTAAAATACCGTTTGGATATACCCTTAATGCAAAGAAAGGGTTTGGAGTGGAGTGAGCAGCCAAAACACCCTTTCTGCTGTTAGAGTGCAGCATGTCACATGTGCTGAGCCTCTTCCTGGCTTTTCTTCAGGATTGCAGGGAATGGAGTAGACATTTGGAGGAGACTTTGGAATATCGGAGCTGAGAGCGACAACGGGATGCTGCATGATACTGTTATTTGGAACAGTTCTTGGCACCTGTTTGTCTTTGGATGGGTTAAATTCGTAAAACCATAATCACACATGTACTTACAAAAGTCCTGTCTTCTGACAGTTGCTGTTTTCTTTTTTCCTCACTAGAGCTTTTAGATGTAGCTGAACCAGGTCAGATGATGGACTGTAAAGGAACAAATATGTCACTTAAACAAAAACCTCTTTAGCATCTAATAGCTTTAGAGTTTTATTTTTCTGTGCACATTAGCTCTGAAAGCTCACTGTTCCTTCATGGCTCTCGAGGGCTCTAGTTTAAGAGCAAAGGTGTCGAGTGCCCAAGTAAGTACCTGGATCTTGGTAGTGCTAATACAGCCTGTGCCTTGTCAGCTATCACAAGTGTGCCTACCTGGGCAGTGGTTGCATCTCCTGCCTGCGGTGGAATGGTAACTAAACAGCGCCTTTATGTGGTTTAGTGTAATCCTCTCAACTGCAAGAAGATGCTCTGACGGTGCAATTCAGTATCTGCTCAGGGAATTAATAGGAATTACCTACTGCAATTTAGATTTACATCCTGGATTATTGGGCAATAATTTCCTTTTCGCAGGAAGTTCTAATTGACGCAGAGGTCAGATGGTGCTGGGAGAGGAAATTTAGACCAGCTCCAGGAGGATGTCTGACGAGTGCTCTCTGCCTCAGCTTTCCACAGTGAATGAGCATTAGAGTACATGTAGTCTGTTTTGTTCATTGAGATTAAAAGTTCTTTGGGGATGAGAAGTTACTCTGTGGATAGCAACTTGTGCTGTGCCACTCGTGTGGAACCTCTGCCTGTCTCTGTAACTCAAATAGCAGTGGGAATCCATCTGAAATCCAAGCGCCTGGTGGTTTAAATACTTTCTCTGGGTTTTCAGATAGCAATCTCTTTAGCTCTTTGAGGCATTTAATGAAAATTGTTTTAACAGGACTGCAGCGTCATAGAGAGCATTGTGCGTGTTTTCATGCAGTGGGGGCATGCAACCATACAGTACAGCTGGAGCTCTAGCATTTTACTCTGCTGTGACAGGTAGCATCGATTTTACAGTTAGGTGAGACTGATTTCAAATGTTCCCTTATTGAGTTTATTGGCACCTACAACTAACAGTGTTAAAAGGTTAAATGGTATGTACGTTACACTGCACACAGCCCAAAAATTTGTTTAGAGAACAAAACAATAGTCTCTTGTGACTGGTCCCTTCACCCTACAAAATTTCTGCGTGTGGATGTCTGTCCTTAATGAATTCGTTCAAGAACACAGGATCTTCTTACATCTTCTCCGTGCCTCTTATGGAGAACATTTCTGGCTGAAAACTGAATTGGAGGAAGGGCAGAATGGACTCTTGAGCTGAACTTTGATTGAAGACTCAGAAAACACTTGAAACATCTGGGAATGACCTGGCATTCATGGCTAGCATCATGTCCTGTCACAGGCTTACTCTGTGAATATGAACATGTCCCATGAACGCTCCATGGTTCATTACTCAGTTCCCCGACAAAGCAAATAGTATTTCACAGGGATGTTGTAAGGCTTTGGTAACCGGGGTTTGTAAAGCTCTGGGAACACTTAGTCTGGGCCAGCTGTAGAATTGCAAGTATTAATATTGGTTGCATTCAAGTAATTCTGTATAAATGTCACCTGCTTTGGTCTGTGGTAACAGTTAGAAAGGGACATGAATTGACTGACAAAGAGAGACGTGTGCTGTGATTGCTTAAATACAAACCTGAGAATTGGTGAGTTTTAACTTCTAAACTCATCTCTACCAGCAGCCCTCTCAATGCCTTGGGTAAACACTGGGAAGTCAGTATCAGGTTTCTCTGTTGAAGTAATAATGCTTAGGGGAAAAAAAAGAAGACAGACAGCATTTTCTAGACTTGTAAGAATTAATCAAAAATTGGTTTGGAGGATTACCTGCAAAGTGCTATGTATTTTAAATGGTTTCTAATCCCTGTATTTTAGTTATATGCATAGGAAATAGCCTGAAACGCAGCTCCCATTTGGTGATTTCCATTTGAAATGACCCTTTCTTTCATCAAAACAGCAGAAAGGACAGATATGTGCTATTAAAACCAAGATGTTCTGGTTCAAACTGGCAGCATTATCTCTGAAAACCTCCCTGCTGGAGCAGTGCTTTCAGAGCAAGTAGATTCCCACCAGTTCACTGCTGCTAACTCTTTCATTTAATTCCCCAAATTATTTGCAGAACAGCTGGCATTAGCTGCCCTTACTTCCTTTGATGCAAGAAGTTTGCATTTCCCGTTCTTAGATTCCTCCACATCTGTGCTCCCAGTAACAAGCAGTGATCAGCGGTGAGTCACTTTGACACACTGAGTGTCTAGTGTTGGCTTTGCTCTTAGTGACATGTGCCAGCCTGGGTGGAAAAAAATTTAAAAAACATAGACCCTAAAGGCATGATAACTTGAATTATTTCCCTTCACCTCTTCCCAAAGTGGAAATCCAGCTTGCATATGGAGTTCATGAACTGGAAACAAGCTGCTGACTCTGTGGCTGCTGTTGGCAATGAGCCTCCAAACCTCAACATTCAAATTGAAAGCTAGACCTCTCTGGTGCATTAAGGCTCGCATGCTAGCTTTAATTGTTGAGCTTCCTTTCAGGACTAAGAGATTACTAAGGAGTTGCCAAAGCTGTCTTGTCTGTATTCCATGTTCCTGTGATTCCCTAGATAGCTTCACTTTGAAGTGGACTGCAAATGAAGATGCTCCGCATTCTCTCCTCTCCAAGTGTACATCCAACGGCCACTGATGTTTCCATCAGCTTGATTAGTTGGCACCAACTCTGATGTGTTCTGAAATGCTGAGACCAAATTGTCTTTATAGACTACCCCTCTAAAAGTTACTCAAGAATTTACTGTATTTGTTCTTCCTGAATTTAAGACCTATGGAATGGCTATGAACTTCCAGCTATGGACCTGATCCAAAGACCACTGACATAAAAGGGCGACAGTGTCTTAAAATTCCTTCCACTGGCTTTGGGTCAGGCTGTCTTTTGAAGATACTTGTCTTCTAATCTGAACCAAGTAATCTTCAGGACTGTGCATATCTTTACAGTTTCAGAAGTTTTTTGATTTCACTCCTACATGTGTGCCCAGTTCACAGTTCCTCTCATTTAGAATGGCTTGTGGTCTGCAGAAGCAGGTTGGTTTTCACTACTGCATCCGACATGGATGGCTGCCAAGATTGTATTTTAATAGAAGGTAGAATAGATCAATGTTGTACAATTGAAGTTAGACCCTATAGCATATTTTACCTTTAAACTAGTGAGTCTACCAAAGTCAGTATTTTTAAAATTGGAACAGGGACTGTACATCTGTTGCTGTACAGCTGGAACACACATCGTTAAGGGCAGGGTGTCCTCTCCAGGGCCTGGGTGTAGCACTTTTTATGCTGTCCACCTGCAAGGGACTGTTTTCACTTGGCTGCACTGAACTGTGGTCATGGTTGAAAATAAGCAGATTTGTTATTTAATACCTTTGGCAGTCTGACAGGTAGTTTTAGTAAAAAATCTAGAGCATGCTTGGTTGGCATCCTATTCCCATCAGGAAGGACTCATGTAACAACAGATCCCTGTGCTTGTCCTCTTCTGCTAGGGGTGTTATACCTGCTGGAGAGAGAAGGACTTCTAGGGTGTTGCTGTTTGTTGAAACCAGTCTGAGAAGGATAATCACAGTCACTGCTTCTCAGAAAGAGCCTTTTGGCTCTGGCTGCCCTCTTTGGTCAGGGGTTTGAGGATAGCATTTCTCAGCCTAGAGTTCCTGATGCATGGAAGTGCTGCTGTGTTAGCTTCTCCTTAGAGGTTGTGGATCTGTTCTGCTGAATGCAGGAGGGCAGGTCTCTGCCATTTTTCTGTCAGAAATCCCCCCAAGAGCAAGAGCAAACTTCAGTTGAATTGCCTCTCTTACAGGCTGGTAAATTATGTGGCTCTTTTGGATGGAAATGGGCTGAGCTCCAACCTTTCTCATGCTGTTTACCCTGTAACCTCTGTTCTTTTCCTGATTCCCATCTGCATTGTCAGAAATGGGCAAGCTCCCGTCTGCTGCCGGCTGGGCTGCTGCTGACAGCATTGCTGCCCTCCCGGCAGGGCAAGGCCCTTCCCTCCCTCTGCCCCATCCCTGCAGGCTGCAGCGCTTGGATGTTGTCCTTTGCTTTCATCCTCAGAACTGTACCTAATCCAGTGATTACAGCTGTTTGTGTTTCACCAGAAAACACATCCCCATCTGTCTGGGGGGCTGGTCGGGGTGGAAGAGAACAGGGAGTTTTCAGCTACTCCAACCTTGGGCTGAAGTACAGACTTTTAATGACATTTTCTCCCGAATGTTAACATTAGCTGTTTATGAAGCCAAGAATGTGTCTCTTCATGCCACTCGAACACTTTACTGAGGGTGAGGGCATGATTAGTCATTCAGCAGGCAAACATCTGGTGCTTTTGTGTGCCCCGCAGCTCTTCCTAGTCGGGAGGCCTCACCTCGGCCTGGCTAAGCCGGGAATGTGTTACCACAGGCATTTTAATTTTATGCTTTTAACCACCATCGTAAATGAGCAGGGAGTAAAACTTGGCTTCTGATGTGCTCTTTTTCAGTTCTGTATCCTTTTATTTCTAGATCCCAGCTCATTCTGGACAACAATTTGTCTCTCTAGGTATGTGTGATAGATAAGAGAAATAGGATTTTCAGAGAATTCCTAAGCCACTAGCTCTGTCCTTTCACGCAGAATAGGCATCAGAAAACTAGGGAGAATAAAAAATGTCCCTTTACAATCTCTGCTCATTTTCTTCCCTTGCTTGGCTTCTCTTCTGAATCCCAGAGTCACCCTATGAAGATGCCAATTCATGGCTGATAGATGAATCATTGCAAAACCTCCTCCTTTTGTTTCTTTCCCCTGACATTGTTTCCTTCATCTCTGGTAGCCCACGTAGGCTTTTAATTCTAGAGTGACAAGCTTCTTTGCTTTCCACAGATGGGGAGACTTCCTTTTCCAAATGCCTCTCCTTCTTGCTCACCTGAAATAACTGACTTCTCCAGCTCTTCCAGCTCTTTTGTCCTGTCTGTACATAAAGCTGCTCACTTTGTCTTTTGTTTGTGTCGCTTTTCCAGAAGCAGTGTGAGATGTGCAATGGGCTCTTAGTCCACGGGGTCTAGAGCTGATGAAAAGTGTGTTGAAGTCTGGAGCCTGAGCTGAAAGTGCATTACAGCTGCTAGGAATGCAGACAGTGTTTGTAGCCAGAGCCCGGAATTGCTCTAGGTATCTCAGTAGATCTTAATCACAACCTGTTTTCTTCATCCAGGTGTAACTTCGAGGCACGCTCAGTCTCAGAGCAACAAGGTGCAACTACTCTGTTGTTTTGCAAAGTGCAAGAAGGTCTAGTTAAAGTGATCCTCACCATCATTTGGCAAGTCAAATCTGTGTGGTGAAAAGGCTTCACTGCATGATATTTTGGTAATTGCAAGGTGACAGTACAGCACATTGTACAGGGAGAACTGTTGCTCTCTGTCTATTGCGTAACGTGCATTTATGGAGACCAGTAAGAATAATGGGAGTCTTAACCTTTTAACCCAATGGAGAAGTATTAGTAAATCATAAGATAACTAGAATTGGAAAAGGCTGACAGCCTTTATCTCTTACTAATGTGGGATTGTTCCCTACAATGCATTTTTTTCCTGTTGGCTTTTAATAACTAAGCACCTATTGCTTCCCTGGGGAAGACGTATCATTGACCAGTAGTGAACTCTGTCTAACAACCAGCCTAAACTTTCCATAATTTCTTGCCCCTTCTCCCGATTTACTCCTTCTAGATTTTTACACTTTTCTAATATTTGTAGATGGCTCTGATGCTACCATACATTACATCAGTGATCAGTAAGCTTCGTTCTTATAAATTGCAGTTTAATACTACTACAAGTTTTGCTATGGAGATGTACATCTTCCAGTACCACTGCTTAATGCTCAGCTTAGACTCCAGCATGTCCTTTGTTAAACCAACTTGTGCGTCTTATGGGCTCTGCATAAATCTGTTGTTTTGGATACCTTTGAAAATGTGGCACTACAGGCTTGGAACAAGATGAGTCCATGCAGTGGAAAGCCACTAACCCCCTTTTTTGATGTGTGAACACTTGTTTATTTCATTGCCCTAGAAAAGTGGTTCTGCTTGATAAGTCAGGACAGCTTCTGGATGGTGGCTTGTGCATGATTAGTACAGACTGCTGTCCCCAAACTGTGTATGGGCATGTGTGTGTGTGTCATACATGGATGCAAATGTAGCTGAGATACTTCAATCTTCCCAGCTGTGAGTTAGGGGTAATGTCAATTGCAGGTACTATTGTAAAACTTCACAAACCAAATACTAATCACTACTGTGTCAAATAGTGCCTTATCTTCAAGATAGGCTCAGCTACCACCAAATCCTAGAGAAGCCTTTCCTTTTGTCTTTACCAGATCTGAATCTGAAAGGTTTCAGAGGAAAATACTTCTTTTTAGGCTATCTTTGCCATCCCTCAGCCTGATGATTAGGCTACCATTTTCTTTTATTTCAGCTCAATGACCAAGCAATCTGGAATTACAGATTGTAATTCTGTTTCATGTATTTTATGATTCATTGTAATTTAGACAGGATCCTTTTTTGGAAGCCTGAAATTTTACTGGTGGCTGAAGATCCAGAAAATCCATTTAGAGGAAAAAGACTAGTAAAAGTAAGAGAGGATAAAAAGCATCGCTGGCTGTGTCTTTTGGTGTAAATCACCAAAAGACACATTCATTCTTTTCATTCATTTCATAAAAATCTTGAACACATCTCTTAAACTTTAATACCTGAATTTCAAGCCCAGCAGTCAGTGGAGTTTTTAGCAGCAGCCAGAGAGTGCTCATGGTTGGCAGGCAGATGGTCCTTTCCCCTCTTTTACATTCTTTTAACGCACTATCGCTGCCAGTTGGGCATTTGAAAGCCTCATTAATTTTCCGTGCTGTTTGGCAATAAGACCTTGCTTGTTCCTTGCTGTCTTCCATTACTGAAACCTGTGCAGTTTTCAGATTGCTACTACCTGTTGCTTTGATCTGGGGCTGGACTATTTGCCTTGCTCAGGAACCAAGTGGTGGAGATGTTGAGTGATGTAGAAACATGCTGGGATGTGGTGTCAAAAGCACAAGTGGTTAGAATGTGGACAGAAGTTTGATGGATGCAAGGAGTGAGTTAGAAATGAGAAAGAAAAGGACATGTCAAGACAATATTGATGTTAGATCCAGCAAATTCAGAGGAAACTCTTGTCTCTGTTTAAATTATCTGTGCTTTGATGTTGTGGAATAACCAGTGATCTTTCTCTATACTTTCTGGTGAGGTTTCAAGTTTCTGTGAAGCTTTGGAAGTACAGTTAACTACTGAAGATACTAGTTTTGCTGAACTTCTTTTCTTCCCTCCCCCCTCCCTCCCCAACAGAGAAACGCTTTACAGTGTAGCCATCCTTAATAGAATGAATCTGAGAAGTGGCAGCATGGGGCTGCATGTTGAGTGGTTCGAATGGCTTTATATCTCATTATCCAGGTTACAGGGTAGATTTTTGATTGCCTGCCCTGCAAACTCATTTTGAGACAGGTGTGTTAAAAATGCATGTGTCCTTGGTTACCTGGAGAGAGCAGAGGTGCTTTGTAGCTCAGAGTTAAGTTAAACGACTAAAGCCTGTATTATTCATCAAGACAAAATCATTTTCTGAATCTGGAAGAAAAGAAACTGTCTTGTCTTTGAAAATCATTTATCTGGCCTTGATTTTCCTCAGGGCAGCAAGTAGAAGTCAAGTTTAAAACAGAGATTAAAACTCTTTTTCAGTGGGATCAAGAAAAGTAAATTGCCAGCAGAACCACTTTTGATCAAATGAGTGTCTGCTGCAGGAATTGACTGTGCTGCCTGTGCAGCACAATGTTACAGTGTTCATCTGCTCTCCAGTCAGTTAGCACCGCTTCGTGCTCTCCTCTTGGTGTGCCTGGCAAATTGAGAAAGATGGATGTGTAAAAGGTTTTGTCTTACTGATGTGGACTTCTCGAAGGTGGAGAGCTCACTGATAGATCAACAGCAGTTGCATCTGTCAGCATGTGTAGAGAGAAACCAGAGGCACGAGGGATTCGTGGTACCAGCAGCTTGGCAAACAAGCAGTGGCTTGTTCTGTCATGGCATAAAGAGGACGTGACTGGCATTCTGCAGATCTCTACCTGGGGTGGGGTTGTCTGGGTTCTCACAAGTTGAGAAGAGTCAGATACAACCAGATCTTCAGTATGGAACTGAGGGTGATAATTATTATTCATGTGTTGAGTTCCTCTGCCAAAAGGTAGGATGTTGCTGGAGTTATTATCTTTAAGAGACGAAGTGATTCTGATAATCTGAACTGTCTTATCACAGTCAGTATCCCTCCATTTCATACCTCAGCGCTCTTTGCTTTTGAGTCCCTGAGTCCTGACAGGTGGCAAATTGGATCAGTTTATATTCTTGGTGCCATGGTGAGATACAGAGAATAAATCTCCAGAGAAATGTTTGTTGGGCTCGTGTGTGAGTAGGTACTAAGCAACATCACCAAAGGGACTGAGGCAGCCACAACTGGGGGAAATGTGTGTGGCAAATAACAAAAGTAATATATTGATTGATTTTCTTGAGATTTTACACCAAGAGAGACGGACTGTGGAGAAATTTCTCCACAGAAAGAATTGGGATTGATGAGTTTGGATAATCTGGATCCATATTCACTTTTGGTCTATCAACCAACTCCTCTCTTTTAAATTACTGTCCTCAGACTTGTTACAAGTAAGCTCACCAACCAGCTTGTGAGACACAAGAAAAATAATATGTATTTTTTCCCTAAAAATTCAATTGATCTCTTTTAATCCTTGATGCCAGTGATATTGTTATTATTTTTCCACTGATTCTCTGCTACCATAGTGGTAGGTAGTAAAGTAAAACCAGAAGAGATACAAGGAATACTTTTAGGCTCTTCTCCAAGAGGAAGCATTGCGGATTTTCCCTATAACAAGGAATGGTCAAGATATCCTGTATTTGAGTCTGCTTGTAATTCTTCGTAGCATTTCAGTTGGTTATGGTATTCTTTCTCTTCTCTCCTAAAATATTTGTGCATCTGTATGATATACAGTTAAACAGGTACCTGTAACTGTATTGCTGGGCAGGATGGAATGTCTTCTAAGGATAGTTCACAAAATACTTCATCACTCAGAGCGTGAGATAATTCTACTATGAACAGTATATATCCTGCCTTCTTAATAATTCTCAGACTTGTTTTCTTTTAATGGATTAAAGAAAACCTACTATTTTTCTTACTCTTTTGTAAACTGTACTAGTTGTCACCCAGATTCTTGCAATAGCATTTTGTTTGGCTGCTTTCTCTTCTTCATTATATACCAGAACTTAATTGAACTGAATGAACTATACATGAACATGAAGTGGTGATTACTCAGCCCTGCTCGTGTTAATTCCCAGATATAATTTAACAATTTAAAAAAGTCTTAACTTCACTCAGTAGTTTTAGAGCATCAATCACAAAATTAATTAAAGCCTTCTAAATACGTCATGCAAATTATGCTTTACACCCCCAAATACATAAATCATATAGAATTTATAAGTGTCATGGAAGGCTTATTGCTGCAGCTGCATGCAGTACACTGATGTGACTACTTACATCATAGCACCACAGTGTAATGAGCTGCTCTTTGATGGCTGATTCTCTGCACAGTGGAGGCTGCCATCAAATGTGTTGTAGTTGGAGTCAGCCTAGAGTAAGATGTTATCACTCCAGCTGCTCATCTCCAAAATCTTGCTAGAGGTTATTTATTTTGGTTAACATGCTTCACTCATTTGCAATGGGATAGGAGCACTCATGAAGTCAATTTTTTATGTTCATCTGACAAGTGGTAACGTGCTACCAGCAAGATTTACTGATGTTTCTTTATTGTCTAGGCATAGCTATTGCTTAGACTGTAGTTGTTGCATGGTTTTATTTACCTTTTTATTAACACTCCTGTTGTCGAAGTCTGTTCTTCCTCAGCTGCTACTCCCCTCCAGTCGTTCTGCCCTCAAATCTTGTAATCTTCCCTTAGATTTTGGCCAGATTGTTTTATTAGTTTTTAAGTAGGATGGCTTTTGAATTTATCAGGTAAGAAAAGACATAGGAAAGCTACAGTGTAGTACGAGTCCATCATTTTGTGATAAGCCCATGTATGGTGGGACTTTGGTTCCTCACCAAGGCTGGGGAGTCTCACATACCCCACAGAGAAGCAAGATTGGGATGACATCTCTGGCCTATTGACCCTGCTCCCTTGGTCTTGATAGGTGGTATGTTGTTCAGTCCTAGCAAGATCCACTTTTAATAATTGTCTTGTTCCCACTATTCTCACCAGAACATTATTAAAAAAATGCAGACCTTTGATAGCCAGAAACATTTTCAGAAGTGTAAACTAATACTATTCAGAGACAGCATATATAACTTCATTTCTTGTACGAACACTTTCTTTTAACCTAAATAGCTATTTTATACTGATATATTTATAGTTAGTAATCATCTCCCCTCTCAGCTTTTGTTTTCCTAAACCAGTCTAAGCTCATGAGATCCATAAAGTGTCTGATAGCCTGAATAGCTTTTCTCTGGACCTACTCAAGTTTAAATTCCTCTGCTTTGGGTACAAGATAGAACTGTATTGCACAGATCCATTAAAGCTTTTTCACCTCTGCTAAAAAAATGTTTTTTAACACAATGCTGTAGCTTCATTTGTCTTTTTAAGAACTATGCCCTGATAATGGTTCAGGTGCTTGTGAATGCAGTTATAAACCCAGGCCTTTCTCTTTCTAGCCCGTTATATCCACAATATTCTTGGTGATTTTTAAATACCTGATCTTGCCCTTTGCTTTATTAAACTTCTGGATTCATACCTCTTATGTCATGCATGATATCACTGCTCTCTACTGTGTCACTACGTTTTTTGAACTGTGAATCAGCATCACCTTACTTCAGAACACACTGCTGAATTAAGAGCACGTGAGATGCGGAACTGGGGCTGCGAGTTATCCCGTAGCACTTGCTGAGCGTCTGCCTCATCTGCAGGGACTTAGTCTGTAATGAAGCTACAGAAGTTGCAGTCAGAAAGTTTTCATCTTTCAGCTCATGGTAGCAGATAACTTAACTCTGTTAAGTCTTCAATTAAATCCCTAGCATACCTGTCATGTTGGTTTCCGCAGTGTTGCAAGATCTTGTGCTGTGCTGGACTATTTCAGTGTGTGCACACTTCAAGATACTCAGCATATGCTAAGACAAAGCTGCTTTGCTCAGGGCAGCTTTTCAGTAAGATACATTTCTAGATGTGCCCATGCAGAATTCTTTGCAGGACTGTAGCCTAATTCATGTTCAGTTTGATTGTGATACAGACGCAGTCTATGTCAGGCTGTGTAAGGGTATTTACGCTTCCCTGTGTGTGTAGGATTTGGAGGTTGCCTGCTGTGACCCACTGTCATTCCATTAATGAAACTGGAGCAAGCATGATTTACTTCAAAGCAGTGGAACTCCATATGGACAAAATTTATCCCTACATGGAGCTCTTCAGCAAAGCAGGATTTTATGCAATATTTCTAAATCTGCTAATCTAGACAAAGATTGGAAATTCCACTTACTGACAAAACCTGAAGCTGGTCAAATTCCATATTAAAATTGTGTATTGCAGGATCCCACTGTCCTATTCAGTAATTCAAGTAAGGTTACACCAGGGGATGAGTCTGGCCAGTTAATTTACCCTTGATGACAGCAGTTGTGCTGCTGATCTACACAATTGGATTGTGTTTTGGCATTGGAGGGACTCCGGGGAATCTCACGTGATCTGTGCTGTGAAATTAATTTGATAATGCACCATTGTTTTTCCTGAGCTCGCTCATTCATTCCCTGCTGAAGCTAAGACCCTCAGGATCGGATTCATCACGTTTAGAAACCAACTACCGCTTTCCATTTACAGGATGTCAAAATCCCTGTGTGGTCTTTCTCTTAGGGAAAAAACAAAGCACAGCACTGTGTGCAAAAGGAGGCCTGACGGAGGTTTCTGCCAGTGAGGGGCACATTATCATCCCTCAGGCTTTACACTTTACTGAGAGCACTGTAATCCATAATCACTGCCCCATGAAAAACTGGCGTCATTGAGTTTCCTTAGAGCTGATCGTGGGTGAATCTGCAGGTGCTCATTCATGAAGGAATTGATGCAATCCATTCTGATGAACATGAATCTCGCCAGGTTCAGAGGGAAGCATCCAGTCCCTCCAGGCTGCTGTCTTTCTGTGTCACGCCTGCAGATTTTAGCTGTGCCAGCTGGAGGCACTGGGCCAACTCCAGCCTTGGTGTAAGTCCATTAACATCAGTGGAGTTGCCTGCACCTACACAAGGCTAACTTTGGCCCACTGTGGTTAAACTTCTGTCGGTATTTCCGCTAAGCCCTTTTCTTTATTCATGGGTTTAGAAGCTGGCTGTAAAAATGTGCTCCATGCTGACATTTGGCATACAGCATCTCCTCATCCTGGGAGTACAGAGTACGGATTTTCTCCTTCTGCAAAACAAAATAAGGCAAATAGAATACCGAAACCCCATTGAGGAATTTTAGTCTGATTTCCTGGATTAGAAATAAGTAGGAGTTTGTTTCAGACTTTTTCCTATTCACCTGTGTCTCTGGGGTGGATTTGTGTTAAAGATTATCGTATGAATCTGTGCAAACATACAGAGAATCTGTTTTTGTGTGTGATGTGAGCTTATATTGCCTGTTTTGGTAGTTGGGGTGCCATGACCCTTTTAGAAAATGCAATGTGTTGCTTAGGCCACTGCATCCATAAATCAGTGGCTTGTGCCGAACAGGCAGCTTCTTTGTGATTCAAGATCCCTTATCTAAATCACAGCAACTGCTTTCAGCAACCATAGCTCTGGTTTTTGTCTTCACACAGGGATTTGTGACTTGATAAATTTGTTTGTTACTTAAAGTAAGTGTTCATATAGGCTTTTATGGAGACAAATCTCAGTGTTAGAGTTGCTTGTGAGTAGCCCATTGTGGTTTTGCATGGCTGTCATTTATTGGTGGCTGCTGGTGTAATGTACGCAAGCCACATGAGAATCTGTCATCAGTCTGAATGGGAGAAGTGTTTACTAAAAATGGGGGGCATAAATGAGTCAGTTTTGCAGATGTTCATGCCAAAGCATATTTACAGGAGTATTCATGAAACTGCCAGGACTTCCTCAGTGATAGTTCTTTGCCTAAGTTTTTTGGGGTTATTTGTGGGGGTTTTTTGTGCAAATGCAAATGCTTTATGGACTACAATAAAATCAGCCTTAGAGCTGTTTGTAGACTGAAATGCATTTGCAGTGCTTGTTAAGAGGAATTTGCTGGAGGGAGTTCAGGTAAAAAGGGAACCTGCCCAGTGCTACTGCCAACACCCAGGGGTGAGATCAGCTGAGAACTGCGTGCAGTAAGGGTAAACTGATTTCTGCCCTCAGTTCTGTCCTGGATCCCATACGGCTACAGCAGACCACACAAGGGTAATTAGGAAATCTAGGTGTGGAAGGAGTGTGTCTATTAGAGTATTTATCTGTTTCACCAGGATATGGCAAATTTTGAAAGATAGTCATGTCCATGTGTTTTAAACAGCTGTACTGATTTAGGTTGTTACTGTCTCTCAGCTGTTCATTATCTGCTGCTCAGCTGACTGATCATGTAAGTATTCCCAATTTGTTTCAGTACAAAGTGAAACAGTTCATTTAATGAAGCTTTTAATGAAGCTGATAGCAAGAAGGGATGGCCAGATCTTAAAGCACAATTGTTTTCAGAAATAAAGATAGGGCAATGACTGCAACATTTGCAAAATCCTTTGAAGGTGCAGAGGAAGAAGTGATGGTTTGGTTCATATTTTTAAAGACATGTCTTGCCCTATATCTGTGGGATATACTGTTTTTAAAACATTTTATGGATTGCTTTCTTTCCCTTGTATCAAAATACAAGGTCCTGGAAAATAGAGCCAAAGAAAACTGGGGGAAAAAAAATGATCTTGTAAAGTGCAGACTTATTGGAAATTAAATCCAGACATTACAGGAAAGCTGTAGATCCAGACTTAACAATACTCATATTCCTTATTGCAGCAATGTTTACATGGCCAGTGATAGAAAAACCTCAGTGTTCACAGATCTTTTTTAGACTATAACACCTTCACAGATTTATGCAGTGCCTTGCCATTTTTTAGCTCATCAATCATCAGTCCTGGGGAAGCATATGTCCATGGACCTGTGGGCAGCAAGACCTTGTTTGGTTCTTTGTAATGGAAATATTACAGCCCACCTGCTTTTCCAATTGTGGAACTGTCCTGGTTGGTGTCTCAGTGGCAGAATGGCTGCAGGGAGCACTGGACAGATACACATTTAGTATTAATGTACAGTATACAATCTAGTACATTTTCACACACTCCTTTGATAACCCTTGTGCTTTAGTTTTCAGTGCTTCTGAGGTTGGGGAAAAATCAGGCCCTGAGGATATGCTGGCTCTGCTTTTGAAGACTCTGAGCTTCAGAGGCAGCCAGTGGAAGCTATGGGGGCTCAGGACCTCTTAAAGCTAAGCCACAGGTTGTGCTGTGTTTGCTCATACAAAATTAGTACCTCATCTGCAAATAGTTCCACTTGCTTCAAAGCAATCCCAAATCGAAGGAGACGCTTTGCCATAGGAGTGAGCCCTAGGGCCAGATGACTGGATTCACTGGAATAAAGGAGGGTGAGATGCCCAGAGATGCCTCAGCTCTTTTTGGAAGGGTCAGTCCAAGGATGTCTTGGATCCTGGCAAAAATATTTCTGCATGCTGCTCACCTGCACCAGCTGAAGATCTATGGCCAAGGGATGAACATACTCTGCTGCATGAAGACCTATTGTTACATTACATTATTGCTATCAAAATAAAATGTAAGACCCAATGTTGCCATTATGTCTTCCATATGTTTTTTTGTATGGATCAAAACCTCAAAGCTAGTTTGACTTTTATCTTTAATAAATTTCCCTTTCCAGCTCTGTGTTTTCTTCGTTATTGTCTTCCCTCTTTACTTCTGGAATGATTATGAATATTTGCACAGAAATAAAAACAAGTGGAACTGTTTCTAAGAGTCTCCTTTGTAAAGAAAAGCTTGATATTGTTATAAATATAGGCTAAATAACCAGTTTAACTTTGAAAGCACTTTTTGATGCTTGCCATATCATAGAACATGTATTTGTTAAAACAATGCAGCATTTTTCATGGCCTCTGGTTTTTACTGCTATGCCCTCTGAATGTCCTTCACTGAGTTTCTGACCATTTTGGTACCTGAGCACATTAGAGTACCTGATGCATTAGAGTATTATGGATTTGTTTCTTTGCCTATTACATATATGACCTAGTTCAACCTGAAATTATGTCCAAAATGCAGGAATTGCAGGTGATATTCTGTACCCTGAGTAATTCAGAAGGTCATCATAGCTTAATCTGGCTGTAAAATATAATAATTTGTCTAAACTTGTGCAAGTATTTTAAAGTACTGCAAGGTTCAAAGTATTCTAAACAGAGTGAAAAGCCATCATTAGAGAGGAAATGAAAATAGCCTGGCTGCTTGGCCCAGCAGAGCTGAGGTGGAAAGGGGATATAAGTGTTCATAAATACATCACAAGTGTTAATACCAGAGAAGGAAAGAACTGTTTAAGCTAAAGTACTAGGTTGGCACAGGATTAGGTGTGTATCTACCTGATGTAAGTTCAGACTGGGAGCTGTAATGTTTCAGCCACTAAGAAGTGAGAGGCAGTCTTCTGTCACAGCTCCTGAAAGGGAGAGTGTGTTTAGTGGGGATCATGGCTGTTTATGAAAAGGATCAATAGTGTGGTTGTGTGTGAGAGCGAGAGACTGGATGACCCAGCAGAGTTCAATAAAGGAGCACAAACAGCCAAACTTTTGTTATGGGCATTGAAGTGTCTGATTCAAACAACCCTCAGCAACACCGCAGTTCAACTCGTCCTTAGCTTACCCCACTGCACATGTTTCCATGACTTTGTAGAGGGCGAGGTCTGGATATTATGTGTAAGATTTTACCTTGTATAAAGTAAAACCTGACATTCTCATGATGGCCAGCAGACTGCATGGTAGGAAAAGAAGTATGTTCTCCTGCTTGTCACTACTTTATTTAGACATGACTGGGTAGAATAAATCTCTTTGAGTTATCTTCCATATGCAGCACTCTGTATCTTACGAATCCCTTGAGTGAAGTTTAATGAGAAAGCAAGGTCACAGAACAATAATGGGAAATTGCTGTGTTCAGCTATGAAGAGAAAAAGATTGATCCAGTCAATAGCCATTCAAGTCGGAGGAAACCTTTACATTGATTTCAATGAAACTGGATCAGAGCCTCAGTGAGTAAATTACTGTCTGGTCTCAGCACCGTGTCTGTCTGGTATCGTGATATAACACAATTATATCTGTGAGGACATTTTGCTCTGTGTTTGTGCTGCAAGGTATTAGGAATAAAAGAAAAAGTGATCCCAGTTGGAGCATTTTTCACACTGCAGAGGTCATTAATTTTTATCTGGAGCTGTGAAATGTAATTCAGAACTCTATAGAAAATGGACATTGGCATTTGTGAGCTCTTCTTTAGGAACAGTTGTTTTCCTTCTCAAAAAAAAAAATCAGATAATCACTTTTCTTCGATCAGTAAGGGAGAGCTCTGTACTTCAGTGGTTTCAATCAAATGAGGAATTTTCTTCCTTGGTGATTTAAACTACAGACAAGTCCAAGCTGAAATGTTGGATCCTAAACCTAAGACTCTGGGACAGGTTTTTAGGTTTCTACCTGGTTGACACTAACAGGGGAGTGGCTGTCTTATCTTATTCTTGTTAGTCTAGCAAAAAAAAAATTGAATCTGAAGTGAGATCCACAGAGTGGTATTTTAGAGTTGCCCAAAATTATCGGTACCTTTTCAACTAGCTGTAGCACAGGCACAAATCACATTGCTGAAGGCCTGCTAAGAACTCCACTTTTGAAGTCCATTTTCAAGATGATAACCAGGATAACCAAGGCTGCAGCCGAGTCTGAGGGACTGAGCAGGTGTCAGTGGCAGAACCAGTACTGACCCTGGATTGTCTATGTTGCTGTATTTAATTCTAGATACCACTATTTAGGTCACTGAGCTGCATTTTAAATTTATTGCTTCCTCTAGCCTCAACGGGCTCCTGTGTCTTCTGAGTGACATATGTGGAGAAAACAGCATTTTTAAGAAAAAGCTTGTTTCCTCTCATTAACCCTGAATGTTTTCAGAATATGGTATGTTTGAGTCTTCCAAAAGAAATTCCTTTTTCACCTTCTGTATTATCAGACAACAGACCAAAGCCAAGCAAAGGAGAAGGACATGGAAAACCACATGGCGAATGAAATCATATGGAGATTCTGAACATTTTAGGTATGTCATCTTGTTTTCCACTTATGCAGACAAGATTGTCCCTGTTTCTTTTGCTATATAAATTGAACTATCAGGTCTTCAGAGATGGGACCTTCTCATTAGAACACTCTTTAGTGTGTTAGCATTTTGTTTCTGAGCCATCCACAGAGAATACTTGAATCTGACTATTGTGTTTGGGCAAAGAGACACCTTACGCATTCTCTCTGGTAGCACTGCAAAGCCTGCACTTGGTATGCACACACTGCGAGGGTGGCTTAGCCTGCCCTCCCTCCCATGGAATATGTATGGATCTTGGATGCATTTGCACGTGCTTGCCTCCAGCCATTCTGTCAGTTTTTCATTTTGTACCATCACTGTGGGTTTTCCAGGCCACAGAGGGATGGACCCATGGATGAAGGAAAGCTGATAGTCTTTCTGCTTTATAGCAGGTACTTGGATGTATGTGTTTAACCATTGCTAAGTCAGAGACATAAAAATTTTCAGTGAGGAGCAGTGAGGAGCAGTGAGGAGCATGGTCATGTACTGGTCGCATCTGTAGTGGCTGCACATCTACAGAGAGCTCTCTTAATCCCTGAGAGCTGTCTGCCATCCATTTGCTGCGGAGTGCTGGGACCTCTGTCCCATTTCGTGAGTCCCTGTTGAAGGTGCAGGTTGTCAGTGCATCCTTCAGCTCACCAAGGGGCTGTGCTTGGAGAACAGGGCCAGCACAGTGTTGCACCCCAGCACGGCTGTGTGCTTCCCAAAGGTCTCCAGAGTTTTTTCCTGTTGTGTGATCCTGTGTGTCAGGCATATCCTCTGTGTTAATTGCTGGAGGAGAGGAAACAAGAGGTCTGCAAGCGCTAAAGTTAGAAGCACGTTCTCTCAGATGGCTCAAATGTAGAGGACATTCCCATGGTACTGCTGCTTCCCATCTTCCACCCTCCTGAGACAGTTCAGAAAATACAGAGCTGTCTTCAGCATTTTCACTGTTTTCTCCAGCTTTTAAATGTCAAACCTGCGTTCCTATATTCTCTTCAGGCTCCAGCTGTGTTGGGGTTTCTGCCCTCTTGGGTCAGCTGCTCATTAGTGGTGCGAATGCGCCCCACTGTTTTGGTGCAGATGAGCTAGGGTAGGGTATGTACTGTTTCAGCTCAAGTTAAATGACCTTTCTGCTTCAGCTCTCCAGTTGTTGTTGACGTATGGCTTTGCTGATCCCACTGAAATGGGAGCTCATGTTGAGTTCCTTGTTTGTTCTGACTCCCTGACTCCTTTCCTGGAAAGCAGTAGCTCTGCAAGCAGTTCTTTAGCTTTCCAGGATGGCCTGCATTGTTGTCTCTAGATGAATGATCCTCCCCCCAACATTTGACTAAATTAACTGTATTTTTTTGAGTAGAACCAGAATATAAAGAAGTCTGGAGCGCATTGTACACACCTAGACTGTGAGGACCGACTGAATACATCCGTTATTAAAGGCAGCTCCTACTTTCTTTGCATTCCTTAGCTAGGTCCCTTTTTTTGGCTTTGACCACAATCTGTTCCTCAAGAACTGAGGGTATGATCAAATTCAAACAGTTAATACCTGTGGACCCAAGTGTTACTATTCCAGCTAAGAGCCTAGCTCCATGTTCCAGGGTCCTCTTTGGCATATCTTAGCTCTGCAAATGTTCTCTCTTGTCACTCTTTGTCAGATGTCACTTGTCACCCATATCACCTCAGGGCCATTGGGATCAGACAGCTCACGTGCTGTGAGGAGAGCAGAGCTCAAATGCTGCAGTGCTCAAGAGTGCACCTTTGAGATAGGTTGAAGTAAAACTGTCAGGGAAAAAGAGACCTGGTGAGTGTGCAGATTTGAGAGGTGTCTGTCTCCCCTCTCCATATTGATGAGTTTAGCTTTAAACTCTGTAGCTCCAGTGTCTGGCATTTTCAGCAGTGCCACAACACTGCTAGTAAGGCAGGAGCTTCTTTAGGAGCTGGACATGAATAGTTTTCCTTTCCCTAAACTGACACTGAGCATACCCGGCAGAGATAACTCACAGGAGGCTCACTGTTAATGCAACCAGAACTGGAACAGATAGGACATATGTGGCAATCAATTCCTGACTTCCCCATGCATGTCTTTATACTCTGCCATTTCAGCAGTGTGGTGGAAGCAGATAGTATCCTGAAGCTTTTTTTTCTGCTTTAGCATAGAAATACGCAGGATACTGTAGACATCAAATCAGAAATGCATATGAGCGTATTTTATGCACAGGCTAACTTGCTCGTCTCCCTAGGTAGGAGGCATTTAAAATTACCCCAGCACATTCAGAAGCACTAATGCAACAGTTAAAGGAGTTGATTGTAGCAGCTTCCTGAAAGGTAAGTGTAGCTTAGTGTATGTGGTGCTGGCCTAGGACTGGGGAGCTGAGGTTGTGTTTCTGACTCTGCTATCAGTTTTTCCTGTGCAATTTCCCTGTTTGTAAATAAAGACTTCTCTCCTTCTGGAGACCCTTAAAACCAGTTAAGGAAAGTCATGGGAGAGCTGTAATAATAAAGAAATGGCTTGGTACTAGAAAACAATCTGGAATTTTAAATTTTTGTACTAATATCTAAGCAGGCTCCTGTTCTTTCTTGCCTGAGGGGTCTCTGTTAGGAGTGGGTCTTCAGCATATGGGATGCTTTTCAAACAGGCAACGTAAGTCAGACCGAGCCCTGAACAGAGGGGCAAGTGCTTTGTACAGCTAGATAGACCCCATGCCCTGTTGCAGTTAATGGGACACTGTTGCCATAAACAGTTTGTGGGATGGATGCCTAAGAAAGACAAGAGGCAATAAGTGAGCATTGCAGTGGCAGGGAAATGGAGAGGTAACTGGAATAAGTGGGAGTGGCTGAGCAGTCCAGATTGCTCACAACTGGATTTCCAATTCTGGTTTCACTTAGGAAAAAAATCAGCTCTCTTCTGCTTCCATTTAAAACTAAAACTATTTTTTAAACCTATGTTTATCTTCAGAAACCTGTTTCTGCCTGTTTTCATTTAGTTTTTTAAATTACTAGTTTAACCCAGTAAGACTTACCATGGATTTTCTTAAGGGGAAGAAATGGATTCTGCAATTTCAAGCCAATAATGATCGGTCCGTGTATGACATGAAAGAAAGAAATGGAAGGGATTTTTTGACAAGGAACAGACGTCTCTGTAAACTAATCTTTTCTAAGCCAACTGTGGAGAGGTTTAGCTTTCTGGTGTTTCCCATGGAAGCATATTTAACTCAGTGCTGCTGAGTAGTTTCAGGTCACTTGATGGGATGTAATTAGCATTCTGTAATGAACTGGTGAGCCCACTGATGGTCTTGCCAGGGAAATGTTTAGGACTCTGCAAAATGTCCTTTGTATATCACATGCAATGGTTGGATCCATTGAGGTGTTTCTCCTCAGCTCACAAGATGCATTTGATGCACATATACATGTGGTGTGTATATGGGGCATGGTGCAGCCACAGGAGAATGTGACCACATCAAAATTGGTGCTTCACTAAAAATTCAGGTTTTGTGAGCTGCCAGCACTATTCCCATGGATGGCCTAGAGAGGAGAAGCTGCCAGCATAGGGAAGGGAAGAACCTGGTGTATAAAAGAGCTGTGTGTGTGTGTTTGGAGGGCATAAAGCCTGAGATAAGTGATATAAAACCACATTGTGATTACTCAGGGATTGCCTGATTCCTGTCCATCGTTAGAGGGAGAAGCTCCGTGGGAGAGCAGATGTCTTCTCCAGAACTAGTCACTGGAGTTTGGAAAGGATCTCAGGGAAATCCGCTTTATACTCAGAAGCACATGTTTTCTGAAATGCTTTCTGACTGTGCATGTTCAGCACTAGCAATCATTTAGGCCCCAATCCAATACCCACAGAAGTAATGGGTGTCTTTCCGTTAACTTCTTTTTAATACACCAGGCCCATAAAGGGAAGACAAGCATATTTTTAAAAGCCTGCTAATCTGTGGAGCATGTGTTACTTTGAGTGAAACCCCCTAGCACACTGTGAATGGAACGTTTCCAAAAAAAAAAAAAAAAAAAAAGGAAAAAAGGGAAATAAAGAAAAAAGAGTGAATATCCATTTGTGGAAGCTAAGAAACTGTAACAGCTGAAAAAGGAAAGGTCAGCTGCATTCCAGGCTGAAAACTGATGATCTTCATGGTTATGAATGTGCTTTTTCCATGTGTGGGAATTGTGAAGATGCCTCAATATTAATTTTATAGGGGAGAAATTAACAAGAAATCCACCCAAACAAAGCCCAAGCTCCTCACTTTACCTCAAAATAAATTACATGAGTGTAAGAAGCAAGGGAGCCGACTTCCTCATAGATAAATGGAAAAAAGTTTTACCTGCTGTTTCATAATCAACACAGCTTTTTTTTCAAAAATGTATTCTAAATGTCAAAATGTAATCTGATAGTGGTGTTACTACATTGCATGTTTTTGTAACTTTTTTCATATGGTTTCTGTAACTCTATTCTGTATTTATTTTTATTTTTAAAGCAGAATAGCCTCTGAGTGTCTAGCCTGATTTTCTGTAAAACTTCAGAACATGGAATTTCACGTGCTTATTCTGGCACTTAATCCAATAATATATGACTGTGTTAGAACATACCTATACTACGGAGAAATTCAAACTTAGACATCTAAGAAATTGACAGTCTATGGCATCCCATGTTGAAGGAGTAGGTAAAGAGTAAAATGTCTGCTTTTTCCAGTTTGTTTGTCTAATTTCACCTTCTAGTGCTTTGATGTGGCAGATTAAAGAACTGCCTAGGACCAGATACTGTGCAGGTGCTTACAGACTGTGATCAAATCTTCTCTTAACCTGCTCTTTGATAAACTAACACGATTGAATTCTCTAAATCTCCACAGAAAAACGTGTTTTCCAGACCGTGAGTCATTCTTGGCCATTTGTTTGATACTGTTGCACCAGTGTAAAATTGGAGGTGTCCAGTGGAGAATCAAGCTCTGTGCTTTATTTATTTTGTAGAGGCTCTTGTTCTTTGAAAAATATTAGGCTTTAAATACCTTCCAAAATGTGACCAGCTCTGTATTTCTGCCGAACAAAAAACTGGCAGTAGTCTAGAAGCATCTTCCCTTGCGTAAATTCACAATTTTAACTATTTGCATACTGGTAAATGTTTCAGAGAGGCATTTATGATGAAGTAATGTTCCCTGAGCCTCTATGGTGCCTGAAAAGCTCTGAAAGAACTAGAAAATGTTACAGTTGGACCAGTGTGGTAGGAATGCCAGTATGATGTTTTTATCAGCTAGGTAAGTGAATCATCTGTCTTGATGATCCTGTTGCTGATGAAATCAGTAGGGAGTCGTCCTCAGACTCCCATGGAAGGAAGAGAGTGTCCAACCACTGTCATCTCCTTGGAGGCTGTACCTGCTCAATCCAGCTGTCTCCATTCTGTGACAACTGCACTTCTTGGGAAGTCCAAGCATTAAAGTAATATTGTGCTATAAATATTGACTCTTTTGCTGAGATCTGGCTGCAGAATTTGCTGGCCCAGACAGAAGGAGGTCCCTTGATGTTTGTTCAGTGTTCCAGTAAAGAAGGAAAGTTGTCTCTTGGTTGCAGTAGCACAGGATCAAAACTGACAGCCATCAAAACCATCAGAGTTTAGAAGTTCTCCTCTGTGTCATTCACTAGACATAGCACTCTAAAGCCCCATTTCTCCTGGTGTCTGCCTCTGACAGCAGGCGGCTGCAGATGCTCAGGACAGAATTTATGCAGCATGCACTGCATCAGTGTATAGAGAATTCATCCCTAGAAAGCTCTCCCTGCATCCAGGGGTGATGTCTTCTTTAGTGCTACTACCTTAACCTTTTTTAAATTACATTGTTTAAGCTTATCTTCACCAGAAGATAAATCCACATTTCCTAGCTCATGCTAGTATTAGATTTAGGAATACAGGTTTGTTCAACCCACCTGTAGAGATGGTAGTTAAAGGTTTAAGTCCTTTTTGTCTAAACTGTGCCATTTGGTGTATGGCTTGGAATCTTACGTTTTCTGGATGAGGAGACGGATTCAGGGATTAAGGGATTAAGGTTTAGCCAAAGAAACATAATATGTGTGCTTGCATATATATTTAAAGGTGGTAAGTAGGTTCTGAAAGGAAACTCAGATCCCTTATCTGACTCTAATTAAAGGCAAAGTACAGTGTACAAAATTTTGGTATTTATTTCCTGGTTGTACAAAGGAATAATTCATCTGATGTCAGGGAAGTTAAACCTGGTTGACAACCAAGTAAATGACAGCAAAAGCTAGCAGTGAGCCTCCTTCTCCTACAGAGAGGTTCTCCAGAGGCTGTACTTGAAAAACTTCCTGGGACTACAAGCAGTCAGTGAGAGCTGAATGCGTTCAGGGTGTTAAAACTTACATACCATGAGCACAAGGAGTTTGGTCAAGGCTTTAAGATAAGGTATAATCGTCTGTGCTCAAAGAAGTTTAAATTCTTCCCCTGTAGGCAGGAAGCTGCAATGCATAACACGTACATGAATATTGTCAATATCCAGCTACTACAATTAGTACAACTGTAGCTGAAGTAGCATTGATCCTGAATGAAGAATTCCTGTTTATGGCTGGCTGAGGCAGCTTGCCTGCAGGATCCACTGGGGTTGGCACATTAAGCCCTCTTCAGCCTAAATGCATGAACTTCAGCCTCTTTTGCTCTGTTTAGGTCTGCTTATATTTCAGATAAACCACCAGCAGTTTGATGTTTATAGTGGAATGCAATCTGAAAATCAATGTTCCCTTGTCTGCTTTCGCTATTGTGCTCCATTGCTCTTTGTGGTCTTATGTTATTAAAATTACATCAGGTGTGTAGCTGTATTGTTTGATTTGGTAGTTGAAACACAGATAACACTTGGATTATTGGGTCAGACGTATTTATTATCCGTTCAGAGAAGCTGGATATCTGATGTGAATTTCTGGAAGTGTCTGAGTCAATTTTGCAAGATGAGGACAGCTTCCCCATCATTGGCTGCTGTGTGCAGACAGTCCTCTGGCTGCCGCTTACCTTTCCTTTATCGTCTGCTCCACTGGAGCGTAATGAGCGTGTATATTGGAAATTGCTCGTTGTCTGTGTGGTGAGAGGCAAAAACCTGTAGATGGAATCCAGCATCCGCTGATTCCCTGGCAGAGGAAGAAGGGAATGGATGTTTCTTGAACGTTTGTACATGCTGTGTGGGGTTGGCACTTGGCTTTGAGTTCAGACACTTCTGTCTGCACTTACTGAGGGTCAAGGGCGTGGCATGTGTTGATACAGGAGAATAGCTCCAGTGAGCAGGCCAGTCGTGAGCATTGAACAACTGGGTGTGTTAAAATGACGTTTTATGACATCTGTCTTACTGTTACCTTTTGCCCTGTCCACGCTGCACTCACTCAGTGTTTGTGGATGCAGCCTGTCTCAGGGTGGGTGGGGCAGCACGTCCCTCTCTGTCAGGCAGGAGTTCCGGCTGTGGGCAGCAGCAGCAGATGGTTTGCCACGGAACACAGCTCACGTCAGGCAGAGCAGCATTTCTCGGAAATGCCCAGGTGAGCCCGGGAGGTGCTTGTTTAGCAATCCAGAGCCAGGTGATGACACCAGGGTGATGCCTTTTTGGGTTAATTAGTCTTTCTTGGAAGCAGGTTTCATTAGCTTGGC
The DNA here is from genome assembly GCA_013397755.1 of Cnemophilus loriae. Classification (NCBI taxonomy): domain Eukaryota; kingdom Metazoa; phylum Chordata; class Aves; order Passeriformes; family Corvidae; genus Cnemophilus; species Cnemophilus loriae. The sequence continues at coordinate 323,712 of VZTF01002536.1, read as the reverse complement.
CGTGTGGTTACGTTGCTCCCAAGTGCCAAATGGAAAGTGATTATGTTTCTCTCAAAGCTCAGCGTAGCTTGTCGAGAGCTGTCTTGGGTGTCTGCCCAGCAGTGCACTCCAGACACCTACTCCTGGGGATAGAGGCAAGTTTAAACAGACTCATCTTTGCATGGTGAAGAGAATAATCCAAACCAGCTTCATAGTGTGTGGCTGGACTTGTGCAAAGGAGTCATAGCTAGGATGAACAACTTGGCCCCACTTTGGAAGCTGAGTAATGAAGAAGTACATGTGTGCCTGGTGGCCCAATTTATAGAAGCCAACACATGAAAAATCCCCAGCCCCTTCCCTCTCTTCAGTCCTCAGTTCACAGGTAGAACCCTGCAGGTTCAGAGAGACTTCAAATGACTGAATCCCTTACAAACTCACATTCAACTACCTTTCCCTCCTCAAGGGCCAGCTCTCTGCTCAGCCTGTAGGAAGATGCAGGGTTGTCCTGCACCTCAGCTTCTTCACTCAGGTCCCTGAAAGCTGGAGAGGGGAGGTACAGTACCTTCCAAGTGAGACGTACTCAGCCAGCAGCTGCTGAACTTCCCTATCAGGAGCTGACACTTACAGACATAAAACACTGAACCCAGGTTCATCTGAAGTCTTAAAAATACTTTACAAAGCTATATGCATATTACTCACTAAAACAGATTGCACCTGGCCAGCCCTTGCAGCTGTACATCAAAGGGATGTACATACAGAGCAGGGAGGGAGAAAGGGAGCTGGGGAGAGATTTCTCATTAGATTGTTATCTAGGAGATGATGCTTGGCTTAGCAAGCCTGTTGCTTCCAAGGCTATAGTTGAGAGTTTATTTTTTTGCTGCCATCGTAAATAGCTTCTGGCTCCTGAGTCTGACTTGTCAGATCTTCTCCCTAGGATCAGGTATGGTCTTTGTCATGCACTTATTTGGCTCTTCTCTGGCAAGGTCCAGTTTGAAGGGCAGCTCTTTTTGTCCCAATCAGTTCATCAGGAGGGACCTACCTTCTTATGGGTCATGTTTGTAGAGAGCTGTCAAAATCAGCTGGGCTCAATCTATGCTTCACTATCTGGTCCGCCTGGGACTTTGAGGTCCCTCACATGCTTCCTTCAAGATTTTGTTTCCTTCTTAGTCAGTCCCACCCTTGGGCCTGCATACAAATTTTTAATGATTCTTTCCTTCTCTGCTAGTTCAGTTCAGTTCTCCTCAAAACCAGTCTGGTAAGAACAACAAGCTCTTGGTATCTTGTGGTGTTAGCACTTGCCTCTGGGCAGCTGCAGCGCTGACTGCCCATGGGAGCTCTCTGTGTTGGAGAAGAAGCTCGGGCTGCCATATCCCTGTCTGCAGGCACCAGTGGTACTAAAAAAAGGAGGCTCACTCATGTCTGGGAGGAGCCTGGATGTTGCTCTCCCTCAAGAGAGGGAATAACTGACGCTACCAGCCCAGGGTCTGTTAGTGTGCCATACACCACAGTGGATATTTCTGTAAGCAGCAGTGCCTGAATTCATTTTGATCTACCTTGGTTCTGGATTAAGCTTTTGCAGAGTCCCAATTTTCTTTCTCTGAATCCAAATTTCCAAAGCAAAGGGAACACCTGGAGCAGAAGATACTGCAGACGTCAGAGATTCAGGGTATAAAATTATAGGATAACTTATTTTTCTCAGTACGTGGTTCAGCAGCAGCTAGGCATCCAGGTATTTAATTCTAAACTATTAACACATAACATGGATTTGCGGCTCTATTTTCAGTGCAAATATTTTATAAAATATTGAAATTTAACACAGCTCTATATTCCTTGTTACGGGATAGTTAAACCTATAACGGCAGTTTCTTTCTTTATCAAATCCTGTGGAATCCTATTAGCTGTTGAGCTATAAAATCCAATTGGCCTTTTTCCCGTAAGATCAGCTGAGAAGATGTGATATAAATTCAAAATATTAGCACAGACTTTAGCCTAGGGCAAACACTGTTCTCTGCAAGGATATAGGGCCTTCACCGTACTTACACTAATATTTGTGACATACCCTTTACCCTCAGTTTGAGACTTTGCTTTCCCAATCAACAAACCTGTCAGTTTGAGACTCATTTGATGAAGCAGTTGAAGCATCCTGCTGTGAAAGTAAGCACAGCATTCAAGGGTCATTTGAAGTCCAACTGACCAAGTCCTTTCTTTAAGACCACTCGAAGAGGGAGAGAAAATTGGGAAAAAAGTCTCTGAAGAAACTTTACACAAAAGGAGCAATTTGCATGAGAATGTTACGTAGCTGCCTGAAGTGGTGGAAAGAGATGACCACACAAGATTAATTGCATCTGCAAAGTGTTTCCAGATTTAAAGAAAGAAGAAAAATGTTAAATCCTACACTTTTTCTTGTCTGCCAAGTCCATTAGTAAGCTTCTTAAACTAGCATGTAGCTCTGTGAACTCTTTCAGGCCATAATCATGTTACAGGTGTGGTCAGGGTGGCCCACAAGACACTTGTGTTTCCCGTGGGAGAGGAGAGGAGAGAACCTGTGCTGTACCCACCACACTGAACAGGGGGTCAGGAATGGTTCTGGCACAGCTGGAACTAGTGAACATGGCTGCGGCTGGGTCCAAACCAGCAGAGCACTCACAGAGCTCTGTGGCTGCAGCTCCCATGGCCCTCGGGTCCAGAAGGATTTGCTTACACGTAGGTTTTGCTTGTAAAGGACTGCTGTGGAGACTGAGCATGTAAGCTCAGCCTAATGAGATCTGGGGAGCTGGTGCGGATCAGGCAAGGCTTTTCAGCTTTGTCTCAGAGCCGGCCGTTCAGGATCCATGCTGATCCACAGTAGCGAGGTATCTTTATGATTTTAATTTGTTTGTTTGTTTGTTTGTTTGTTTGTTCTGTTACCTGGGATATTCCAACTTCTTGTTACTTTGGAGAGCAGCATGTAGAGGGTATATGTGATCTGTTTTTTCCACATAGCTAGAACATAGGAATTTAGCACACACCTTATAATTGGCATTCATTATACCAATAAAAACAGCAATTAACCTGCTACCCTTGTCTGAGGTTGACAAAACAAGGAATTAAAGTCGTTGCCCAGCAAAATGGGATCTTTTACTTTCTCTCAGAAGTAGGAAAGTTTTAAAGGCAATTCACTTGAGATCACACGAAAAACTAACCATCGAGGGGCTTGCACAAAGTAACTTGAAAACACATTGATGGCTTTATTGCTAAAAATCTTGTCTTTCCATTACCTTAAGGTATAGACTAAATATGTAAAAACAAGCTTGCATTGCCAGGCTTCTTTCTTGGTGAATTCAGGAGCATAGACAGGCACCTCCCTACTTCATGCTGCAGGTGAGGTTTGGGTCGTACACACCCAGTAGGAAGCAGCATGAAGGTCAGAGATGGTTCTTGTGTGAGATTGTTACTTCTTTGGCAGGACGTGAGTCAGCAACACGTCTTGTCTACAAGACATGACTGGAGGGGGTGAGTTGAGCCATTTTCAGTTACCAGCAGGACAGAAAGCCCCACCTCTCAGCAGTGTGTAGTCACAGCCTTGGGCACGTTGTGCCCTTGTAAGATCTTGTATAGGAAATTATATTTGAACAGGTCTGGTCCTAAAGAAAGACTCTTGGTGTTGGCAGATGATGACATGGATGAGAGAGTTGTTCCTGATGAATTGGTCAGGCATGGTGTTTCTTGTCTCCCAGAAAGGATATTAAATGAAATTTCTGACATTTGAAATCATTAATTATCTCTTAGCATTTCTCAAAAGTGAAGAGGTCCTTGTTCCATTTTGCATGGTTATTTCTTGGCAGATTTAATAGAATAAGAATTCATGTAGGATTTTCTTCTTTGTACCATTTAACAGCAGGTGTGCATTAAGCAGTGGCCACAGTGATCTCTAGCTCCAGTCCTCCTCAAAGTCATCCTCTTTTTCATACATGAAGCCTCAATAAATTCAGTGTAGAATTGTGGCCATACCGTATAAGACACCATTATATCCTCCCGAGGAAATGTACTGTAGAAATTCAAGATCAGTATTTTAAAACACCCTCCAGGTCTGGACTCCTGCCTTAAACTCTATCTGAAAATAAGCAGAAGAGCCAGACACTGCCTGTTTTGCCCTGCCGCTGGCCCCCTGCCTTCAGCGCAAATTAGGAACAAATGTGGAACTCACGGGCTTGCTTAAGCACTCCAGTGAGTTTAAAAGCAAACATGACGATAAAAAATCAACAACCTTTTCATCGAGTTTTAACTCTCTCTGACTCATTAGTAGTGATGGAGATGTATTACGTAAAGTAGAAATGCAATATATATTCATTTCTTCATGATGTCTCTTTATAGTTAGTAAAGGAGTAATGGGGTAATTGAGGGGAACTATTCATATATTGTTGGAGGAGATGAACAAACTTTTTCCTCACTGATATCTCCTCCTGTGAGAGAAAATACATTCCTTCTCTGATGATGTTGTGACTTTTGTCACGTTCTGCTTCTGAGAGTTTGTTAATTGGCACCTCTCAGATGAGCCCGTCTGTCAAAATCACATGTAGCACCTGGATGCATAGTGTAACAAAATACTCTCAGTATTTGAAAAGAATCCAGATTTAATATCATATTCTATAAATAAAGACTCCTTGTTGATATGAGATTGATGTGATATGCCTTTAATCATAAAAATGAAAAGTCCTCTGTGCATCTTCTCTCTAATGTTGAAGCTTTCAGATCCCAGATCAAGACAGAGCTTAGACCCACGAATAAGTGCCACTGAAATCGATGACCCCTAGGCATACACTTAGTTTTAAGTAAATGCTTCTTAAATGCTTAAAAGTGAGGCCCCATTTTTCTTAAAATCCATCTGATTTTCCTTTTCAGACTTCATTGGTGCCCTCATTTCTGTGGATTTGGAAATGCCTCTAAGAATTGGGAGAGACTATATAGTTTCCACAATACTGCTTTGGCCACAGTCCTACAGCCAGATCCAGAGTGCAAACTATTTTCATAGGAAGAGAGGTTTCCTGTGTGCTGTGCAAGTCTATAATCCCACTTCTTGACTTGTAGCGAGCTAAACTTACATCCAAGAACAAATCATCATGCAACCAAGTTCCTGGAAAAAAATCATTGACATTGGAGGAAGGGATGTCTATTAGCATGTTATGTTTCCCAGGTGAATTACATTGTCTGTTCTCATGTGCTATGGTCCACATTAGCAGCTTTGAAGGTTACAGGTATGGCTGAGCCTCTTCTTCAGTGATAATGGCTGAAATAATTGAACACAGAGAATCTCAGCTAAGGCCTGCTGGAGTCAGTGAAAAGGTCTTTACTGACTGGTTTTGATGATACCCTTGTTTTCTGTTCAGACCAAAGACTTCCTGAAGTAGGAACTAAGTTTATGAGAAAGTGTCCAGCACTTCATGCTAAATACAGGTATGAGTTTGGAGTCCTTTCCCTGGGAGGTGGAGGTCTGTGGATATTGCAAAGAGAAGTGTTCCACATTCTTACTTGTGTACACAACGTGGGAAGGCTGGAGAAGCATGTGGCTGAGCATAAAAATGAAGGATAAAGTGCTTTCCTTGCACTGATGAGAGTGAACACACAGACAGAGAAATGCACACAGACAGAATGAGCCCTTTCATGCGAGGAGTGATGATTTACTGATGTGCTGACTGCATACCAAGTGCAGCTGTGACAGGAGCAAGGCTCTGCCCCACGGGAGAACGGGGGCAGACACCCAAACACCTTGAGTCCTGTTTTCTTCCTTACACCAATATTGTTCCACTGACTGCATGAATTTACTCCTGACCTATACCAGTATGAGTGTTATGATTTAAGCCCCTTTTCATCTTCTCTTCCCTCTATTTCCAAACTGGTGTAAAAGGCAGTCAGTTGATACCAGCAGTTTGCATAGGGAGTGCTGGGCTGTCAGCATAATGTGCTTTGCTCAGGTGTGAATAACTTTGGTGGCCAAGATATGGGCCTATATCCTTTAGTACTGATGGTCACTTACATTGCTGTAGACACCACTGGGTCCCATTCTGCTGGTTACTGTAGCGACTCTGAGGAAGTGGCAATCTCTTTGCCAGATCAAGGGCCTGAATCTGATTTCACGTCCTCCGTGACAGGTTAAATGGGTTGAAGTCAATGGAGCCATGCAGGGTGAGAGGAGAATGGAGCATCCAGAGTGATGGATCTACCTACTTAAGGAGTCTTTATGGCTCCCAGAGCTGTGATGTTTGAATGCCTCACAAAATAAAGACCACTCCTGTGAGAGATGGAAGCACTGTCGTCTCTGCCTAACAGCTGGAGAGCTGAGATACAGTAAGAGGAAATACCTTGTCCAAGGTCACTGTGGAAGTCTGTGACAGAGCAAGGTCTGCCAAATTAAACCTTGCCAGCTTTCAAGCTGGTGTGTGGACGACTGGGCCAGCTTTCCTCGTAGCGTGGGGCGAATGGGCTGTTCTTACCTTCTGTCCCCCTCTGCCCCTTCTTCTCTTTCTCGAATTGAGATGGTGGAAGTTGCCTACCTGCAGACCACTGAAAAGGACCAGGCAAAGCCCAGCCTCTGAGATGCTCTCCCCAGCACAGGTTGGCTGAGGTCCCCTGAGGTGCAGGCAGAGGATAGATTCCTGTTTCCCAGGAGTGTGGGAATCTGGGGTCAGCACATCAGCAGCCTGTTCATTACCAGGGTCTGAACTGTAGCACCTTCCCCTCTCACATTTCTGTTATTTAGGGTGACTAATCATAATAACAAATTGATTAAGGTTAACTGGATAAAGTCATCTAAGTCATATTTACTGCTAAACTAACTGCCCAGGGAGGTGAATTAATGATCTTTACAGAAACCTTTTATGGTTATTTGGCCACAAGGTGCGATCTGGTTTGATCTTCTATGCAACATAAATCAGTTTAATGGTTAAATCTGTGCAGCTAGCTGTTGAATTTAAATGAGGGCTTTTTAAATGAAGTATGATGCTTTTTCACACACAGAGGGACATTGAGCAGGTGTATATTGCAATTAAATGGGAAAACTTACAATTAGATAATGTTAAGTTTGTGACACTGGCTGACAGAAGCCCGGAGATTCATGGCGAAGGTCCATGATCAATCATTAATCCCTGCCACTGCGGAAGAAGTAAAATTGCAAATGGTTTCTGCTGAGGTCAAAGCAGTGTGGGAGAGTGATGCGGGTCGTGTAGCGGATGTCTGATATCAGCTATTCGTTTCAATAGCCTTGGGTTCAAATACTCTGTTGAGTTACAGATGGAAATTATTTGGTCTTGTGAGACAGCTCTCAGCCTTCTAGTATTTATGTTGTTTTGGTTAACACCCAGGAAGGTCTGGCAGAAGCCAGGGGTTTGTTATAATAGGCAGCTACAGACATGTCCTGGGAGACGGCTTCAGATGGTTGCAGATTTTCCAGGATGGGAAAAAGCTAAAAAGGCATTGGTAGCTGTCCCAGCCTTCCTGCACTTGAACACTGTTCCTGAATTGCCTGATGTAGTCACAGCCTGTCCTCCCTCATTTAGACAGCAGCGATATCTCTCCCAAGGGATGCTGTTTAAACAGTGAATGCACTTTGGGAAGTAGAGGCTGACAGACCTGTGCCGATGCACCACAGGTCAACAACCCAGATCTGAAAATGAAACCAGAGCTTCTGGTCTACACAGCACTGCCTGCTGGGTCTCCCGGGAGTCCTGTCCTCACCCAAGGATGGAAAAAGGGATCAATTATCAGACAGGACAGCTTAGCCATGAGCTACTTCCCAGGGGATTTGCTGGACTTTAGAGCAGTCTGTTAGAGACACCTGTTTGCTCAGGTTTTTCCTAAAGAAAGGGAGGAGTGTTTGGGATACTGATTGAGCACTGGGGAAAAGCTGTTTGTATTTGGGAAGGCATGGAGAGGAGTGAATGCTTCCTGTTTGATTGACTTCTGTTCCGAGTGCTCCTATGTTAATGTTTTACTGGAAATATTAAAGAATAGGCAAACAGCTGAGATGAGTGGATGTAGGTGAAAGGATTCATAAACGCTCAGAGAGGGATTGGTCCAGGCAGAGTAAGCCACTTCTTTCCTGTCCAAGTCAAAATGGCTAATGGGGCATGGTCCGCCTAGTCTTGTCTCCTTGTTGAGCAGATGGCAGTTCCTTAGTTTTTCCTGTAGAGCTCGGTCTCATTAAGTGATTTGGCCAGGTCTTCCTGCACTCCCTGGTGTGACCAGGACAGGCAGCACAGCAATGTGCCGCCAGTACTGAGCTGGGACTTGGGTCATCCAGTTTTATAGCCTTAACTCTTGTGTGTTCCCCATCCATGTCCCATCATGGAAAACAGATCTAGTAATGCAAAGTTCTGGGTAAATTCTCCTTTTAAGTAAGAGAATGAAAATGGCTGTATAAGAGTTAAGCCTACTTCTCATAGCTGTGCCTTAAGTTTGCTGCTTGAAGTCATGCAGTCTCCATAGAAGATCCACCTGTGTGCAGGGTCAGAGCACGTCGGCACTTCTTGGGTTACAGTTTTTCAGAACTGCCAGCCAGTTTGTTTTGTTCCTCTCCAGTGGTTCACCTGTGCTAAAGTTTTCTCCCAGCAAAGTCAGGAATAATGTTTTAACACTTACAGTAATCATTTACATCTTCAAAATGCATTGCAAACACAATTGAAGAGTTATTCTCAACCAAGAAATGAGTTTTGTCTTTTGATTTTTAACTTGCTATCTTAAAAACCCTACCTGAGTGCTGTAGTAAATGCTGCTCATAGAACGAGGAAAGGAAAATTCCATGGATTTCTTTTTGTCTTCTTTTTCTGGTCAAAGTTGTAATTGATGAAGTTTTAATTCTGTTTTTTCTTTATTAACTGGCTTGAATCACAAAACAACAAGACAAAGAAATTAGCTACATTCCCTCCAGCCTGCTTGTGCTGTGAATTTGCAGAATTGGAAATTGAGGCTGTTTGGATTCTAATGCTTTTACCTTTAGTTCATTACCTTTTTGTGCAGAACAAAATAGAAAGAACACCACGAAAATATATGATTTTTTGAGCCTTATAAACAGAATAGAGGGGTTCAGGATAGTGCCTGAAATTACTTCAGACATTATCTTTTTGTATTGCATTAAAGTGCAAGTTGGTGCATTAAATCTCCCACCACTTTGGTGACGTAAGTAAATATTATGATCCTATTTAACATATGCCTCAAGCCACATAAAAAAACAAATAAAGACTAGGCGTACTTGGAAGTAAATCATTAAAACTGCAGCTCATTAAATGAAGACTGAATTCAGTCCAAAGAGAGAATGTTAGGACTGGAATTAGACTCGGTCATCAACCCATCTCCTCTCCACTAAACTGGGATGTAATGACATAGTGACATATGAAAAACTGTACTGATGACACTGATGGCATTTCAGATGTTCACTGTCATGATTGTTTCCCTGTTTTTATATCAAAGCTCGTTGTTTCTGCTGTGCTTGGGCTTGTATAAAGAGTGATAACCAGCCTTAGATCTGGCTGGCTTACACTCAAGGGGACTCTTGCCCTGGTATTGTATGAAGCTGGGATCTCAAAACAAAGTTTGAAAACTTGATTGGCTTCAAGTTCAGTCTATGTCATGGAGAGTATAGGATTTCCACCAAAGTGCATAAGGAGGATTGAATGCATGCAGAAATTTTTTAAAGCATGAAGCAGAGCTGTCGTGGCAGGCTTGGAAAGTGGTTTTGTTTGGAAACAACCTATTTTCTGTAGAAAGGCAGTCTGAGGCTGGGCAGAGAATGCTGGATGCCAGTTGCTTTGTTTCTTTACCACTTCACAGAGAAATTGGCTTATTTATTTTTATTATCAGGACTTTCAGGAGTCTGAAAATGAACATTATGATCTCCCTGTGCCAAGCCTGCACTGGTCTATCAGTTACCTTTATCTATATTTCAGGATGGAAATTAAATCAGAAATCATAGAAACTTTGTTTCATTTCCAGACTATTAAAGTTGGCTTGTTCACGTCATTTTCATGTGAGGTTTACATTTGGGAAACATCCAGATACGGCAGCTTAATTCTGTCAGCAGAGAGAGTGAATAATGGTCATCTGAAATACCTGGCCCTGACAAAAATTACTCAGGGATGCATAGGTCAGTCTCTCCTCTGATTATATGACTTGATTTTCTTAATTTGATGTTTCAAGACTGAGTTTAAAAATATGGTTAGCCTATTCTGCTGAAGGAGAGATGTAGTCACAAATCACCATAGCCTCACAATTTAGGAAGGTCAAATGTATCTTCTTCTTTCTGTCCCACTGCTCAAGGAGGAAACTGAGACGAAAAGGATTGTGTGGGCACTCTCTCTCAAAATACTTGCAGAGTCTCAGCAGTTACTTGCCTCAGTTGTGCTTTCAGGTTTGCCCTGGCAGAGTTGTCCAGTTAGAAATAAAAAATAGTGTTGGAGCCTGACTGTGGAACTCAAAGAAAGAGCCAGTTACTAAGCATTCAGCATTGCTCCCAATTAAAACAGCTATAAAACACAAAGCAGATGTTCTGAGAGGATGCAGGCACTGGTGAGAAGCAAAGCAAGTGAAGGTAAATCAGCTCTGCTTGCACAAATATCCACACCTCCATAACTCTGCCAGATATGCTACAGAGAGGGAATGGGGAAGTGATCCAAACACTTCAGGAGCTGGAAGCAGATTGCAGCTGGGGGAAAGGAGGTCTCTGGCTGTAGCACATCTTCATTAATTGTCAAAAAAGTCTACCCACTTGACACTGCTGCTCCAAGTGCTCTGTTTTCAGTCCCACCTGGCTGTGCTGTAACTCTCATTTTCTGCTTGTGCTTCAGAAAGGGAACAAAGCAGCACTGCCACTTTCTCTGCTTCGCCCTTGAAAGGTGAAGACACTCCATTAGAGGCAGAGAGGAAAGGCCTGTGGTAAGGGCACTAGCACAGGAGTTCTAGTTTAATTCTTGCCTTTGCCACAGACTACTTGTGTAACCCCAAGCAAGTTGGTTAATCTCCATGTCCTTTCAGTACTGCAGTTGTAGGGATAATCCTTCCCCAGCCTTTTCCTTTCTTGTCTTACATATGAGCTGCCTGGGGCAATTGTGGTCTCCGTTTTTTTGTGTAATGCAGTAATGGGACAGTAGGGCTTCATGGGCTGCAGGAAAAATAGAACAAAAACCCAGGCCACTCTGAGCTGATTCAGGCCTCGGATAAATGGAATCAGAGGGTGGAGAGCTGGTGCTTGCCAGATTTGGGAGAACTATGCCTCATGGGTGCCTGCAGGAATGCCTCTCTCGGGAGAGCTCTCACAGTTGTGCTGAATGTCTCTGTGTTGAGTGTGCTGGAGATCAGGACTCTGTGACGCTGCAGTGCCACGTCAGCCACATGGGATAACGAGGTGCTCTGCTGATAGGAGAAACTATGTGTGCGCTGAGCACATTCCTGTGGGTCCAGATTCCACAGCTGTTTCTAAGCAATAAAATTCTACTTGCAGTTTTTGTTTCATTTCCCAGGCCTGGGATATGCTTTGCTTACCTGAGGTTCTCGGCCCATCTGTTAAGTTTCAGAGGAACCTAGAGGCTAAAATGGGATTTGTAACTCTGTAGGACAGACACCATTTGAGTTCAGCCTCATGCTGGAAATGACACCAAGAGGCTGAGTTCTTACGGTGACAAGTCACTTCCAAGCTGGAACCTGAAACAGTTTGCCACAAATTGCTGTGGTTGCATTTTAAATGGCCTTGTGGTGCGAGGTCACCTTGACGTGTTGTACCTGTTACGACATCATGGGGCTGTCAGGCACTCACTGCTGAACCCTCCTGAAACAGAAGAGAACTCTGCAGGGCAGATGCTCCCCAAGATAAAGCAGAGCACAGAGAGTAGGAGAAAACAAACAACAACAGAGAGAGATGGCCACTGGCCAGGTTTGATGATAGAATTTTTAGGAAATTGTGAGAGTGGAGAGATTTCTGTTTTCTCTGATGTGTTAATGATTCTTGTGGCTCCAAAGCATTTGAGTGGAGAGGCAGCATGAGAACCTGTACTCAGTTCTGCAGGAATAAATGGAAACTTTGTATTGCTGTGGGACAGCCCCAGCCTTCCTTTGCGGGGAGTCTGAGTAACAAACCAGAAGTGGCCCAAGCACGTGTTGTGAGCCTGCAGACCCAGCCCTGCTGGAAAGCTCTTGAGCGCGTTTTGAGTAACCTCAGAAGGGTTTGTGTGTTTGATTCGGATCTGGCATTACTTCTGTCACAGCCTCAACTGGCAACGTCCCTGCAGCGACTGGGGCCCGAGCAGCGTGATTTACAAGGGAAGTTGCTATGTTAAATAAAAGTTACATAAGGAATAATTTACCCCCAGCTGTGCACAATAATACTGCTGTAATGCTGTCAAGACACTGTGCTGACTTTAGAAACCGCCCGTGTGAAGTTTGAGTATCTTGTTGTTCTCCCTAGGCCTCACGGAGGGGCCTGGAGCTGCAGCTGTGCTCCTTTGCTGCCCGTCCTCCGCTCGCAGGCAGCCGCAGCACGGGAGGCGCGGGCACGCAGCCCCTGCAGCACAGAGCCCTGCACCTCTCAGCACAAGTCATTCTCCACGCAGGGTGGTGCGGTTTGGTAGGGGGAATTAGCCCCATCTCTCCACGCTTCTGGCTGGCTGGGTGCAAGTCAGCTCCAGCCTGGAGGCTGCAACCGGAGCCTTGGCATGGCACAGAGCTAAGTGCCTCCTCGGGACTTATTAACAAACTCCCCTTTGATGCTCTCTGAAATACAGTTCTGTGGCTCCTGGTCTGCATCCAGAGAGCCCGGGGTGTGGGTAAATGTGGTAAGAGTGCACACACCTGACCTTCAGGCGTGATCGGCAGTGTGCCAGAGCAAAGGCCTTGCGGGCCTGAAGGGCAGCTCTGCTGCCAGGCTCGCTGGATCCTGACATCTGGCTGCAAGTCCCGCAGATGGCTGGGAGTGTGAGGTGGGAGCGTGAGCTGTGAATGTGAGCTGGGAGCATGAGCTGGGAGAGTGAGCTGGGAGTGTGAGCTGGGAGTGTGAGCTGGGAGCGTGAGCTGTGAATGTGAGCTGGGAGCGTGAGCTGGGAGAGTGAGCTGGGAGTGTGAGCTGGGAGTGTGACCTGGGAGTGTGGGCTGTGAGAGTGAGCTGGGAGTGTGCGCTGTGAATGTGAGCTGGGAGTGTGAGCTGTGAGAGTGAGCTGGGAGGGTGAGCTGGGAGTGTGACCTGGGAGAGTGAGCTGGGAGCGCGGCCGCCCCGTGCGGGAGTTGCTGAGCCTGGAGCAGTTACAGCAGGCCCTCGTGCTGTTCCCTTCCTTGGGCCCCTTGGACTGTTTGTGTGCTCATGACCCCCAGACCCTCTCCAGTGGGACTGCAAGCTATAACGTTTCAAGTGAGAGAAGGATGACAGGGGGGATAAAGAGAAGCGAGGGAAAGGCACCTAATACGATTTCAGAGAGCCCTCTGGCAGTCTGTCCGTGGGAGGCTGCCATGTATAATAAGGAAACGATTTGTCTGGGAATGATTCAGCATGTAAAATTCTCCCTCCCTGACCTCTTTCTAAGTCCCCAGCATGGGATTGCAGGAGGTTTCCAGCAGAGGAGAGCCGATAAGGCACAATAGTTTTCATATGCTTGGAAGAGAGGTCAAAGTGTCCATGCTGAGGCAGCATTCTCACTGCCATGTGGGGCTGCGTGGAGCCCACATTTCACCTTTACTCCATGGAAGGAGGTGGATTTTGTCTTGCTTAGAGATACATTAACCATCAGGGAACTTTCCTTCCCAGCCAGCTCTTGGGGTTGTTCTTCCCACAGCCTCTCCCTCTGCCCTGGGGACCATGGTGAGCAAAACCCCACCAGCAGCTGCAGAGCTCCTTCCCTGCTGATTTTCACAGGGCTGTCTCCACACTCTGAGCTGGCCCACTGGTATTTCCCTGAGGTTTCCTTCCCTTTTGCAGGGGACCACAAGGAAGGCTGGAGGCTGGAGCAGCTGTCCTGGTACTGAGGGCTGGTTTTCAGCAGGGGAAATGTCTGTGAATTCTCTGGAGCTTGCTCTAGACGTGAGGGTTGAGACATTCTTGCTTCTCAGGTGCTCTGGAAGTTCCTCCTGTCCAGCACTGTAAGCCTGACTTGCACAAATGATTACAAAACTGCTGTTTCGTGGCTTTTGGATTTTATGGGTTGTCAGCCTCTCCCATCCAGTGTGGGAGGGGAAGAGGGCAGACAGCAACAAAGTAAACTCAGCCGCCCTGAATTTGCAAATGCCAACTTTTAATGTAGTAGCCACCTGTGTGTGCTTCTCTGTCCCCTGATGTGCACCCTGACATATTTGCAACCTTCTTTCATTGAAATCTTCATTATCTCTTGGGATGGGTTCTTCTTTTGCTGCTTGCTTTCTGCAGTAAGTTATATTAATTCAGAAAAGGTACGGAGTGTGAGCAGATCAAAATGGGCAGCCTGAGGGGGCTGCAGGTCCCTGCCTGCTGCCACTGTCATGTGGGGAAGGAGCAGCTGTGCTTTGGAGTAGTTCCCTTCCAGAGCAGTGCAGCTGTCTCCAGACCTAGTGTTGCTCCTTTCCTTTTCATTAGCTGAATGTAGAGATGGCCAAGATTCCTGACCGTACAAGTTCTGGGCAGTCTAAATTCTCCGTGTGGCTGAAGGCCATGAAATACATACAGCATGCCTTGGGGAGCTGGAGGGGGAACTGAGCCTAATTCAGAGATGGGAGAAGAGACAAGATCTGCAAAGGTGCAACCGTTCCACTGCTGGACAAGGCTGGACTGGGCATGCAAAAGGGTTTCAGGGTGAGAAATGAGTGACAATCAGCTCACTTCACCTGCACCAGTGACTTATGCTTATTTATGCCTGCTGCACTGCTGGCAGCGTAACCGGCTCAGCCTGGGGGCTGGGTTTGAAATAGTTCCGAGTGTGCAGCTCAGAAGCTGCCTGTGGGCACCACAGGCTTAGTGAATTCACAGGGTACAAGACCAAGGTGAATGAGGCACCCAGAGTTAGCCCACAGTGAGGCTGATGCTCAGCAGTGAAGGACATATCAGAAGTTCAAACCAGTACTAAGGGTTTGTGAATTCGCCTTCTGAATGCATAGCTCTCTGGGTCCTTGAGAGATACCAGCATGGTCTGCAAGTGAAATAACTCTTTTTTCTGTTGATAGGTGATACTTATTAGCAGACACCTCCGTTTCTCTTCTGTTCCTGGTGGGGAACAGAATTTTGGTCAGAAGCAGTTTCCAATCTGGCAAGCACAGCAAAAGTATTACAAGAAGGGAGAGAAGTCCAGATTCCATGGAGGAAATATTTTTATTCTCTTTTTCTTGCTGGTTTGAAAATAGCCCCTAAGCAGGATATGTCAGCCAGGAACTGAATCGTTTCAAGTTCCCTGTTCATATGTATCAGCTAGTAACAAGTCCACCCTGTACTTCTATCTCTTTCCTGATTTTGGTGGGAATTTTAGGAAAATCTGCCTGGATTTGGATTCCTACTTAAGGTGTGCATCTGCTGGGTCTGACACTGGTCAAAATTGGTTGCTTTGTGGGGTGCAGTATTGGTTCTTTGTGAATGTCTTCTCCTAGCTCCTAATATCCAGGGATTGGCTCTGAAATGGGTAGCATTTTGCATTTTGCCTCTCCCTATCTACAGTTTGCCATCACAAAGCTAGATAGACTTGTTACCAGTATGAATGCCTAGTCCCAGCTCTGTGTTTTGTACTTTCTCCCCATAGCTGCCAGTACAAATGTAGTGCAGTCTGTCACAGCCAGGGGCAGAGGAAAACCAGGGAGTGTGGAGGAAATTTGGTGACTGTCTGTCAGTCATAATCTTCCTTGCTCTGCTGTTCACTTTTGCTGTGTAGAACAAATCACATAACCTTTCTGTGTCTCAGTTCCTTCCTGTATAATGAGGACAAATATTAATTTGTCTCCTAGTGACAGAGGTTGTGTTCATACTCACAAAGCGCTTTGGTAATCACAGGTATTCCGTCAGTGCCATATATTGTTATCCAGCCATCTGGATGATCAGTGTTTCCTGACATCTGGACACATGGAGCTGGGTTTCTGTGGTACTGCATGACCAGCTTCCTGCTGTGCCCATGTGCTGAGTGTGTGACCAAGAAACCAAGAAACAGTGGGTCTGGATGTGGCACCTGGGTCTGTGCTGCCACTTTTTAGCCTGATGCATTGGTAACCCATGGAGCTGTTGTGGCAAGGACAGTGTGTAGCTCCATGGGGAGAAAAGAGGATGCATAGATCCCTCTTTCTCTCTCCATCGCCTAGCCCCAACCTTTTGTCAGCGCCTGCTCTATGAGCCCCTGTGAATTCTCTGGTGTTCATCCATGGCTTGTAATGGGATGGTCAGCAAAACCTATCTGCTCAGGATCTGTGATCCTGCACCTTGGCATGATGGGGGGCTTGCTCAGTGGGAATTAAGGATGTGCACTTCATTAGTACTTTCACCATGACTTTTCTGAGCAGTCTGTTAGTGTCACACCAGTGCTTTCTTCATTACTTTTTCCCACTTCACTGTTGAATTAATTCTTCAGACCTCTTCCCAGAGGAGCTACTGCTCACTCACTGATACATAAGGATTTCTTATAGCCTGGTTTTTTCTGGTTTTCATACCTGAGATATTGTTTCCTATCTTGCCCTGCCTTCCCAATGCCTTGCATTTCTTTTGTAATCCCTGTCGGATATTTTCTCTCTGCATTTTGTCATCCCAGTCTTCTTTTTTAGTTTTCCCAGTCTCACTCTTTTATATAGGAAAATGAAGTTTTGAGTATTCTTAAATCATCCCATAAAGTTCTGCAGAGCACAAGCTCCCAGCAGCAGCATCCTAGGTGCTGGCTAAAAATTATTCCCAGAAGCCTTTCATTTTTCTCTTTAAATACGGGTTTTGGTCCTTTCTGTAGAACGTGATTGTAGTGCTGCAGAAGCTCTTGGTTGCATTTATGTTGAGAAGCCCAGGACTCTTTCACTTGGACATCTGTGCAACCACAAGGGAAATACTTTATTTTAATTCTCCTAAGAGCCTTACAGAAGGTAATCTTCACAGGAACCCCAGGGACTGGGGTCTTGCACAGGTAGGAAAGCTGGCACACAGTTGCTTAACCGAGGTCACAGGAGGAAATCAAAATCAGATTTTGATTTCCCAAAAGCTGTGGGATTGGGATTTTTGCACTGCTGCCTCCAGACATGTTGGTGGAATGTTTTCAACAGGTTTTCTGCTGCCTCAGTGCATGCACACCACCTGCCCTCTACCACATGCAATGGAAACTGCCACCAGACATGGACAGCTGACAAACTTTGAGCAGTAGGACTGAGGTGCAGCTTTGGGAGAAGCATGGATTTATGATGACACATGGTATATATTATGATATGTGACACATAGGATACATTTTGTGAAATGTCCCTTAGTTGACTAAAAAAAATCAATTACTTGCATCCAAGATCCCTGCTTAAAAGGATTTCTGTCTGCAAATGGCCAAACAGCATAAAAGTTAATTGCTCTAATGTAGCAAGCCATTTGCCCTCACATCCCATTGTTGATCTGAAGAACAGTGGCTTTGCACAGGGTGGGAAATCTGTATGGGTCATTTTTAGCACTGACTTGTCAGGCTGCATGCAAACTTGTCTCAATGGGTTTTCCTGGGCTTTGCATCTCTGGCAACACCACCACAGTGCAGCAGCAAACCAGGACTGGCTCTGCCCTTGGCTGCAGGCAGCGAGTCACGCTCCCTCCTCGGCACGGCTCTTCTCTCTTCTCTACTGCACAGGGTATGTTGGGAGTATCTCGAGTGCTGCAGTGCTGTCTGAACAGGCATTCCTTCTTGTTCCAGATGAGACCTGGGACTTGGGCTAGCCTGCTTTAGGTCGCCTTGGCTATATCTGATCGTTACTGCAGTGTGTTGCGCTGACCTATCTGTGCACCAGTGGTCCCAAGCTGCTGGATTGTACACAAGAAGCTGGGATGCTGCTGCTTGCCAGATATTGTCTTTTAAATCTTGCTGCAGAGCAAGCAAACCAGAGTATAGATTATCTGATTGCATGGCATGTGGATTATTGCTTTTTAGTCATAAATAAAACAAAGCAGAAAAACTGAGATGAGATGTAGAACACGAACACACAGCCAGTCTGGATGTTCGGCCTTTGCAGCTCAGGCCAGTACCTGCAGAACATAAAGGGTTAGTTATTCTTGCAGTAGCATGATTAGGTGCTGTGAACACTAATGATCCAAAAAGCTCAGTTTTAGCTTACGTGAGAATTGTATCCAACTTTTTAATGCCTGTTAAATTTGCAGACAGCAGAGTTCCTACAGGAGCCAGAGATCTAGGCAACTACATGAAAACTTACTGCAAATGCATGTAGTGTCTGACTAGACCTGTGGTCCGTGGTGGGGAGTTAGACAAGGTGAGACTGTAAAAGGCTATAATTGTACACAGGAGATGGCTGTGATTGCTTTGAATGTGGAGCCATTGTCAGGAACACAGAGGGGAAAAGCACTGCCTATTTGAGCACTCTTATCTCAAACTTCTGGCTAAGTGAAGTCAGGAAATGATTGGGGGGTGCTGTTGTTGTCTGTGCATTTTCACCCCTGGGATTTGAAGAAACTTGGGATTTTGTGCTGCCTTTGGCATGGCTTTGCTACCCTTTGCCAAGTTTCATTAATCAGCAGCCAGGGGCTACATGAAGGGTATAGTGTCTACCCAATGGGAATTCAAGGACCACAAGGAGAGGTTTCAGCAATGTTTGTTTAAAGGCACTTCAAGGTTTTTTAACTATTTTTGGCTCCTGAAACATAACTGCCATCCTTTAACTATTATCAATGGCATTAGAGCTTCACGTAGTAACAGCATGCTGGGATCCATGAGAGTGTCAGACTGGCTTGCTGTTACATGAAAAATGTCACATCTTGCAGCATCTCAGCTCTTGATTTTTGTCTGGTTTTTAGCACTTTGGAATTTGATGCCATCATATTATCAAAGGGAAAAATGTCTCAAATTAGAGCCTGCTTTAAACAGATGCTTTGCAGTCTCAGATAAGTACAATTTGTAGACATAACTCAGAGAAATTTAAATGTTGAAGGCAGCTACACTAACCAAATTGCTGGGATCCACCTAAACTGCTGAATTTTTCCTCTAGTTTCCCATTACCCTGTGAGGAGATCTTTTCCTTCTGAGGCATTCCCCTCTATTTGCTGTTATCTCTGAGACTCTGGTGTCTTTGTGCTGAACAGCACCACTATCCCCTTGTCTTTGAGTCTCTTAGACATCGCCATTCCCAGTTGTGTGATGGTGTTGCAGTTCATACATCTCTCTGTGTGGACAGAAAGCCTTAATTATGGCATGTTAAATGAAACAATATGTAGAGCGTGGGCTAAACTCTGGGATATTTTTAGTCTTTGTTGGCCTTGTCATGGCCCTTGCTGTATTTCTATGGGAAACAGTTGCTGAGTAGCATCATTTAGCTTGTCCCACATAACTCCAGGCTCTTGCAAAGCCAGTTTCCTGCCAGGCTTGAGACTTCTGGGACGGCTGTTTTCCCAGAGGGAATGTGCCCATTTTAGCATGTAAGACCTCATGCCTTATTAATGTTTTGATGAGTGTTTGGGGTGGAAAGGCAATCTCAGAATTAAGAGCTGTATTTGGGGGAAGTAAACCCCCAAGGTCATGAGTTTACACTGTGGCTAGGTTATGTGTAGCCAACATCTGTATCCCCAAGCTCCTTTTGCAGAGCAATTGGATCACTGGCTCGCTGCTGTCGATGGTTCCTGATACACAGCTATTCCCCTGGAAAGGGACAAAAAGCATTCCTGTGACTGGCCAATGAAAATGCTATAGTTGGGTGGAGGACAGGGAGCCAAATCAATGCCTCCATGGAGAAGCAGTTGCCTTAGTGCCATGATGGCTGACTGGGCTGGGCTGTCAGCTCACCAATGGGCAGCATTCAGCTCCGCATGCCAGGCTGTATGGAGAGAAAGCCATGTCCTGGCTGGGGGTGTGGGACTGAGTCTGTCATGAGGGGATGTCAGGAGATTTGGAAGAGGAACGTTGCAAGGCCAAGGTAGGATTACAGAAGACATTGAAGAGCTGGGATTACGGGGTGACTGAGCAGGGAAGTCAGCCTGATCTGGATCCTATGGCAGCATTAGCATTGCTGCTTCCAAAACAGCCTGCGTGAAATGCTGGGGTAAAAATGAGGGCAGATGAACCTGGGGCCAGAGACGTGGCCCCAGTGTCTGCCCAGCCCCGTCTGTCAGGGCCCCTGTTTCACAGCAGAATAGGCAGAAGGGCAGATAAGCCTGTGCTGCCTCCAGCTCTGTGCAAAACTTCCCCTTTAGCTCGAACCTGAGGCTGATGGCCGTGCACCGAGATCTCTGGCTCTAAGCTGTTGTGTTTAAGTGCAGACACACGTTCTGCTCCGCCCATTGCTTCAAGCGATGGAAACCTCTAGCAAATGGTTGAGGCAGACATCTGGGGATGGTAATGTCTTAAACTGCTGTAACATGATTTGCTAGGGCTCCTCTGGTTTTTGAACCTATGTTATTTTCACCTTTGCAGTCTCCTCTGCCTTACCCTGAGCAATAAAAGCTTTTTTTTTTTTTTTTTAA
This sequence comes from Cnemophilus loriae, assembly GCA_013397755.1. Lineage (NCBI taxonomy): Eukaryota > Metazoa > Chordata > Aves > Passeriformes > Corvidae > Cnemophilus > Cnemophilus loriae. The sequence goes on along the minus strand of VZTF01002536.1, from coordinate 303,146 downwards.
ATTTTGGTGTAATGAGAATTTTGTGTAACAACATGGCTCCAGGAACTGCAGCTTTATGAAGAAGAGAAAGTTATGAGAGATCGTATAAAATAATGTTTTATTATATTACATTAAAATTAAATAATACCATACTTCAGAGACAGAAAAGCACTTTTATTAGCTGAGAAAACACACATGAAATTTGAGTTTTACATGCAACAGCACACAAGGAGGCCTGGGAGCAGAACAGACCTCTTCCATTTCTTAACATGGAGAGGGAAAAAAGAGAGCAGCTGAAGATCCTGAACGTGGAATTCTTCCTCTGCTGGGCAAAGAATTACATTAAGAATTAGAGAAATTTATTTTCTGCAGTCATTACACTTGCTTAGCAAAAAAAGACCTTTATATATTCTAATTTAAAACTAGTTGTCCAGTTTTAAAACTGCTAAGAATCCAAGGAGTGAATTTAAGACAGAGTTTTTTGAAGAAAACACTGCTAGTCCCAAATTGAACCAAGACTTAGACTAATCACAGTCTTCTGTGCAACAGAAGGCATCTGAGAATCCATCTAGTTCATGGGAAAGTGATCTTGGAAAAGCAACAAATAAATAATGTGACCTTTTGACTCTGCTAGCCCTGGAGCTGTGGTAAGTTTGCAGTCAGGCACTTGGTTCCAGACAGGAATTTTCATTGCTGCAGTGAAGTAAATCACCATGAGGAGGAGGCCTCTTTGGCCCTGTCTGCATGGAGATATTTTCACAGCTCTAATTCTCTGTGGGTGCCTCCTCCATCAGTGACAATGTAAATGGAGCTGAATGGTAGACCTGCTCAGGAAGCCTGAAATACTGGCATCTTAAACCACCCTAGTTAAGGCAATACCAGAATTATCTGCTGTGGTCTTTGGCTAAATCCCATTGGTATGGGTTGTACTTATCCCCAGGGCAGATTTAGTGAGGGAACAAAGGGTGCTGCAGTGCCTTGAGATAGCATCATCTTGATGTGGCACAAGTAGCACACATTCAGTTTGCCATTTGTGTGCACATATCTTTAGCGATTCAAAGAAGCTGAATTAATGATGGGAAATAAAATAACTTTTGGAAAAATCATTGGTTTCCATGATTATTAATTCAATGATCCATAGAAACAAATGGGTTTTAAACCCTATGTTTGGAGAAGGTAATTTCTCTGTAATTAATCTGGCTGATTTTTCTTTGTTTGTTTTGCTTCTGTAGCCAGGCAGAGCTGTGTCTTCCTCAGCCTCAGTTCACATTTCAGCCTTTCCTGGAACTATGTCCTCTCCAGGGCTTGTGTTCATGAAATTTGTAAGAACTTACTTATCCCGGAAGCTTCCACTCTTCTCTGCTCTGGATTAAAGCTGGTCCATGAATTCCCAAGTTAGTAGGAAGAAGAGAAAGTCATACTGCACATTTGGTCTCATTTCCTTAGGAACCAGGAACAGCACTCATTTTTGCGTAACTATAGAAACCAGTGCTTTAAAGAAATGACTGGCCAGTGCAAGATTTGGGATAAAATTGAGCATTGACAGTGATTGACATCAAGTTTCTCCTGATGGGTGATCATGCACAAGGGAATAAAAGGCCTGATTACCACTGAGACTGCTTGAGGAAACAGTCCAACCAGGCTGGATGTTGTTTTGTTCTGCTTGATTGCCATGTTCTCTGTGAGAGCTCAGCGTGACACACCTGGGTTGTCGTGTGAGGAGAGTAAGAGGAGTTTGTGCTCTGGGCAGTTGTTACCAGGTTGTCCAAGGAGAATATGGGGAATACAGCTTTTCTCAGCATTGTAGCTCCTGTTGGGGAACCTTCTGCACCGTTTCAGTTACTCACTGATACAGCTACATGAACAGGCATCTGCAGCAAATGCTCTGTCTTTGTCTTTGTGTGCTGCGTGGGCTCTGTCCCCTACCCTCAGTACAAGACTAGGCATGTCAAACATGCTGGGATCCATTAAAATGAGTCCTTTTCCTCTAATGTTGCCGAAACCAGTGCTCTTACAAAGAGTCTCTCATCACTGTTATCCCTAAAAGTCTATTATGGAACAGTTCCTAGGACTCAGCTTCAGAGTAGTAGAAACCTCTGGAAAAGTACCACAGCCTTTGCTGTCGGCTGTAGAAACCTCTGCTCCTTCCTCAGCATGTGTGCTCAGTCTGAACCTGTGAAATGCTGAAGAAACAACAGCTATAAACTCACTTCTCTGAGATACTTCCTTTTCCTCTTTTCATCCTCTCCCATCTGCTCTTTTCTTGTGCTTCTGTTCTTTTGGTGATGATAAAGACCCCCCATATTCATTCTGTGGATTTCCTCCCCCTCAGGCAGCCGGTGAAAAGTACAAATGGCATTTGATGTAAATCAGAGTAAGATTCTGCTGGGTTCCCTCCACCCCTCTTTCCATGCTCTAGGCATTAGTATAATGAAGGAGAAGGCAATGATTGTTGTTTAATTTACATTCTTTAAGGCAGATGCCTTTGACCTTTGAGGGATGGGAAAAGACCGGTCAGTGTGGAAATGTGTGAATGTCTTAAGTCTGGACTGAGGCTGATTTTTCATGTATTTAGGCAAAGACAGGAATGTACCCCCTGCCTTCCTTCTGCAGATCATCCTCACCTGCCATACCCTCCCTTGTCGCCTCTTTGTGGGCAGTGATTCATGGGCTCACCAAGAACACGGCAGCTGCAGATGATCCCAGTTCCGGGAACGGTGGTGACAACTGCAGCGCTGTTCCACGACCAGCTGAGAGACGCTCCCATAACTGGCCAGAGCAATCACTCAATGAAAGAAGAGATCTTATGGCTGAGAGCTGTGCCAGGGATTTTCTCGTACTATGCACAAAAAAAGCCAAACAAGAAGAGCTAGTTTGAGCCTGACCTGTCCCTGTGCACAGGGGAGTAGAGTCTAATCCCCCACTGTGTTGTCCGCAATATTTCCTCCTACACTGACTCAATTCACCATGACAGAGCAAGGGGAAGCAACGAGCTTGGTTCTGCCCCTTGTTTTCCCTGTAGGGTGGCTGCACACAGCCTGATGTTTAATGTTTCTTGCTGTGAAGTGGAAACAGCTTTTCTCTGGCAGGACTGAGGGAACTGGAACTGCCTGTGCCACAATTTGTTCCCTGGATTCTGCTCACTGGGAAAGCTGGTGCCAGCCTTTATCAGAGCACATGATGTCTTACAATCAAGATGTAAGTGGTTGCACTATTAGGATTTTTTTCTAAGTCAAAAATGGCCCTCCAATGATGTAAAATTTTTCATCCTTAATCCTACCGTGATAGGTGCATTGTAGTTCTTCTGCTCTCCCAGCACATCTTCCATTTCCTAGACAAAGGTCCACCAATTCATTCATTTACCATGTTTTCTGTCTTTTAAAAACTCCTTAAAATTCCATCACTGGGAAAACATTTAATTGCCTTAAGCCTGCAACATGGTTTTGAGTCTGGTTTGTTGAGGCTTTGAGGCCAGACAACTTTATTAACAACAGTGGCTTGCTTTGCAGATAAATCCTCCTTTTCAGAGAACATTTTTCCTAAAGAGTTTCGCAGCTGATTATGGACACAAATAACTCATCAGAATAAGTTAGTGATACTCAGTGCTTGGCAAGCCCTGAGTTATTATCCAGTTAATGCTGTGGCACTGTGCATTTCCAGCTGTGTTGCAGTGGCACGCAGACCTCAGCAGCTGTTGTGGAGCTCATCAAATGTCTGTTGAGCATCTTCCCTGATTTGTCATAAACCTAAAGGTTTCTCTGGGGAATGAATGTTATCGCCTGCCACAGCCTGGCTACACTACAGTGATGCTCCGGCACTGTCGTTATCATACATACACTGCTTGTTTGAATTCCTTCCCTCTCCCCTTTGCTTTCATTATTTTTCCTGTTTGTTGGGATAGTTGGGATCAGATTATTCACAGCCTTATGCTTCTAACTGACTTGTCTGAAAATGCAGTCTGGTGTATGCTTAGGGCTATCTGGCTTCGTGTCTTCCTAACCAGCTGAATTTATATTTTAAAAATCATTTAGATGCCTATTAAAGAGGCACAGAACATTTTGTGAACTGCTCAGGTACACTGTCCTTTCAAAGAAGAATGGAGTTTTATGTGTAAGTTATGGTATGGACAAGAGCTATGTTTTATATAGGATTTTAATGTTTGCACTTATTCTGAATAGGATCAATCACAGAAGATTTCAAAACTGGAAAGGAAATTCTGAGGTGAGGGAGAGAGGAAGCTTTGTATGGGTTCACAGAAATGCCTTGTTTTAAGAAATGTTTATCTTCAGACGCATAATACAGAACATGCAGAAGCAAAACCTTATTTTGGAATGTTTTATCCTTATCAAAGCTTTTCCATGTCTGATTTCCCCCTTTTTCATAACTTTCCCAGTTTTCTTCCTTTTTTTGCCTTTCAGACACAATTTTAGTAGAACTGATATGATACCACAAATTGTTTTGGCTGAAGGAAAAAAATTTCCAAAGATTTTCTGACCACTTCAGCCTTACTGCTGCTGGAAACCCTATTTCAGTACTCATGTGCTTCCTAGAGACTTGAAAAATCCATCACATTGCTGTAGAAGGTGTTTTGCAGATGCAAGAGTTAAGTTAAGTTTCTGATCCTGGTGGCCAGATTGCTTAAACTCTCTGTGCTTCACAAATTTTGTGATATTATGTGAACAACAATAAAGTTGTTTTTCTTTTTGGCTTCTATGATTCCCTCTGCAGGATCTGAATTACTGTAGTGCCAAATTTCAGAGCCCAGCTTTTTAACTCAGCCAACACCCCCTCAGTCTTTTAGTTTGGAAACACCTTGTTCAAGTCTCTGCTAAGTGGCCCTTGTGTTTGTATGGAAACCTTATCAGAAGAGATGGAAGTGACTTCTGGCCAAATCCCTTCATCTCTGAGAAATACCTTGGCAACAGTATTTTTCCTCCAATAAGTTGCACTGTAATTGCAAGAGATTTGCAATGGTCACTTCCAGGGACACCCAAGTACTAGTGACAGGTGAAAGTGTTTGTGTGTTTTCACAGAGAATTGTTAATTTCGTGACTGTACTTCTTGCAAAACTTGCCCTGTCACCATGATTGGACTGTGAGTGTCCCTGTGACTGCTCTATAAATAGCCTGGATGGACAGAAACCAAACAGAGCACTTAAGCAGTAAGGACTTTTCTGTTGGGCCTGCTGGGTTTGTGCAGGTTGTCATTGTCACTGTCACAAACAGGCTGCAAAAAATATTTTCAGCTGCTTGAGATAAAATGGGCAGAGGTGGAGACTTCGTGTTGGCTCAAAACATTGAGATATTTTCGGGCCAGAAATGTTCTTTCTGCTGCCAGCTCCCTGAAGACTTCTTTGGCCTGAAGGCTCGCGTGTTACAGCTTATATATTAGCCCAATAAAAGATATACACGATCTGCCTTGTCTTGCTATCAGTCCATCTCCTAAAAAACGTTGCCGTAGCTAATGGTGGCTCATATTTGATTTCTATCCAGGGTATTTTAAGGCTGCAAAACCATGCAGCAGGATAGGTGTCTGTCCTCTGCCTGTTATTATTATGTTTGTATTAATGACGAGATATCCTGCAGCGTTAGTTGATTTAAATATTGAAAACAAATGTTCTCCTCTTTCTCTGCCTTGAGGCTAGGAGTGATTATTCCAGCCTCTTCAGTGTACAGGAATCTGCATCTGTTGAGGTCTCTATTCTGCTGTGAGCCCAACATATGAACTCAGTTTGCAAATTCATCTGAGAAATGCTAAAATTGGCACCTAGTTCTTCAGGTACTTATACCAGTACTATCCAAAGGTCTAAATACCTCTTTGCTTTAGAAACGCAGTTTTTTTAGACTTGTCCACTTGGGTCAGCATCCTTCTGTCTCTTTCTTGTTTACATCTTAATGTTTCAATGTATCACCAGGATACATTATTATGACCCTGGGATGCAAACCTGATGGGTTTTTTTAGTAACTTGGCAACCTTATCTAAAGCAAAGCAGACTCTTGAAATTGGGGCACACTGCAATTCACAAGGACAATGAAAAGTATTTGTGGTACAGAGTATTTTGCACATTTGAAATCTCTGTTGTATCAATCTTAATCAGAAAAGAGTGCCTGGAGCAAAAAAAAATTGCTGTTTAATGTTTCTAATAAAAGTAGCATTTGCAAAAAAATACATTTAGAAATGGTATAAGAGTTTCACACTTGTAGCCTTAACAATGTTGATAGTGTTGTTTATAAATATGTGGTTAGGGAGATATAAAATTGTAGATCATTGACTTGCTAAGCTATAATATAATTTTCTGAGCTATTTAGGTGTGTCGACTGAATGAATGTTTAGCATCCATGCAGCACATGTAGTAAAAATTTGCATGAAGACCATATTGATTTCAGGTGCAGGGGAAGCATTTCAATGCAGAATAGATGAGCTGCTGGATTTATCTGTATTCTAAGTGTGAGAATGCAGAATTTGCTCAAGGGACCCCTTCTAGTCCTAATGTGAGCTGGTGCAAGGCAGTGGGAGGCATCGCATATGAGACGTATCAAACGACTGCGAGCTGCAGCTCTTGGGTTTGGTTCCTGGCCTCTCCTGTATATCCCAGCAAGGCATTCTGTGATGGATTCCATCAAATGGCCTCATTTCTAGCCCTTGATACAAGGGAAAGCTGCTCCCACAACTACACTCAAGGAGGTAAAAGTGGACGTTACTCTTCAGTCTGTTTGTGACATGAGTCTAGTGCTGAGTCGCCAGCTCTTTTTGGTGGCTGCATGCTAGTTTTGGCATTTGGGGGCTGCAGAGTTGGGATACCAGCAGCAGCAGAAGGCACAGCCCTTGCACAGCGATGAGTCAAGGGAGAACCTACATCCCTAGTGAGTGGGCCATGAAGAAAGCTGGAGGAAAACAAGAAGGCATGGGGTATGTTGCTATTATCTTCAGAGAAATAACAGGAATTTCACAAAACTGATGCTCATGTGGTGATGCGCCATTTATGGTGAAGTACCTCAATTTGTCAAGATCATTTTGAACATTTTGTTTCTTCAAGCCAATGTTAAGATCTTTCTGTGTCCTCAGTCTGGAGCTCATTAAGTGTATGACACATGTTTGCCTCCTAAATAATGTAATAGTGGGGAAGACAAACTCTTAAACCCATTTTCTGTTGGACACTTTCTGCACTCCAAATTCAATCTGTTTCATATATATGCACTCAAACATTTATATGTGTCTCGCTGTGTCTGAGTGTGGATTTGAAAGCTGCTCTGTGCAGAAATCTCACCTGGCCATCCACAACAAAATACATAAGCACAGAGCTCTGTCCACCTGAGATGGCCTGAGAGGGAAACACTCCCTTACTGTCAGTGTTACAGATGGGTATTTCTCTGGAGGGGAATATTGAAGGATGCAGTGCATTTAGGAGTTTGTTGTTGCCTTGCTACAAAGTGAGGAGAGAATCAATAATTTGTTAGGCTGTGAGTTGACGTCTTGTCTGAGTGCCAGCTCCGGTGTCCTCCAGGATAAGCTGCCAAAATGTCTGAGGGAGCAAAGCGGGATGTAAATTCCACAAGTCATTTTCCTGAAACTCTTATGTGGGAAACCTTTAGAAGCCTCTCAGTAAGGACAAAATCCTTCCAGGCTTAATGCTTGTTTGAGCAAAATTCCTTCTGAGGTCAGTAGACCTAATCCTGAAGTCTTATCACTTGTTTACCTTGATGAGATTTGAGTGTGGGGAGGGGTGGAACAGAGGGTCTTGGGACAGGATTTGCTGGAAATGCTTTCCTGGGAGGCTGGAAGAAGCCTGCCAGGCTCTGCAGAAATGCATATGTGAATGGACGGCTTGCTTCAGTAAAAATCACATTAGTTTCCCATTTTCTCAGCAGTGGTAGAAAGAGCAGGTGAGGATCTCTCTTTTCTCTGAAGGCTGTTTGGTGCCTGTGGGTGGCCCAGTCCCATCTCTCAGGGACGGTGCATCTTACATTGTTATGTGTGTGCTTCTAAAGTGGCTTGCATCTCAGACTTTCTTTTGCATCCTAGATGAAAAAAGCCCCCCAGGCTGGCAACCCCCTCATATATTTTTAGTTGTAACACAGTCCATAAACACAGTCCATCGCAGAGTGATAAACAGTGTCAAATACAGAAGCAGATGAGAACTGAGACGTTGGGTTCTCTTATCCTTAAGCTGGAAAACAAGCTCTGGGTTTGCCGTGTGGCTCTGGGGAAAGAACCTTGCAGGGGGATTTGGAGCAGGTCCTGGCTCTGCTTGCCCCATGTGCTGTCATAGTGAAACCCCACAAAAGGCCTCTTGTCCCTGCATTGCAAATCATGGCATGCCAACAGTGCCCTCAGCAGAGATTTCTCCTGCCTGTCTCTTTTCCTCCCGTCTTTCTCCTTGCAAATTGAAATCTATCTCCTTTATAACGGGCTCAGCCTTTATTAGCCAAAGATCATGCCTCTTTATTAACCTTTCAGTAAGGCTACATCAGCTGGGTGAAACACCATTCAGCGGGGCATATGGCATCATAAAAGTCACGGCTGGTGTCACACAGCTGTGTACAATTTTGTTTGGTTTGAGGCTTTTTGCTTTTCAGAAAAGAGATGGAAAACGTTCTTTTCTTCTTTTCTGCTTTCTGGTGAGTGACTTATAAACAGCATGTGTGAAATAGGCTCTGGAAAATATAATCAGAAAAATATATAGGCTGTTGCATTGTTTTTATGAATCCCAGGTCATGGTACAGGGGAGATTCTGTGGTAAAGTTTCACTAAAAGTAAAGAAGGAACACTAAAAGCTCTGCTGCTGATCCAGGGAAAGTAAAACTTAGTCAAGCCAAATAACACTGGACTATCTTGTACTTTATTCCCTGCTGCTTATCTAAAGCACATTTCTTACATTCAATAGATTTCTACTTCTAGCGGTTTATAACTCCATGAGTTTAAGAGCCTTTGACTAATTAAGAGCAGAGGGATTTTCACCATGTTGCCATAGCCCACTGGAAGAATAATTTTCAAGTGTTTTGCTCTTTGAGGGCATATGAGGCCAACATTGCAAATAAGTGTCTGTGTAACTATACTTATACATTTATACTTACATAAATATATATATATGTGTGCAGACATATACATATTCCTTACAGACATATACATATATACACACATACATAAATATACGAACATACGTATATATATAGACACACATATGTGCTCAGATTATATCTATGTCCATATCCATATTTGCTGAAAAAAAAAAAAAAACAAACCTTAGAAGCAAACACCTTTGGAGGGTGGAATGTAGGTACTGTTAGCAGTCTTCTAGGTGGGTCTCTGGCTGGGTTATAAGTTATTTGCAAATTAATCATGGAAGAATTTTAAGAGGTTTGATCCTACAGGTGAAGAAGCACGTGTGATTGTGTGACTGCATGTGCACACATGCAGGAAGCAACTGTGAGGGATGTCTGTGCTTAAACTGATCAGACAAGTTTTATTACTTCTGTCCATTGATGCTGTTTTGATATATGGCGGGCTGAGCTTATTAAAGTAGCTCAGAAATCTCCTTCCAAAATGGCTTTTGGTTCCCACACTCATTTACGTCCTTGATTCACTTCAAAATCTCCTCTCAGCATTTGCTGCTCTTGTTCACACAGATGCATTGAACAACAGATTGTTACCCAGCAGTTTTCTGTAACAAAAGAAGAGGTCTGGTCGAGGTCCAGAGAAAGACATACAGGAAAGGATCACAAGTGAGGAAATGACTGTGTCAAATTGCAGGTGAACAGTGAGAAGGTAGAATGCATATGAGAAACAGCTGAGTTAAAAGAATGTGTAAATGACGAGAGAGGCAGTTCAGTTGAAACTCACAACTGCATTAACCTTACTGGTGTTGGATAGTGCCTGACTCCACGATAAATCCTGTACACCACAGCTCAAGATTTAGGAAAACATAAGAGTTCTTAACTTCATTCCTGTTTGACAGCATGATCCAGTGCCTCTCGCATCACTGTGAACCTGATTGCCAGCTCTTGAAAGGCTTGGGCAGCACTGAGACCCAATGGATTTTTAATTCCATGTAGAGATGTTTGTGGTGCCACGAGGGAAGTGTCTGGTCTGAACCAGCAAATGTATCCTTGAGATGAGTGATGCAAAATGAAAGCAGTCAGGAAAAGAAGTATTTGTTGATAGAAGTTATCAAAACACCACTCATTTTAGTGGAGGTTGAAAAACAGCTTTGTTGGGATAAGAGAATTTACAAATGTGTCATTATGCTGTTGCTAAGATCACGCCTGTAGCATTGTACACTAAGATCATGCTCTTAACTTCAGGAACCAGACTCCAAAGGAAGACTGCACCATTAAAGGAGATACAGGAGCAGGAATGAATTTAGCCAGTTTCATCGCGAGAAATACTTAATGGCAGGATGATCATCTTAAGGGTCATTTAATACCGGGAAAAGGAAATGATACATAGCACAAGTAGTAGCGCAAAGAACAGTGAATTCAATTTAATAAAGGGCAAATTCAAATTGGAAATGAGGCTAAACTTTTAGATGGTTAGGGGCAGGCAGAAAGGGAAATTGTTTGCTTAATGAGGTAGTTATGACAAACTAGGTAGAAATGCTCTGTTTTCCGAAATCAGTGAGTGTGGAGTTCAATCTTTCCTGCCTGATACAGTGGGTTCAACGGCGGAGTCCAGTGGTGTTTTGTCAGCCTTGTCCATCATGACCATTAGTTGCATTAATAATCTGTGTTTGAATCAAGGCACTACAGTAGCATCATAGAAACCTTCTTATTTCTCTAACACTGAAGAAAGAAATTGGATATTTTTTATCTTCACAACATGAAACAAAAACTTAAGTGTGCTGTGGTTGTACAGGTGAGATTTATGTGAGACTACAGGGAGATTTACAGCCTCATGACTTTTGTGCCTGGTCAGAACTGTTATAGAAAGGCTTGGGGGGACTCTTCATTGGGCTGTGGGGGGCTTGGGTGCTTCACTCTTCACTGTTTTGAGGACAGTGGACACCTCAGAGGTGTCTGCTGAAAATCCTACTCTCGTATTCCACTCCTACTGTTTCCTTGAAGCAGAGCTGACCTCATGGCTGTTGAAACACAATGGATGATCTTAATTCCCCACCTGCAGGGCTTGCTGCTCCAAATGGGCTCTTGGGCTCCTGCCTGCTCACAGCACATTTTAGGAGCATGCCTGAAAACAGCCTTGTATCTGTGTTGCCAGGAAGGCTTTATGAAAAAGAGACTACAAATGCATATTGTCAGAACCTCAGATCTAAGTAAAAGTGAACCAAATGTATTTCCAGTGCAGATTTACTGGAATTGATGAGCAATGCAAGAACTGATACTGGTATTTAAATCAGTGATTCTGATATAATGAAGACAAGTGATTAACAAAACTGTTTATCTCTTTGTAGCACAGATATACAGTTGATAGTTCTTGCTTTATTTTAAATATATTGATAGGCACAAAGTACCTAATTGATGAGGTTGCATAGGGATCCCAGCTAACAGCTAATGATTGCCAACTGATGAGTTTTGCAGTGTCTGAAAACGAAAGGGTAACATTCAGTGCATGGAAGGGGCTCGTATTGTCCAAAACAGCTGATGATTATTGTGTTTAAGTAACAGAATTCTCATAAGGATTTGAGCTGTTCAAAATTTAATGCAGTTTTTCCAGGACCTTGATAATCATCAGGAAATGAATGTAAAACTGTGATCTCATGTCATTTGGAAAATTAATGGAATAATCTGATGGGCAGAGCTTGCTAGGGATCTAACTGTACACTGGAAAATAAGTCTTTAGGCATTGGTCTCTGTCAACAGCAATGGAAGTGGAGAAGACAGTAGATTTTATTCTGTAATTATCTGAAATGAAATGAGAGGTGTCCTAAGGAGAAATAGAGTAGTGTTGCTTTTAGCAAGGAAAATAGGTCAGCCTAAATACTAGCACTGGTTGTTACATGCTACTATGGATGTGTGTGTTGGAGAGCTCACTGGAAGATTAATTTATTCCTGCAAAAACATTTCTTTATAGAAAACTTCTTTGAGCTTTGAGATTTTCATTGGAGAAGTGGAAAATTAGCAGTTTCCAGCTACCAGAAAGTTTCAGATGGAAACCTGGTTGCTGGTCAAGTTTCTTTCCCCAGTGCAAACACATAAATACTTGCAGGCAAACATCTGTACTGGTGTGGACATTATTTCCTCTGCAGTACAAATGAGTCCATTTTTGCAACCCGTCCTGTCTCTTGGTTCTGCAGCATCCCTTACTGGATGCATAAGTCACTTCAGCTGCAAACTCCTCACTCCAGTTGTGAGATTCTAAGTTTTTGTTTCTAGGTTTCTGTTCCAGTCATAAGTTTGTATGGTGCTTGGAGGGCTTGCCATCCCAGTTGCTCTCCGATCTTCTCTGCTCTTTGGTGAAAATTAGTAACAAAGTGTGATGTTCAGTGGAAGCAATGGCAGCTGTTGCACTGGCAGTAAATGTCAAAGAAAGAAGCTGTAAAGGCTGAGGAAAGTAAATGCAAATTATCAAGAGTCAGCACAAGAGATTTTGCTGCAGTAACTCAATCTTTTTGGCTGGGGATAGTCACAGATTTAATCCACCTCTCATATGAGGCGTTGAAGCAGTTGAACAATAACCTATGAAAGTTTTACTACTAGTGTTCCAGGACCATAGGAAAGGTAACACTCCCACAGTGTTTTGTCAAAATATTTTTTTGACCTATATAGCACATGACTAGTGTTTATCAACTAATATATAGCATGTACTGGACCCAACTACGTAACTGATTTAAGCTTCAGTCTTTTATGCTGTGACATTGAGTTGTTCCTTAGGGTGCAAATGCCAGGTGGTCTTCCCCTAGAAGGTCCCATCTTTATCCCTATGTAAAATGGGCAATGCTTTGTGGGATGAGGGGAGTCTTTCCTGTGTTGTTAAACTAAGGACTTATTTAAAATATCTTCCCTCCTTTAAGTAGGCGTCAGTCACATTTTTTTGGTTAGATACCATAGACTAAATCCTGTGATTGCTCTGGGTCTGTAGCTGAACAGAGTAGTTCATCACCAGGGGAAAACAAGTCTTTCTTTATAACTGTTTATAACTCTTCATTTTATCTCAGCTTGTCAGTGTCTGGCAGATTCTCCATCCTTTGTGCCATTCCTCTTCATCTCACTAACAGAGCCATCACTAGCTCTGCATATAGTGGCAGGCTTGGGGATTTCATTACTTTTCTGAAGTTTCCTTCACTCTTTCTTGAGTTTTCTTTGAAATTTATTTTTTTTATATGTGAAAAAGGATAGGTTCTGCTCTGAATCTGGTCTTCGCTGTGTTCTTAGCACTTGTGATTACTACAGGACTGCACTGACCTGGAGCGGTGCTGCAACTGTGCTTAACATTTCTGTTTAGAAAAGCATTTATGATGCTGGCATGTGCATCTCATTTTGATAGGTTTTCTTGTACTGTTTAGAACAATCTGAGGAGATTTATAATTGCTTGTTTTGTAATACAGACACAAAGAATTAAGTAAAGGCTTTATAAGTAATCTCTTTTCTCCTCTAGCCAAAGAAGCACTGTCATGTTTTCATATATCAACTTATTTAGGGTCAAAGTTTGACTTCTCTCTGAATTTGATAGGCATATATAAGTGCTACATCTGAGTAGTTCACAGAGGGATTTGGCACTTTGATTTTTAAATGCAGTGCCAAATGTGTGGAGAGAACAGTGTAGCTTGATTAGAATGGAGCCCATGCAATGACAGGAGGTACATTTTCAGCAAAAATTACTGTGAGAGGAGGCGATGACTTAGGAAACCAATTGCAATTAAAATTGTTGTAACTGAGTTGATACTGGAGATAGAAAACTTTTAGCTTTTGATATTTGCTAGCTAGGCAGAAACTGAGAAAATACGTGTTTTCTGAGAACAGAGATATGGAGGAAAGATGGCTTATGTCTAAGGCTGTACACGGGGACTCAGAAAATTGACTTCAGTTCCTTTCCTGGCTGCATCACAGGATGCCTCTGTAGTCTTGGGGATGATTAGAAAGTTTTCACCGTATGTTTATGCTGCATCTAGTGATCTGGAGCCCTCATTTTAGTTGGGCTTCATGAAATTCTAGCCTACCAAGTAATATTTACTCACTTGTGCATACCACAAAGTAAAAACAAATGGTCTTTGGAAAAACTAAACTGAGTCATGTTTACACTGAATAGGGATTCTGTGTCCTGGTCAGTGATGGAGGAAAAGTAGGCCCTTCAGAAATCATGACATATCAGACTTAATGCTCAGACCAAGCATGGGATTATTTAAATTGTTTCCAAAAATGCTGTGGGGATGGAAAAGGGAGAAGGGGAGGTGGTGCTTACCATGAAGTTTATGAGCTCTTTTCCCAGGATCTTTGTCACATAACTCAGGAAAGAGGAAGGACGTGAAGGAGAGAGATCCTTCCTCTTCCTAAAGAGGCCCTTATAACACCATTATAGTATCAGCCAAATGAAGATGCCCTTCTTTTCTAATGAAGGAAAAATATGCCTTTTTTTTTTAAATAGATAAATCATCCACAAACAAGCTTATGTGAAAATTAGAAGGAAGAAGTCTAAAGAGGCATGCCAGAGAAGGAAGTTTGCGGAGTCCAAGGGATTCAGAGAAGACTGCAGTGGGACTGTCTCTGAGAGAGAGTGTTTACATCACCAATTCTTGACAGGTTTACCTTCTGGGACTCTGACCTTGGACTGCTGCCGGGACGTTTGTCTTGGACTTGTCCTCTGGGCTGGTGAGTTAGTGATGGAATGACAAACATCTCTGTTGGGCTGAAACATGATATTTTCAGATTGCTCAGTGTGAGGGGTTTTGGTCTCTGATCATTCTGTCTCCTGCTCCAGTGATGAGAGGATATGTCAAGTAGTTAAAGCACAAATCTGGGAGATGGAAGTCTTGGCCACTGTTCCTAAGGCTGCCACAGCCTATTTGTGATTTTGGAAAGGCAAAAAATGACAGACTTTAAATGTAGCATTTCCCAGTGGCTCAATGATTTAACTCTGCTGTCATTAGACTCAATGGGACTTTCTCCCTTGACTTTGTTGGGAACCCTATATTTCAGACTGTCTATAAAGTAGGTAGGTCTCTCTCATAATTTAGTTATAAAAAAAATGTGTGCCCGCTGCAGTGTAGGGAATTGATGCAACTTTTCAGCTGCTGTATAATGGGCAGTGAAATCACAGGTAGCTAAAAACGTGGGTCACTGCTGCAGGCCCTGGTTATACTAGTTCAAATCCAAAATAGTGTTGGTGTGTTTTGCCAGAGTTCATTACACCAGTACCTACTACTTCTCAATTACTCAGGACAGGTAGATGTGATGTAGTATAAGCAGGGGAATGCTGAGTGGAAATTGATTAGTTTGGTCCTAGAATATATCCAACAAAAACTCAACAGCATTTTCCATAGGAGCACTACAAGAAGGTGCTATTTAGTTTGTGCTCATTTTGTGCTGTCTGAAACTAGGAAAAGTTTCTGCTTTGGAAAGGTTGTAGTTTCAGTTCAGAAAATAGAAAGGCATTTTTAAATTCCTTATTGAAAATTATTTTTTTATTCTGACAGAAATAGAAAATGTTTCTCTCTGATTTTGTAGAATGATGGATCCAACACAGAGTTTTCCAGAACAACCAATCTGGTCGCATTGTGTTGATTCATTTCCCTTTGGTCTGTCTGGCAAAGACATATGGGTCCAGAAAATGTTTTTCCAGGGGAAGTGTCAATTTCAGTCCTGCAGACAGCTCCCAGGCTGGGAGTCCTCTGAAAGAGAGGATATGTGAAGGAGGCTGCAGGAATCAATCAATCAAGTGGTGCCATTAGCAGGCAACAGTCTGCAGAAACATGTTCAGAAAGCCCCAGAAATCCCAGATACACTGTTCGTTTGCAGGTTGCTATACTGAGCATAGATTTGGTCATCTCACAAGGGAGAATGGATCGTATGACCTAATTCTGCTGCTGGACAAAAATACACATCCAGAGGGACCGAGTGCCACAGTGCCTAGAGAAAAAAGGAATAGCCATGTGCTCCTTATGCTCCAGAGGCTTGCTCAAGCAAGTCTGTCCTGTACCCTGGGCAGTCTAGAGGCAGAGGAATGCTATTTTATTGAGAACTGTTTGACTGCATATCAGGGATCCTAAAAGCCCTGTGAGTTTGATCTTAAAATTTGCTTAGACTTCCAGTACATTGGTTCGTGGCATGGCTGCTGCAAGCTGGAGGTCACTGGCCTGTAAAAGCACTGGCCCTGTTGGCTGTTTTGCCCGTGTCCTGCAGCGTGAGCTGGCGGGCAGCCGAGCAGCCGACAGGACCAGCAACACAGGCTTGGCCCCCTCACATCTCTTCTTTGAAAGACCTGGCAAAACCGAAAGACTGGATGTGTCAATGTAGACAGATCAAGCTTTAATGTCAGAAAAGAGTCATGTTGAAAATTTCCTGGGCAGAGCTGCTGACTGCATCCTGGGCCTGGCTAAGAAACAATGCAAAAGGTGGACTTGGCTCAGTGGGTTTTACTTCTTTGATCTTCCTTGTCCAGAGTGGTACATTCTGCACCAGAATGGTGCAGCTGTACTCTGTGGAAGAAGAATAGGAATTTTCTTTAACTAAAGATGTTTGCAGTCATTTCCTGTCTCTCCTTGAATTCTTTTCATATTTATATTCATGGGTTTAGTGCTAATGAGAACCATAACTATATGTTAAAAAGATCGTTTGTCCCTTCAAACATCTCTTGGAATAGCCAAAGGGGGAAAAAACCAGTAATGAACAACAGCTCCTTCTGAATTTTTGACTCATCTAATCCCCTAAATTAATCAGTTAAAGAAAAGTATGCAGCTTGGTATGACCATCCAGGGCTCTCTGTCTGGCTCCGTGACTTACCCTGCCTTGCCTGTGTACGCAGTGTGCTCTGGTGTGGGATTGTGCTCTGTCCTCAGGTGCCTGCCATACTTAAGGCTGTGTAATCAGACTGAATTCAGGATAAATGTTGGCTAAGACAGAAAACTATTTCTAAGCAGCTGTAGGTCTAGTTTAGAACCTAGAGCTAAGTGTTGTCTTTGAGCACTATCCCAGGCCCTGCCTCTGTGACCTTCCATGCATATGTACATGCTTTTGGTAACAGTCTCAAGTTAATAGTCATGGCTGTGTGTGGAAAAGGCAGGAATGAAAGTAGTGCCTAACTCCAAGGTGTTCTTGCAAGCAATGAGGACTAGTGTTTGGGAGGCACCGGCTCATAAATTGAGGTTCCCCCCTTCCCCCAGCTGTGCTGCTGGCTTGCTGTAAAATCCTTTGCAAATCATTCACCTTCTCTGGAGGTTCAGTTTAGCTTTTGTACAGGAGGAACAATGATTCCTTTCAGCTCTGCCTCCACAGTGGTGATTGCACGGGGCTAACAAGCAGTAATGCAGCCTTCAGGGAGCTGCAGTGCTGAAGCCACTCTAGCGAGTGTTTTGTGCTGGGAGAAGAATGGATCCTTAAAATATTTAATCAACAATTGCTGGGTATATATACCCCCACTTCTGGATTAAATACTCTTAGTGATTTAAGGCTCTATTATGTCTTTACCTCTTTTGTTTATCTCATGTTCTCATCAATCGGAGCTTCACTTTAGACCATGATAAAGCACTCTAACCATGCCTTTACTGGCTATAGTTGTTAGGAAATCCTCTGCATACTTTTAACCTTTTAAAAATAGTGATCCCATTCTCACTTTCTGAACTATCTTCACTTTTCTTAAAGGGAAGCAATAATGCATTTCCACATGGGTTATACCTTGTAAAAAGATTATCTCCATTTGCTCTTTTTAGAAACTTTTTAGAAGGGAAGGCACTGTCCCAATGCACAGAAGCAATTTTTCTTTTCAATGGATCCTGTGACTCAAATCTAAACCTTTGCTCTCAGAGGAACACTTTTCAAATGTTTACTTACTGCTTGATTCCTGATAGGCAGTCTGGAAAAAAAAACAGATGAGGTGTTACTCCTGAAAGTTATACTGCTTTATATTGTTTGAAAGGCAGAGATTGAACTGATTTGTCTAGCAGCTTGCCTTTTCTCAGCTGGGGGAAAAGGTTCCTTTGTAGCTCAGGCTTTTATCAACAGTCCAGTAAAAGTGTTTTATATATATACATAAAAAAATCATACAACATATAAAGCCTTTTATCTTGATGGCTCCAAAGTAGTTGATAAATTTGTCAAGTAATTTATCAACTACTTTCCTCAAAAGTTATCTCTTACTCCAGAAAGTTATCATGGAGGTATTTCTATGTTAGGTGAAATTATTCTTGCTACTAATAGCTTTGAAATAACAATCAGCCTTGTAATGTGTGCATTACAAAATTTTAATCTACTAATTTTAGAAATGTTTTCCTAGTCCTTTTTCCTAGCTGGAACAGGTTGTTGTGTATGGGCAAAAACTGCATTAAATGATGGGGATGCCTGCTCCTCTCTGGTCCCCTGTACCCATCCCAGGCTTGGAGAGGAGCCTCTGTGCAAGGAGTGAGCCGTCTTCCAGGGGCCCCGTGAAGTACCTCACAGCAATTTGCCCTTTACCTCACTGGTGACACCATGACCTTCCATGGCCACTATTTCCATGTAAGCATTATATATCAGCAGTGTTTGCCACTTCTGGAAGGGCTCTGAATACACAACCCACATGCAGACACACTCTGAATCTGTGAGGCTTCAACAGAGTATCCTCTTGGCTCCTGAACCGTTCACCTGTGCAAGTCATTGGCTACCTCGTGAGCAAACTGGTTGCAAGGTGACTGAGGGTTTCGTGAAGGGATCATAGCAAGAGTGTGTTAATGGAGTCAAGCGCTATTTATTGGCTCCAGTGGATTTCACGGCGCCCTTGGCGCATTCGTGCTTCCTGTACGAAACTTGGCTGAAGGAGTCAGAACTGCAAGACATCATCCCAAATTCCAGCTGGGATGCGTAACTTGGCTACATGACACTCTCCCCTCTTTACCCCCCTTTGCTACTTCCCATGTTAAATAGTTTCTCAGGACTCAAAGGAGAAAGAGGAAATAATCTCCAGGCCAATGAATCTCGTAAGTAGAAAAATTGTATAAATAAATTAGCAATGATTAATAGCAAGAAATTGTCACTTGTATCACTTGCCTGGAAGTTGTAGCTTGCTGAAATGACAGTCTTGGTGTCGGGGGGCTAGGATGCAGAGAGTGAATGATGGGGGTAGGGATTTATTTTATATATATTTTCAAATTGAAAAAAAAAGTGTGATTTATTTTCCTTTGCTGCAGCCTGCTCCAAATTTTCAGTTTTACATTAATAGCTGTGGGAACAGCAGTTCTTACTGCCATATACTTTAGACATTAACACTGTGTCTGGTTTGACAGTATATCTCTCAATTTATTTTTTTTATTCCCTTGCGATCATAAAATATGTATCAGCCTTCCTTTCTAATCTCCTTTGGCATGTCCAGCTAGTTATTTTGTGTCTTTTCTCCTTTTGAATTTGATTTTTCTAACAACATATACTTAATCAGAAAAAAACAAACTATCTATTAAAACTCCCCTTTTTTTAAATTTGAAATTTGATTGAATTCATATTTAATGGAATGATTTCTCCAGAACCCCCTAACAGTTTTCTACCTAAAATGTTTGCTTCACTGATATTTTAATTGCTCTAATAATCAGCATTCTGAGTACGAGGTCTTTCCTCTAGCTCAGTAAATCCATACTGGCCGAGTAAAGCATGTCTGTGATTTATGTGCAGATAAACAGCTTTGGATCCTATCCAATCACTTCATCAGTTTTAATTCGGCTGCCTAATCAGTAGCAAACAGGAGGGTTGTTTTTTGCTGGTTTGGTTGTTTTTGGTTTTTTTTCTTTATTTGGTTTTAACAGGGTTGGGGGTGTTAATACAGGGTTTGGCAGGTTCCCCAGAATGGCACAAATAGCTCCCCATTTCTCATCATCTTTGTGTCAAAATCAGCTGTAACTTTCTGAGAGAGTTTGTAAGAAGGGGATGAGATGCCAAGCCGTGCCTTTGGGCTTTCACTGGTATCTAAGGAACCAGGCAGATATGCAGTCTGAACAGCGAGTCTGCTCTTATCTCATGGTTTATAAAGGACATCCCTCAGATGCCTGAGAAAAGTGGAAGAGCTCATACAGAAGCAGATTTTGTTTACTGTGTGTATTTAGGGGTTGATGCCTTCAAAATCATTTCCACAGCAAGTGTGTTACTGCAGTTGCTGTTTCTTACTAGGCAAAGTGGCTTGGAAGGGTCCTGGGAGGCGCAGGTGTCACTGTGGGGTGCAGCTGTGCAGGGCTGGGACAGAAGAGCCCACTCCCCCCTTGGCACCCTCAGCCTATCACTCGCTGTACGGGTCAGCCACGGGCACAGTACTGTACAAGCCAAGGGGCTCCAGCTGACTCCAGGCTGAGGCTCTTCGAGATTAAGGCTCGCGACCACAGTTCCTGGCCTCATTTTTGTCTACAGTAACCTAAGCAAATGCCTGTTAAGGTTAAAACACTGGACCATTTACATTATCATCTATTAGTGCCATGTGTCCAGAGGTGAAGCATTCTCTGATTTATAAGCAGCCTCTGAAGGATTACAGAGAGCAACCCCATTTTGGACATCAGATCTAGGGCAAGCAATACCATCTGTAATAACAAAGCTTACCTAAAGAGCTTAGCATGGTTTGAGTAGTAAACCATGGCTGTGTGTCTGTCAGCCTTGTCAGCTCTCCTGGCTGCCTTCATTTCAGTGTGTAACTGTGCCTGGCCACTCCATTTACACTGGGAAACTGCAAGAGGTATTAGTAGCTCTTCTTCTCTATCTGTTTTTTTTTCCTGTTTCATAGCAGCACTTGCTATGCAAGCAAGGAGCAGGCTTGGGAAAGCTGTGCTAGGCTGTGTGGGCACCACTGGAGTGTTTACAAGGCAGATTAATTGGGATGAGGGCACTGGCATTGCTACTGTATCTTCTTGAGCGTGCATATCATAACCCAGTTGACACATGCCACCTTTTTCCTGTGTCAGGTTACACCCTCCCAGCTCTCTGTTTCACTCTTACCAAGAATCTCAACCAGAGCTGCTTGATTCAAACCTTTTGGCTCAGCCTTAATTCCTTGCACACACCCATAGCTGTAGGGGCTTTAAATAGACTTTTGAATCATCATGAAATTCAGAGAATTAGGCTGGGCTGGAGGGAAGGGCAGGGCACTGGGTATGTGGCATTTTGGGATCAGTTCTCTGTGCAGATGTGGGTGTCCCAGGAGACCTTGGGTGAGGTGTGTAATCCATCTGCTGCGTTGGAGTTTTTATAGCTTGCAAAAGGGCAATAACACCTCCTTGCCTTTGACTGGCGATGAAGAGAGAATAAAACCCATTAATGAAGAGAAGACATTTAGACCCAGTGGTGGTTCTGGTACAGCTCCACCTCCACTACAGCACTTACTGGGCTTTTTATCTGCAGTGCTTGAAGAGTTTTCAAAAATGATTTGATGGTGTGTGTGGAGGGGGTGGTTTGGCCATTATACTGTTATTTATATTATGCTGCTTCTTTTTAA
This sequence comes from Cnemophilus loriae, assembly GCA_013397755.1. Lineage (NCBI taxonomy): Eukaryota > Metazoa > Chordata > Aves > Passeriformes > Corvidae > Cnemophilus > Cnemophilus loriae. The sequence goes on along the minus strand of VZTF01002536.1, from coordinate 281,624 downwards.
TTGATAACAGCCCTGTGGAGGGACTACCTGGCTTAAGATTCTCCTGACTCTGACTGAGCACGATCTATAGGTTTGGTTCTCTTAAACTCAACAGGAGCTCTGAGCATTCCTGTTTAAATTGATAGGAAATGAACTTCAAGAGTCCTGAGAGATGAGAAAGGTTTTATGCTGTAACGCAGGGAGGGAATTCAAACTTCTGAGAAGAAATTTCAGGAGAAGGCTCAGTGTCTTGCAGATCAAAGGGTTCGTTTAGGGAATCCTTTATTCTCTAGCCAAAGGGGAGCTATTATGTTTGGAGAGGCAATGTGCAGACCAGAATTCTTCTGCTGCTGAAACCTAGAGTTTGTGCTGTCCAGTGGCTTACTTTGTAGAAAACACTACCTACCAGTCCTGGAGGTTTGAGCTAACAGATGGATCTTGTTTTCTCACAAGCTGGTGTGCTGGGCTCTGAGCTGCCTCCTGGGATATCACCGAAGAAGCATTTCCACTGTCACCATTTTAAAGAGCAGGAGTTATCTGACAATGAAGACTGAGTCCTTTTGGTGGGTGCTCTGTCACCCCTGGGTTCCTTTGGGTGTCCCACCTTCAGGATTCAGCCTTGGCAGAACAGCTGCAGAAATGTTCACATCTTCATCACTTTCCTATGATTTCTTCCATGAGGAAAGACTGATAGGAGAACGAAGGAAATGTGAGAGTCTGTATTCATGTTAGTCTTAATATGTTGAAAGAGGGGACGTGAGAGCCTTTTCTGGGTTATGGAAATGTGATGAATGAGGTTTCTTGAAGGAAACAATTGCTTCAGTCATTTCAGTGAACTGCGTGACTGGTTCCTCTGTTTCTGCAGTTTGGTTTCTTTCAGATGGTGCTACATTTATTATGACTTTCCTCTATAATTTTTTTCCTATTTTCCCTTTTTACCCTCCCTTTCCCTTTTTCCCCTTCACTTTTCGTGATTCATACTGCATAGAAGCCATTGTTCAAAAAAGAATTACCAGCATAGTAAGAAGTCTGCCTATGGCTAAAGTCTGATGGCCCATCCCTGAGTGCAGCACCTTACAGAAGCCCTCTGGCATTATATAGAGTTTTGTCAGATCAGATACTAGTTTCCCTGGAAAAAGCATTTTGTCTTTTTAGTATCTCTATTCCTTGTCTATGATGTAGCGTTAGCAGCATGTGCTCCTTCTCAGGAGCACAGTGAGGAAAAACCCATCTGGTTTGTGAATGCTCAGACATTGCTCTGATGGAAGCCATGTAAATAACTAGATAAATTATTTCACTGAGATTGTCTGTCGAGCATAAGAGGTAGCAGGGTCTGAATCTCTTTGCAGTGATTCATTTCTTACCGGCTGAGTGGGATTTGTGCTCACAAGCCATTGTACAGAAGTGTCCTCCAATTTTTGCTGTCTCTGTGTTTTCCCTGCCTACACTTTTAGCTCTTTGATCTCTTGCTGGTGAGCTCCAGAGAGCAGGGTCTACAGGGCCAATGTCTGCACTGTGCTCCATGCAAAGAGTTCAGGCACAGGGTAGGCTTTGTGGTGCTGCCATAACTAAAGGATAAATTAGTACGAACTAATCTAGAATTAGTTAGAATTTGTCATAATTTTTGCCTCTTTACTTTCATGAGGCTCTGATGGTATTGTGTGGTTTGGATAAAACGTAAGGGTGAAAATAGTGAGAATAACCTTTGAGATGTGGGTTTCTTGAGCAAATTTGTTCATTCTGAGCTTTGCTCTTGGTGTTTCAAAGAGGGGGTTTATGGGCTCACAGCCAGTGTGCAGGCTCTCTGGCCTGCCACACCTGCTGTGAGACTGGGGGCAGATCATGTAGGCTGCACTCACACATCTTCGTCCGGCTGCAGCTCCTGGATTGACTTGAGCAGCTCAAATAATTCTTGACTAGCCTGCGTGCATCTGTAGTTCAACTGGCAGAATGGAAGGTGCAATGAACTCCAGCAGGAGTGAATGATGAGGCAGGGTGATGGATTGTGGGGGCAGGACTGTCCCCAAACAGAGCACTGCAGTGAGGAGTAAGATACGTGTTCGTAGCCTGCATTTCTCACTGGTGCAAATCTCCCACTTGGAAACTGAGACAAGAGTGATTCCTTCTGTCTCTTCTGTGAGGATGAAGCATTTAGGATTATGAAAAGTTCAGACAGGGCTGTACAATTTCTCAGTCAGATTGATTGTGTTAAAATATTTATTGTTTCCACAAACATATGCTGCTACCAGATCTGTGGGCTAGGATTTTTGCAGAAAGTAAATAACTGCAGCTGAAGCTAGTTTTGAAGCAACCTTCAGGTGAGCATTAAGGAAAATTTTTACACTGTTTCGTGGTTAAACTTAAATAATATTTTCATTCTATTTCATTTCCAAATAATGTCAAAATTCTTCCCTATCTGGTAGAAGATGTAGTTAGAAATATCCACTGAAGACTCGTTTTCTGCTGTTTCCACAGGTCACTTAAAATTTTCCCTGGAGCGTGACTTCGAATATGACTCTTCAGTAATGCAGAAGCTGTAAGTAAACGATATCATGTTTTCAGCCCTTGTTTAAGAGCTGCGTTTACACTCTTTCCAGAGCTTTGCTAGAACTCATCTTTTCTAGACTCTACCTCACAACAAGCTTGCAGGGAAGTCACTGAGAGAAGACATGGTTTCAAAGTCGATCGTGCCATTTTAGACGCTTTGCTTTATCAGCTTCTTGTTTAATCTAAGATCTCCAATAATGGTTGCCTAATCTGCAGGAAGAAAGCCCATGACATCTGTCAGTATTGCAGGAAATGTCACAAGCAGACAAAATTAAAAATACCTCATTAGCATCTATGAGCAGTGAATAAAATGCAATGATACATTACAAAAAGCTGGCATGCTGTTGGCTCCCAGGCACAGAACAAAGGCCAAGAACCTTCTTTTGCTTGTGATACCACTAATGAAAAAGGCCTTCTAGAAGCTGATCAAATGAACCCTAGAGGCTGCTAACCTGTCATGTATTTGTTGGCCTTTGGTAACTTTAAGTCAGAGTTCAGTTTCTTCGGAGTCTTATCACAGAGGTAAGCTTTTGGGCAATTCCTGGTTGTGAATGCAAGAAAAGGATACAGTTTCCTTCTCCTCAACTTTTTCCATCTTTTTCAAAGGTAAATTAGTAAGGTGCTAATTTTGGTATCTCTTTTCTGAATTCTGCATTGTTTTTCCTAATCAATTCTCTCAGATCTGCTCAATCTCCATTTAATTCAGTCAGCTACTCAACATCCAAACCTTTTGTAATAAAGAGAGTGCTAATTTTTCAATTTATTTCAATTGTCTTTCGTCAGGTGTTATCGTATAACTCAATCATCCGGCATTGGAATTTGTAATTTAATCAATAAAGGAGGCCATTTTTCTCAAGGAGATCAAGGAAGAAAAATCTTGCGGAAAATGCACAGTGAAAGGAAGGTGAAGAACAAAAAAGGGTGATAGGAATTGTGGTTGGCATTTAATAGCTGCACACCTTGGTGGCTATACTTGCCTGGCAAGTAGCAAGCAAAAGAGATACCACTACTTTAAAATTAATGGGTGTAATGATTTTGCCTGTGCACTCATCTTGCAAAATCTAGAGGAAGAATCATGGATAGTACTTAAATTGCTATGACAAGCACCTTGCACCATCTCCAGGTGTTGGCAGCCCTGTACATGAGCAATGCTGTTCACATGAGCAGTTTGATATCAAGAGAGACACCAGGAGAAGAAACTTTGCTGTGTGAGCTCCTCCAGCCTTTCTGTTCACATGGCTTTTATTGTGTTGCTGTTGCTCTAGACTAGGGCAGAGGAGGGATGGTCTGCAGCCTCCTTTGATATGATCACTGAGGGGCTCAAGGCTTTGCAGCACAGGGGTGTCCCTGCCCGCAGTAAAAGGTGGCTGTGGCCTGTGAACCTGCTCTGTTCATGTCTCTGGCTTTGCTTGCAGGGCTTCTGCTGCCCCAAAGGTGGGGGTGGTACTGTGCTCTCCTGGCGAGTAAGGGGACGGCTATTCATTGCTAGCAGTGAGAGCTGTCCTGGTCTCCTGCCCTGGCCCATCTGAAAGAGCATCTCTGCTAGTTCTGCTGGAGGTGCGACTTTTGCCCCAGGGGTGAGGTTTGTTTTGCATTCAGCCCCTGGAAGACAACATGCCTTTTGCATGCTGCCAAGCAGTTTTGAGCAAGGTCTGGTTGGGAGATTGAATGCCCCACTGGAGAACCACTTCTGCTGGGTCACAGCTGGGAGTCTTTCCTTGGCCGCTTGACTTCACAGCAAGATTGCCTGGGCAGGTCTCAGATATCAGGCCTCTGTAGAGTCAGCCATGGTTTTGCTGATAAATTGCTTATATGTATTATGGTCTCAACTTGGCAAAGTCTGCAAAACACAAGATGAAAGGTAGCAAAACTATTCATTCAGAAAATGTTAATATTTAAAATTACAGTAAATCGTTTGGTGTTTAAGGCATGTCACAGTGCTCCTTTGCTTATGTCTCTCCAAAGGCCTCGTTGCTAGTGCTGTAGCCACATTTTCTGCAAATCAAATGTTGAGCCAGCTATTGAAACACACATCTTGTGGGATTTTTAGACCATATCTTTTAGATGAAGCAGACATGTTAGTAAAGAAGACTTAATAATACAGCATTTTGGAGAACTTTTAATACATGGTGTGTGGCATTTGTCTTGAAGATTTTAGTATTCCCCTTGAGTGCTACTCCAGATTGAATAAACAGGTATTTAGAGAGTCTTCAGGTGCTTATTTTCAATGTGCATTGACAAACTTTTCCTGTGGTAAGCACAGGAGAATCAAGTGTAGAGCTCTACAGTAAATAATCTTACTTCCCTCCCACTTTCCATCCCCAACAACACCCTAAGCACTCTACAGTAAAAGCTGTCACTTAATGGAGATAGGGTCTTACCTCAGGGTTTATTAAGTGATGAACATCATGGATTGAAGAATGCCTGGACAAGTGTTGCACTGGAAGGGGCTGCCCACAGAGGTGGTGGAGTCACCATCCCTGGACGTGTTCAAGCAATGACTGGACGTGGCACTCAGTGCCATAGTCTGGTTGACAAGTTGGAGGTCAGTCAAAGTTTGGGCTCAATGATCTCAGAGGTTTTTTTCAGCCTAAAAGATTCTGTGATTCTGTATGAGTCTGTGAAATGAAATGGAGATAAAATTAAAATGGATTGGTCCTAAATTCTCAGCCAGTCTTGAATTCAAGTCCTGCTCCTGTTTTGCACAGCTGTACCAGAAAGTTTTGGACAAGGAACGTGTGGAGTGTGCCAATCAGACAGCTACAAAATCTACAGAACTGCAACTGTATGACAAATCACTCCCTCTGCCCTTGGAAAATATCATAAAAGCCTTTTCTTATATGAGCAATATTGTAAATATTGTTCATCTTTTTTTCATAAACCTGTGTTTGAGTCTATTCTCCAACCTTTCAGCAGTGCCAAAGGATTACCAAATATGCACCATATGATTGTTTATGATCCCTGGTCCCTTCTTGTGCACTCCAAATAATGTCATCAAAGCCAATGCTGTTCTGCCTGTGGTGTTTGGCCAAATACGAGAGCAGAGTTTCTCCCACGGAGTAGCTTAATGTGCTCTGTTTGAAGATTGACTTTTGGAGCAATGACTCTTTGACTGGCCAAAGCAATCAGTGTTTTGCCTAGCCAGGCAGCCTAGGGAATCCAGCTCTAAGAAGCTTTCTGATGAGAACTGTGGCTGAAGACATTTCTCGGGGTTGATTTAGCACTCAAGAGCTCAGAGCTTTGTGGAACTGGAGCATCTTCAGAAGTAAGCAATGGCATATGCAGATTGCCCTTCTGTCCTTCCCACAATAATGACTTCCTCTTTTCACCTAAAAAAAGAGAAAATAATGAATTATACTTTAGTCCTGCTTTTCAGAGGTATTTTGCACAAAATTGTGTCAGTGTATAGTATGTCCAAAAATATTTACGTATTTGTTCATTAATTTTTCTCCACTTGCTTTTGAGCTGCTAAAACATTGTGAAACACTTAGTTTGTTTTTTTCTTTTTTTTTGTCCTCCTCCCAGCACCAAAATCACTCGTTTTAGTGATTTGATGTCGGTCAGGAATTTGGGGGGAAAAAAAGAAACAATACAGCCACTTTTAGCTCGTCTCTTAAAGGATGTTGGATTTTGCTCCCACTGATTTTGAATTCAACAGGCTGCAGAAGGACTGGGTGTCATTTAGCTATTAGAGATTTTTGTTTTCCTGATCATTGTGAAGTAGCATCATTAACACAGGCAAATTACCATGCTTCACTGTGCTGTGTCCATGGTACATTAGAGGCCCTTTTCCATTGGTAAAGCTGAGTCTATTCTTCTGTAAAATCAGGGGCCCATTGGCAGTTCTTTGGCAAGTGAGACAGAGGGACTATTTAATGGGAAGAAGAGTGGTCTAATAAAGGGGAAGAAGTCGAACATGACAAGTGCAAGGAAAGATAGCAGAATGTTGGTTTATAAATCATTGCATAATTGGGCCAAAAGATTCATCCATTTTCACAGGGCCAGGGAGGAAGAGGACTGCAGTTTTGAGGTAAATGAGTTAGGTGATTTTTCCAAAGTGCATTCTAGAAAAATCAAGTACTCTATCCATTTCTCTTCCCAGTACGAGTGCTGTGCTTTCAGGCTAATGGAAACTGGTTTGTATTGCTGATTTTTCTTTTTTGAAATGGTGTATTGGCTTTTGGTGAAGAAATTGGACTTATGCTTGAACATGTCTGGATTTTACAAATACGTTTTTAGTTTAATAAGATGAAACCAATTAACCGGAAAAGTCATTGCCAATGGATTTTACAAGTACATAAAAATACATTGCTTTTTCTTGAAACATTTCATCACCCTTTTCAATGTTCCTTTTTCTTTCCTTTGCCACCAGTGACAAAGCACTGTGATAATTTGTTCCCTCATGCCTCTTCCTGAAAACATTGATCTCTGGCCCTGATTGTGTATGTGTGTGTGGGGGGGATATTAGGCATGTGCATATGCATCTATTTATTTCTGACTCAGTGTTTATTTCTTTCTCCGGTGTTGTTCAGTGTGTTTAACTTGTGGCCTGAGGAAAAACAGAGCACACAAACTATAAAAAGTTGTTCTGGAAAGGTTGCTTAAAGTGGCACAGGACCCCAGGGCTAATGAGCAATCTCTCAAAGCCGGGTATTAATGCAACTGCTGAAACATTTGAAACATCTCTCACAGCAGAGACACTGAAGAAAGCAGTAGCACCTGATTGTTACCCCTCTGCATCCCTGGGAGCAGACATGTCTCCTGGACACTCTTCTGAGGTCCCTCATTATGTCAGCTGTGCCTTGCAAGTGAGGATGGGGACAGAGACCCACTATTCTGCAGTGGCATGGAGGTCTGTGGAAATGAGTTCTGGTCTCTGCCTGCCTGTCTCTGAACAGTAATGCTCATTTAATCAACTATAGCAGTATTTTACTTGGAGGAAATTTTAACATGAGGTCCCTCCAGCCTCCTCTACCCCTAAATTTCCATCAACTCTCTGCCTGCAAGAGGGCTGGGTAACACACAAGACATGGGCGCATACTGAGGAATTGTAGGATTTCTATTTCCATTACCTCAGCCTTCCCCATTTCCTTGTAGCCTTGCCTTCTGCTTAAAATGCAAAGGATATTAACTTCTATGAGCATGTGGGGCAGTAACCCAGCCAGGCACTGCCTTGGGATGACATGGTTTTCCCTCTCTGATTAACTCTGTAAACTGAAACATGAAGAGCCCGCTTTGATCCCTAATAACTTTGCTAGTTTGCTTTAGTTACCAGTTGATACAGAGATGAATTAAACATGGTACTTTGGGGTAAAATAGAATGTCTGTCCCAGTACCTGGCAATGACACACAAAATTAGCTGTTGCAAACAGACATCTCTGTTCACATCAGCTTTGCCCAATTTGTCAAGAAAACATCTGTATCATCTAAAAGAAAAACAAACACTAAACTTGAGTAACAGGAAAGGCTTTAATTCTTTTCTTCTGCTAGCAATGGGAGTGCCCTGCAGGATAGTGCCCTTTTTGCATCACTGCTTTCATTTAGCAGTGGTTCTCATATTTTATAAGTAAGTTTAGATGTTTTACCAGCAGCCTGACATCATTCCTAAGACTCTGTGTGTTTACCACAGAACTGATGATCTAGTTGAAGGAAATTATTACGTGAGGACCTTAAAGGAGATACCCTTTCAGTGGGGTGTGAACATCAACACAAACCTAACAGTTGCTTAAAGTCCTTCTGGATTTGTGAAACTGTCCCATGAGCCACACCAAGTTGTGAATGATGCTGCCCTTGAAACAGCCAGGACAGCCCAACACCTCCTTCCAGTAGCTGTGGTGTGAGCAGCATGTGCTGGTTTACATCCAAGCTCGTCCTCTGCGTATTTAATTCTCACTTTTTTTGGCCTGTATTGAATTCCTGGCCTGTCCTTCATATTAAAATGACCTTGTTCCTCCGGGGAAACCGCCCCCACTTCAAACAAATGGTACCAACACCAAATAAGTGCTTTGTGGTATCCAGTTTTGTCCTGCATTTGTTTTAAAGCTTCCCAGGAACCCTTGGCTACTTCGCACAAACTGTTAACTTGAGGGTAATAATTTTGTCTGGGTTTTGTCACAGAAATTCAATTAAGGAGGATTATGAACACAGTTGTAGGCCTGTTTCATTTACAGTTGCAAATGAAACCCAGGCCACACACTGATCGTTTATATAGGAAAGGAGATGCTGTATAGTTTTGAGTGGCTGAATTACCTGCATGTTCCTTTGTGTGGCTTCACTTATTGCAGAAGGGAGGGGAGTGAGACTTGCAAAAATTAATAAAAAAGTGATAGAAAGGCGGGAGAGAAATCACCAAGGGAAAAAATACCCCCACTGCTTTTCCCTAGGAGGCACACATCTCTTCTACACATAATAAACTCCACAGGGAATTTCTTCATCCTTAGAAAACATATCCCGAAGGGCAGGAGTGAGTAGTCTTTTATTTATTTATTTATTTATTGTTAACAAAGAGCAATATTCTGTTTTCGTGGCCTTGGTTTGGCTCCAAGTCCCTGAGCCACTGGGGACAAGGCATAAGGTTTCACTTTTTTTTCATTTCTTATTTCTGTGCCATGCAAGCCAAGTTTTTTATTCCTTTTTTCTCTTTTCAAGTTTTTCTGCAAGCAGCTGAATTCCCCAGGTAGGAAAGGGGAAAGGAGGGGGAAGGGAAGAAAGGACGTTTACCATATTAGAGCAAAATGATAGCTGCTGCAGAGGCTGGCTCCAGGTGGAAGCAACATGTTTGGAGACAATGAAACAAGAAGGGAATTTGTTTATTCGGGAGATGCCTTTTTAAGTTATGAAGGGCAAATCAAAGGCAAAAATTGTCTTGATGTCCTCTGATGAAATGCCTGTGTTTGTAGAGGAGCAATATATCTCAGCTTTGCTTTGCAACAATAAACTTGGGAAATACTTTGCACCACTCAGGAGATACGTGAAGGGCACGGTACTTGGGTCACCCCTTCCTCCTTATGCAGGCTTTGTCCCACAGCTTTGAGCTCTGTCCTCTAACCTTTTGCCTGGGAAATCCCACACTGATTTCTCCAGGGTGTTGCCTGCCTGAAGACATGAAGGATAAGGCTTAGCTCCCATCTACTGATTTTTATTCATAAGGAGTTATCACCATTTTGCAAATGGGGAAGAGAGAGGTGCTCAAAGGTGGAATCATCCCCAACTGAGTCAAGACTTGGCACAGTGCCAGGCTGTTCTCTGTAATGAAGTGAGTACTGTGCTGTCTGCTAAAGGACCTACCCAATGCATCACCTTTGATTAAAGCTCTCTCCAAGCATACTCTATTTAACAACTTGTTTGCCTCTTGTTTCTTACTTTCTTCCCAATCCTTCAATTCTAGGAAGGGTTATACTGTCCTTACTGTGGTTTCAACTACATGCCTAAGAGGCTTACTGGATTCTTCACCAGATGAGGGGAAATAAGCTCTTTAGTTTCTAGCTTTAGATCAGATACTGTTTCTGTACCTCTCTCTATACAGACTTGACACTGTTGAACACTGAAAGAGAAGCCGGCAGCTTATTAACTCTCAAAAACTTCAGCAAAATTCACTGTAAGTGATGCAGTGAAGTGTGAACAATACCTACTTTTGTTTCACATCCAGGGCAGTTCATCCTGTGGTGAGGGGCTGTTACAGTGATTTATATTTCTCACTTGTTTTGTGATAGAGTTGTCTGGTGTCAAACCAAACTTCTTGTTGAGGTAAAACCTGGATGAAAAGAATGAAAGGCCTTATATAAAGGACGATCTGTGAGTCTCTTGCTTTTTGGGCACCTTTTCTAGACAAGTTAGGACAACTGAAATCAGCGTCCTCAGCAGCTTTCAGTCCAGGTGAACTTTCAGTCCATGGCTTTATGGAGAGTATTATGACTAGATGGATCTGAGTGTGAATAACCTTGCAGAAGTCAGTGGATTCATGCTGACACAAAAATAGTGGGGGAGAAAAAGGGGAGGATCAGTATTTTGCATGACTATCAGACTTTTGTTACAACTGATTTGGACAATCTGTCGTAATACCAGTTTTGTTGTGTAGTGGACGAAGGAGATGAGCACCTCCAGCGGGTGACTCACCAGAAGGGCCTTCCCACAGGTGACAAGAGCTGACCTTTGGGACTGCTGATCTCCTGCTGATGTACCAAGGCCTTGCAGCCTAGCTTAGCCCAGGTGAATAAAGTAGGGTGAGATGAATCTCTGCCTACGTCTCAGTCACATATTTTATATTTGGTAGAGCATATAAAAATAGTCCTTTTTTAGCATCTTCCAGTCTGTAGATAGTAGAGTTAGATCTTTAGCCAGCATAAATGAGATAAACTTCAGTACTAAAGAGCTGATTTGATGGAGTAACTTCTGCTTTGCTCCAATTCAAGCAGTTTTAATGTCCATAGAGTTTTCTGGGGTCATTTCAGTAGTACCTCTGAGCTTACTACCTAAACTTCAGCAAAAGGACAGAAAGAGGTTGCATGGTATGTAAGGTACACATGATTTCAGGCAATATCTTATGATTTAGATAAAGCATTTTAGATTCATGACATCTGGCAGCATTGCTCTCTCAGAGTGCAGCAGAGAAATAATCCTTTCAAACCAACTCTGTTGGAGAGTGAAACATTTTTCACCAGCCTAGTTTGAAAATCATGTCTGAGCCTTTCTCTCCTGCTAACTGGTTCAGCACAAACAAACAGTGCACACAGGATGTAGCTGTTTCAGCAGTTTCCCCAAAACTTCCCTGCTGTACATTTAAAATTATTTTCTAGCTTTTTTTTTGAGCAGGTTTTTTTTGTTTACATGGAAGGTAAAATGTGTAGTTGAATCATAAAGCTAGATAAAGTATTGTGAGCCTGTGTTGGACTGAAGTCCTTTTCATCCAAATAATGACTTTATTTGCTTATTATGGAAGAATTGAAACAGGTATGGGAAACTAAGACTGAAACACACTCAGGAGCCTATATTTCAGCTTTGTGGGGGAGGTTGACCATTAATATCAGAATTATTAACCCTCCAAAGCTACCTCGTCTGAGCAGCTGCAGTAGGAACTGGCAGTGCAGAATGCACAGACTAATTCTGTTTCAGAGAAGCTAAAATTAAATGTTTGTTACAGCTTTATGTGCATACACTCTCAGCAGGAGCCATTTTCCTTCCCTTTAGGCAAACTCAGAAGAGGCTGAACATTTAACAGCCTTGAACTACCCAGTCTGTGTGCCATATGTACACAGCACTGAGCCATGCCTGTGTTGTCAGTCTTTAGAGTCTTCCTGAAAGGCGGAATTTGGCTGGTAGCTAGCAATCCATGTCCTTAGAGGCACTGGAGCAAAATGCTGATGTTGATCAGAAGGGGAAGGTCTGGAATTGTAAGCAAACAGAGAAGATCCATCATGCATTGTAACAGGTGATAAAAGGCTGACAGTGGCAGTCTGCTTATCAAATAACTAGATTTATTAAAATAGCCTGTGCTCTCATTAAATAGTTTGCTTTTCATGTTTTTGTTTTATTTCATCTTACTGAAGGTGTCTGGATTTTTTTCCAAACCTACTATTACTGCCATGACAAACTGGCTAATTTAGACCATTTCTTCTGTTAATGCTTAAAAGCAGCATAGACTGCAGTGTTCTCTTCTCTCTGACATTGCGGGACCTCAGAGCAAAGCCAGTCCCTGTCATGAAATCCGAGATTCCTGGAAAATAAATCGGAAAAAATAATGTAATAATTATAAGTTTGTTCCTTGCAAGATGATAGTGCTAGTGACAGTGCAACACATTTCATTTAGCACAAGCCTAGTGCTGTCAGCTATGCTCAAAAAATAGGGTAGGACTGATCGTTTTTAATCAGTAGAGAGAAATGAAATGCAGAAACAAAAATGTTGCTAGCATGATATGACATCCCTGTGCTGAAAGGACCATTCCTTTCCTAACTCAGTGAGGTATCACATTTTGTGTTTTTGTTCCCAGGGGAATGAGCTGCTGCTTTCCTCCTTTTCTGAAAACATTTGTAAGACGGGAAGTGGAATATTAATAACTGAAAATGCAAGTTGTGGTAATGCCATTTGCATAAGGATGTTTCTTGACCCATGGAGGATATTCACTGTTTGTTGGAGAAAATATCAACAGAGGAACTGTGGGAGCCTGATGGATCTAAAAGGCTACCTGGCAATAAATTTATTTCTCAAATGAATCCTAATGTGGTTCCCAAGACTGGAATTCTCTATTTGTAGCCTGCCCTTTTTCCTGGAAGATGTGATGCACCATAAAGAGAGCAATATCCCCCAGTACTGGGTGTGGTGCCAGTAAGCAGACATTTAACATGGAGTAAAGGTTTTTTTAAACAATGGACATGGAGACAGATCCTTTCTCCTGCAAGATTTGCTTGTTGAACAGTCCCAGTGACCTTTGCTGAGAAAGTCCTTCTCCAAAAGCACTTTAACAATGAACCGCATGGAGCTCAGCAGCTGGGGTTAAGACTGATTTGGCTCTGCCAATATTTTAACCTGTAGTGTCAGGAATTGTGGTTTTCTGTTTGGACCTTTTGGGATGTTGTTTGTTAAGCCAGATGCTTACGCTGCAGAGCCATCCTTCCATGCTGTTTTGGATGCCAGTGGTACCGAAACATTACTCATAAAGTGCACACGCTGTTACGATTCGTGACTTTAACTCTTAGCATATTTATAGGCCTCATTTCCATTTTTTGTGGTCTCATTAATGGAGCAGCAATAATAAATTGAAATGTTAATGGAGGATCATTTCACCAACAGCAGAAGGTATTAATGAACTTGATACAATAGTTGAAAGGAAAATAACTTTTTAGTAATGTAATTTTTTTAACCATTGCACCTGATTGTCTCCTTCCAAACATGTGGAATTGGAGCAGTTTCGAAATTATGGAAATCATTTCATACAGATAATCAGCTTCCTGGATATGTTGCATGGAAGATGGACTGTTTGCAGAAATTCCAGTGGGGCCAACCATTCTGGAAGTGAAGCATGAGCAGACTTTGCTGTAGTCATAGCCATAGAGATAAAAAGCCAGAAAGCACCTTTTGTCTGTGTGAGTTAATGACCTTCATTAACGGAGAGTGAAAAAGTGGTCCTCCTTGTATGAAGTGGGCATTTCACATCCTGTTGTGAAATATTTGGGGATAGTGCTCATAGAGGACTTTAATTCCCCAGCAGACAAGGGAATCGTACCTTAGGGTCCCTTGGGGGCACTGTATCTCACTTTTCCCACTGCTAAAGTTGAGGGCTCTGAGCTAATGGAAACAGTTGGATTTTAAGGCTTGGTCAGTTAGTATCTGTGGAGAGTTAGTGTCTCCTGAGGGAGAGGAGTTACACTGTGGGGCAATTCTCAGCTGGAAATAAACAGTACCAGACACCATCCAGGACCTTCCCCAGTGCCACGTTGTTGAAGACCTCTGTGCTGAAATTAGTTACAGCTGTAAAGACATTTCTATATGCATGCTTAGAAGTGGAAGGCTAAAATTTGTAATACATTTGAAGTAAATTTGCATTCTGGCCCCTGGTACAGAGCATCTGTTTGAGTCTTTTGCTGCTTGGTTCTAGAAAGTTTGTTCCCAGTGAGTTTTCATCTCTCTGAGTACATTCATTAATCCTTTTTGGACTTTGCTTACCCACAAATATAGAAGAAGCTTTGAAGTGCATTGGCAACTTTTCACCACCCTTCTTTCTTTCCTTTTGTTAAATAGCAGGTTTAAAGGTACTAGAGTGGGTCAAGAATTGCATGTTTAAACTGCTTGTTTCTTGCAAGAAAAGAGATTGGCATTTAAATGTGCCATTCAAGCTAATCATCTCATAATCAGGAGTTTACTGACCTAGAAACTTAATCTAGTCCTGTAAGTTCAAGTATCTGCAACTTTTTTTAGAAAACAGAAAAAAATATTATTTTCAAATGAGGCATGTGATTGCTCTAATTCTCTCTTTTTTTGCAGATACCATTAATTTGAAAATTACTTCTGTGAGGTGCTGTTATCTTGCTTCTATGGAGGCAAACTGTGAGCCCTAGCCCCTTGAGCTAAACAGAGGGTGAGCAAGTACATATGAAAATGGATAGATAAATGCCAATGCAGATCCATTTGAAACAGGAAGAAAGGAAGGGAAAAAAAAAAGAAAATAAAAAAGGGAAGATTATCTGTCTAGCCTTATTGGCAAATGATCAGAAAAGTGACTGAAAGCATTATATTTCATTTTTTCCTGCTAAAGGCTTGATACAAAACTCACTAAAATAAGTGGGAAACTTTCCATGATGTTCTTGATTTTGGGCTGGGATGCCTGATCGACACTTGCTCTTTCTCTGTCTCCCTGCAAAAAATTGCTAAGTGCCTCAAGCAAATAAAGATATTGTCAACAACCAGCACTATCAATACTACTTGGCAATGGCAAAGCAAACTCATCTATTGTTGGCTAAAATGACTCCTCAACATGCAGAGAGGAAACCATTTGCTTTGAATAAGGTTATGGATATAACCCAATCATATGGCATGGGGTTATGTGTTCAGTAAAGTGTCATTTTTAGATAGACAAGTGACCTTGAAACGCTTTTAACAGTTTTCTGCATCATCACCTTTTAAACTTCTTACTCTTTAGATTTAGTTTAGATTTAGTTCACTTGTATTTAATTTTTCCCCTGGTTTTTTTATGTCTTATAAAGTTCAGTGTGTGCAGATTTGTTTTGGGGATGGAGGTGGAGCAGAGCTGGTAGAGTGGAGGAGCAGGGAGTGAAATCTTTTTAAAGCAGCTAAACTTGTAGCCAGAGAAGATACTGCATTTATTATGTTCCCATTCTTCTCAATACTTAACAAGAAAAATGATTGTGTGTGTGTGATGTGAATATTCAGCACAAAGCTTTGGTAGCTGACCGCTCTCTTTTCACAGCCATCCAACCGCACACACATTCCTAAGGGATTACCTCACTGCCAGCGCTCCTCAAAGTGTGGGATACGCTGAAGCCGACCAACTGCAAAGCTCCTTTCTGCCTGCTGTGGTGCTGGTTTTAGGCAATGACCTTTAAAACCACAAATCTAACCCTACGTCTACCCTCAAAAAGATTTTTCATTTGTTAGCAAAATGGGAGAGGATGCTGGGCGTGGAAATAGGGTAGAGTCTGTAGGTTACATGTAGAAATTCCTTTCCAAGCTTTCCACTCCCCTTTGGCTCCAAACATTCCATAACTTTCCAGCCAGAGAATGTTTGTCCCTTCCTTCTCCGTCTCTTTTTTTTGTGTTCTTCCCTTGTTTTGCATATTCTGACAGCACTGTTTACTTCAGCCTGCAGCTCCCACTGCTTTGTGTGCTTTCTCTGTCTCACAATTGCATAAATAAATCACTGAGGAAAATTTGCATTTGATGGGAATTTTTAGCTGATATTAAGTTTTATGGGTGGAATATAATATATGTGAGTTGGCTTAATTAAACCGAATTGTCATTTGTGACACGGAGGTATTTAGCTGTACAAGACTATTTTTGCCTTTCATATTTTTTGCTATTAAACATGCCAGTGGATTTGAAAACCCAAGGATGACAGGTCTCAGAAACTATCATCTCTCTTGTAGCAAAATATCTGTGCTTATGGCAAGTGAGGCAAATCAGCATCATCACAGAGCTGAATAGTTAATTTATGCCATGAATTTCTAAACACCGGGGGATGGAATCCGAGGCCTCTATATGTTGTAGCACCCTCTAGTCGCCCTGGTGGTGACTTGCGTCACACTAGAGGAGAGATGGAGTCTGGCAAAATGGTTTAGATCAAGGGAAATTTGACTAAGTTTGTCCAGAGTTTCTGTGCCCTGATATCCTCCATAGGTTGAAAGTGCCTTCCTTGCTCCTCCCAAGCAGTGGTGTGTGCCCCGGAGCGCTGCCGGATTTGGCTTTGGTGAGTGCAGCGTTTCTCTTGGCAGGGCTGGCAGATGGGCACAGCCCGCACTGCGATTGCTGAGGCTGCGGACACACACTGCCACTTCCACCACATGGGCTGAGGTGTTAACGCCTGCAGAGCAGTGGGGAGCACATGGGAAATTCATCTCATCAGCTGCTGCAGCTTTGTTTCAGAGGCATGAGGAACCAGCCTCCCAATTCCCATTTTCACCCTGTTCTTAAATATCTGAATTGGAGGGAGGGGTGGAAATGCCATTTTACCCTGGGTCACACACCTGACTAGAGCATGTTTAATCCATCCCTCTGACCAGAAACTTGGTCTGTGATAGTTATCTTTCCATGAAAATCAGGAAGGGTGTGAGCCTTCTGCAGGATCCCCAGATCTGGCTTCACAAAGTACATGTTCTTGGGAGGGCTCCATACGAGTTCTGACTTTTTGACTGTTTCTCTGGAACGAGGCTGGCAAAGTGCAGCTTGAGATTGTCACACTGATTAATAGTAATAATGCCAGTGCAACTCCCCAAAGTGCATGAGGGACTGATCAAAGTACTAGTTCCAATTTATTTATTTTTCAGGCTAAAGATTTCCACACTTGCACAACTCTTTGCTGTCATTTTCCATGCAAGAGGTCTGCGTGCCCCTGAGACTGATACTGCATCTGCTCCTCTGTGAAGACAAAGATAAACTGGTTTCTGGTGTGTTGTTATTTCGCTTACTCTTCAGCATAAGAACAAGCAATAAGAATGCATTTTAGATGTTAATGAAATTAATGAAAGCCAGATCTCGGAAACAGCTGAGATTGTTGACTGTCTCAGGCAGATTTTTACTTCATTTCAATTACAGATGAGCCAGAACCAAACCCCTGATTAGAATTGCTCTAAATTTTGGATCCACATCTCTCAGCTTTGCAGTTTTGACCAGTTTCCAGTGTTTAATTTTCTTTCTGTTTTATTTTTCCTTCTGGTTTTACTCCAGGTGTTTTAATGTTTTCATTTTGTCTCTGTGAAAGACTGGCCTCATGAAGGACATGAGACTCGCTGCCACGAGTCTCACTGGGGCTGCAGAGGCATAATTTGGTTTCTGGATGTGCTGGTACACGCTGGGAGAGCTTGCACTAGACTTGGGGCTGAGAAGCATTTCTGTGCCATCTCGGCAGGCAGGTGGGTGCCCCTGCTGCCATCCTGGCAGCTCAGTAAGGCACAGTCCCTGGGAAGTCCTCCTTCGGTTAGATGGCAAATGTCTTTCTCACTGGCCTGAAATGGCTGTGACTCTTGACAAGTCCCCAGCTGCAGAATCTTTCTGATGGTTTGTTACCATACCTTCACCCATAAGTCCAGACCACCTCATCGACAGTGCAGTGTTCTCAATCTGCACGTATATAAATTCCATCGTGAATTTATACTCTGATTTAAAAAAAANATCTGAAATTTGTATTTATATTAAAAAAAAAAAAAAAAAAAAAAAAAGCCTCCTGGAGACAGTGTATTAATAATGAACAAATTCCTTTTTATGTCTCCTGGATATAAGGGGACCTCGAGGCTCTCCCTGAGGAGAGAGAATGGTCTGAACAGTCCAGTTAGAAACCTCAGAGGCAGCAAACACACAGGAAGGGCTGGTTTATTATCTTTGTTCTTTCACTGCTGTACTCAAATCCCAGGAACAGTGTTACTTTGAGCCCACAGATACTGTGCAGTGCATTTTTAGGGGAGGTTGAGAAAAACACCTGATCATAATGGCTTTAAAAACATTGATAAATGAGGAAGAGGAAAAAATAATTTACATTAAATGCTACAGCGCTTCATTTACACAATATAATAAAAACCAAATTTTGTGATTCAAGTAATGATTGCAGGTTATTAAACTGGGCTTTAAAGGCTTCGTAAATGAAAGCCTTTTAATAAGTGATGAACATGGATGATAATGCTCTTGGAAATAGAGAGAATCTTTATTAAGCTTGGCACATTTGTTCTCCACCCACCCACTTCCCTGTTACTTTACTTGGTCCCTGGATCACTGTCACGAAAATGCACCAGTGGGACAAAGCTTGAGCTGGGATACTACAAGGGAAATCACCACCTTCCATGGCTGCCAGGGCCTGAAGAACATGACATCTTGGGAAGAGGCTGCAACACCATGGATTTGCTCTGGTCAGAGAAGGGGTCGTGGGGCAGCTGAAGGGGTTGGGACTCCACTTTCAGAGCCAAATTCATCACCAGATGGTTTCCATCTACATGTGTAAGAGGGCTCTCCTCTGCCGTTGTTGAAAGATTGAGCAGAGCACTCCCTGAGACATGAAAGCTGCTCTCCCCGGGCGGCTGTTCAGTTGGGAATTTAGCTGGTGATGGAAGCAGGCATGGGGCTGAAGGGCAGAGCAGGGCTGGGCTTCATTAGGGCCTGATTCAGAGCACAGTAACATCAGTGAGTTCTTTCTCACTGGCTTGAAGGATCTGGCCTGAACAGTGCCGCAGTGAGGAACTCTGGCAATCGTTTCACTGCTTCTTTATGCTTTCAAAGGTCTGTTCTGACTGGCATCAGACTGGGACTTACTGACCCTGAGGGGAGGTGGCAGAGGGAGAGGCAGAGCCGAGCCAGGGAGCAGACAATAGAGCCTTCCTTCTCTTGACCGGCAATAAACCATGCTGGTGTAAGGGAAACTGTTCCTGCAGGTTCTACCTTTTGATTAGATATCTGACAGTCGTAAAAAACTTCCTGTCATGAGGGTGAGCGTATGAGACAGCCCTGCCCAACTGCAGTTTTGGATAACTTAATTTTACCTGCTCAACTTGCCTCCTCATAGGGTGGAATATTCTGCTCTGTTTTGCCTAAATTATTAAAGACTGATGAGGTTTCCAACCTAGAAGTGACTGCATTTCAGTGATGGATGAGTTGATTCTTGTGTGGATATAGTAATCAAGGCATTTTTCAGCATCTTCGGCATGAAAGGCACAACATAAATGTGCCATGCAGCTGCTCAAATCTGAAATACACATTATGTCTCGGTAATATAGACAGTGTTTAAGACTGGTAAATTAAACTATTAAAGCCTATAGAAAAAACAGAGATGACAGAGTGCAAATTAAATCTGAATTATCGTTAAATTGCTGTGCCAGTAGTTTTCAAACACATTCATAGTGACCTGGAAGAGAGCAGGGGGAGTGGAATGACATTCACACCTCTTAATTGGAGTCTTTATCCGTTCTTTGTTCTCGTGCTGCCCACAACAAGGGCATGGCTGGGACACCAGTGATTTGGAGGAGGGGCAGAAGGATGCCTATGGACCACAAGGGATGTTTTGAATGTCCTGCCATCTCTCTGATTTAAAGCCAGGACACGGCCAGGCAGTCACTTGTCAGATAGATAGTTTTTAAAGGCAGTAAATGCCTGCAGGCTCTTTTCTGTGCATGGTGACTGAGGCGGGGGGTTGGGAGAGGAGGGGAGCGTGGTGCATGGCTGGGTTATGCTCCTGAAAAATGTTGGTGTCCCAAGGACATGTTGGTCTTTCCTCCCCTCTTCTCTTCCCTGCTAACAGCCCAGGCTCACTGAGGGCCTCGGTGGACCAGGGGTTAGTAATAAAAGCTATGGGCCTTGCTGGAATATCAGATAGAAAAGGAGCTTTTAAAGTTATCTAAGTGATCTGCCTGCCAAAACATGAGTGCACCTGATCATATGTTCTCAGCTGCTTTGTCTGGTTCATTTCTATCCAGTTGCAAGTGATGAAATTTTCAGGACTTCCTTTGGAAGTTTATCTCTGCTCCATTCTCTAATAAACACTCCACAGTGCATTTTCAAATTAAGATTTTGCCTTTGTTTTCCTCAAGTCATTACTCATGATGGTATCTCTGTGTACCTCAAAAAATCCTTTTTCATCCTTAATCTTTACAAGCTTGCAGGCATGTGGATATCTATTTATTGTGAGTCAATCTGATGCCAATCCATCAGTTTGCTTCTTGGAGGACTTTATGACAGCAGAAAGTGATTAATTTTCAAAGCAGACGCAGCCTTTAATCTGCAGAAAAGGAAACAAACTTTCCCTCTCTCCTTTGCTGATTGAATCTGGAAATGAATGAATGATACCTGACTCAAATGTGTTTCTGAACTAGTTTTCATTAAATATAATCGGTCAGTGCTGATCATCAGGAGTGTCTTGAAGATTGGCCTACGTATGTATATGGTACTAAAGTCAGAATGAGCTTAGTGATCGATACTCATTCAACATCTTAATCTGCTCAACAGTATTAAATGGATTGCCCCAATGTCCTTGCAAAGCAGGGAAATAATGTAACTCTTGAGCAGGAATATTAAAGTAGAGAGGATAAATGTGGTGTCCAAAGCATTGCCAAGCAGCTCCTGACTTGTATCTTTGTGCCCATCATCCAGCTGTTTATCATCATCAACTAATGCAGTTATAGCTGTGGAAAACTCCAAAGGATGGCCAAGAAAATCCAAGACTGACAAAATTGAAGGAAACATCTCGATGTAGCTTCTCCTGTATGTGCTATTATATTCCCAGATCTCTCAGCTAACTTGTCTACAGTGGCTAAGTTGGGACTAAACCCAGGTGCACACACAACCTTAGTTCTGAGTATAGTTTATTTGTTGTCTGGGTGGTTTATTAGTATTGGGCTCTTCTTCAAATGGTGGAAACACTGATCTTTATCCTTAAGTCCATTCCTTGCTTTACTGTTAAAATATATTTCCTGTTTCTAGCATGGGACAGAGCCTCTGTCCATGAGAAGTTAGGCTCAAATACGCAAGTCATTTTACATACTGCTGCCCTATAAAAATCATACTAATTTTATGTACGTATACAGTTAGCTCAGTAATGGCTAAAGATCTGTGTTCCTCTCTGGACTTACCATAGGAAATCTCTTCAATTTTCCTGCTGCAAAATGAGAGGGTAACTAACAGTGTATTTAATTTAGTTATTTGAGGCCAGGACTGCTACAGGACATTTCTCTGTGGCTATGTCTTCTGGAGAGATTTGAATGAATGACCAAGAAGAATCTGAATCATCCAGTCATGCAAATTAAACCATTTCAATAATATGAGGGCTACTTTTCCTGATCCATAGTAATTGATGAGGCTCATTATATGTTAATATCACTCTTTTTTTTTAAAATCCTACATGTAATTTGCTACAGTGTTTCAATGTGAAGGTATAATTAAGATTCAGATGGCAATTTCATTCTAGACTGCTCTCTACAGTTGCTTTAATAAAAATTAGAGCTTGGGATGCTATTTTCTCTAGAGGCAGAAAAGAATATTCTTTTTGATACTTCAGATATAAATCCATTCAGCCACTGCTGAGTTTCCTGATTGTGAAAAAATGCAAAGTACCACCACTTCCAGGCAAGCACTGCTTCTCTTTCCCCTGTGCATGGTTCAGCGACCCTGCTGAAGTTCTTGTGTTCAGTGCAGCAGCCAGGACTCAGTTCCTAAATGCTCAGAAACTCTGACTTTCATGTCAGCTGTGCCCAGATCCTCCATCTACACGTTAATTACCAGTGCCCATGGTGCTTGTGGTACAGCAGCCAGCTGCTCCAAGATCTGCACCACCAAGCTGCTGGTGAGGAAATCTGTGCATGAACCTTCATGAAATTTCATTAATACTTAATTTTACACATCAGGGCCTTATGTGGGGCTTCAAGTAGGCAAAAAGCCTCTGAAGTGAGGGCAGAAGAGGCACATGTGTGTCTGTGTCCTTGTGGTGTGTCACTGCTTTGCGCTTATCCTCTTATTTACCACCACGCTCTGGCTGTATGTGGGATTTGATGGCTGCCTACCAGTTGACTACACACATGAGCTTATGGTGGGGATGCAGCTCCCTGTTGACAGAATCGCTTCGGAATGTAGCGTATGAAAAGAGCAAACCAAAATGTTTCTGTAATACCATGTGAGGAAAGACAAATGTGGGTGTACATGAAAACATCCCAGTGAGCCTGCTGACATGGGCGGGGAGAGGGGGAGGTGGGAGTTTCTGTGCTTTTGTAAAGAGAGTAAAATAGTCACCACCTGGTAGTGGGAATTTCTGAAGTGGATGGCAAAATCTCATCTTTTTTTTATAGCAACCATTTTTTGGAAGTGACCGTTTCGTTGCTGTTTTGTGTAGGCTGACATCAGGTGCTTCGTGAACCTGCTTCAGAGGTTTTCTTTGCTGGGTACTTGAGGAGACTGGGGCTGTGTGTCTGGAGCACAAACCTTGTGCTGGTGTGACCTGGTGCCTGGCAAGGCACGCGAGGTCGTTCCTCTGCCGGACAGGAGACGTGCATTTTACTGTGCTCTCAGTGTGAATCCCTACGGGGTTCATGGGTTGGGACATACAGAAATCATCCCACCGGAGCCATGCAGCCTCCCCGGGGGTAGAAGAGCAGCAGGGGAGAGGCTGCTGGTGGAGGAGGCTGTAGCCACCAGGGTGGGGAGGGGGACAAAAACCCACCTCCGCCTCAGTGCTGGAGTGGATGAGACAATGTGCACTTATCTCACTGTTTTTCAGTGAGATAAGAGCTGGGGGGATTCTGTAAGAGCCAGAATGACCATCATCCTGCTCTGCAGTGGGGAGCAGCAAGCAAAATCACTGAGCGGCTTTTTGACTCAGTTTCCCCTCCTTTAAGTTGGAGATCTTTCCCAAAGATGTTGTAAAGATAATTAGGTGACATTGATGCTGTGTTGTGAGGGACCATGTGAGTCCTTCAGAGAGAGAGCTTTCTATCTGACAGCTGCTTTAAAGATGTAAAAAGAAATGCAAAAATTTGGCTTCAGTTTGCACCATGTGGAAAAGCAGGACGTGTCTTTCAAGAAAGGAATTTATGGCAGTGTTGTAGTTCTGAAGGACTGCAACTGGTGTCGGTCCTGTTCTCCCTGGGAGTAACTGCAGCTGCTGCGCCAAGCTCACACAAACGTGAGGATCTGGGATTGCCTGTCCATGCAGGTAGCTGCAGTGGGAGTGTGTTGTCTCTGTGCCACATGTTGTACTGTAATGTGAGTTTTGGCACCGAGCCTGTTTTTAATAAATTGTACCTTTTCCTCAACTGCTTCATGTCTAAATATTGTGCATTAACCCAAAAACGAGCAAGCATCACAGCAGCTGTCAGCGGATTTTTGTACATTCTCAGCAAAGACCCTCTTGTTAAACAGATGAGCTATCAAAAGCACCTTTTCCTGCCAAAAAGGGCAAAAAGCACAGAAAACTGAGTGAATGATCAGTGAAATTCTGTTGCAGTTTAATGAGATCAGGCCTTGGAAGGAGATCTCTCCTGACTTGTGCCTGAGGGGAGAGCCAGAATAATATGTGAGAATCTTGAGCATAAAACCTTTATCATCTTTGCTTTGACCCTTTCAGGACATACCAGTAGTTTTGACATATTTCTGATGGATACTGTTGCTCCTGGAGCTGAGCTGGGCTGGGGGTGTTTGTAGGCCATCATGTACAGTGAGGTCTTGGCTACTCATGGACAAACCCTAATCAGGGAGGCTCGGGAGTGTTGTTTCAGCCTTCAGCTGCATTTCAGACTTGATCTTGAGCAGAGAAATTACTGACCTCAATTACAGGAAAACAAGTAAAGTTGATCACCAGATCTGTCTGTAAGTGAGTGAAACAGACCAGGACTCTCCAACCTGAAAAAGAGATGGATCAAGCGGACGTGTGATGGAGATCCAGCAGATAGGAGAGAGTGTGGAAGCAGGCAAGGAAGAGGGAAAAAGGAAGGATATGTCTTCAGACATCTGGAAGTCACTGTTTTGCTTGCCGAGTTGTTTTATGGGGAATTCCAAAGGAGCATTGGTTCGATATTGCTGTTGGATGGAAAGTTGTGAGAAGATCAGGAAGAGTGGTGATGTGGAGGAATTGACCTAGAAAAGTGATGGGACAAGGCTTGATTGAAGCAGTAGAAAGGTAGAACCTGGATTTTTGCAAAGAAAGAAAGAAAATTATCTGATTCGAAACAGAGGGCGATGTTAAAGGGAAATACTGTGTCTGAGAGGCAGACGAATTGATCACATGAATTAAGACTATTCATTTCAGTGGTAGTACAGAAATGTGCTGTCTGCTTTTATTCTGCCTCAGCCTGGGTTTGGCCATTTTTATTCTGAGTCACTGCTGCCCTTCTGTACGGAATTCAGGTGAAGGGCTCTTTACTGAATCTAAGTCTTTCCATTATCTTATTTCTTTCCTAAGGGAGCAAGATTGATTCCCAATAAAGCAGCTGGTTGATTTTTAAGATTCTAGGACTTGCCTATTTGGTTTGATCTTTTGGTTTTGCATTTAACTGGTTGCCTGCTCTGTCCCGCCTCTAAACGACTTTCACCCAGTCTGTGGGCACAGACTGCAGCTTCGTGTCCAGGCTATCGCACGCTGCACCACTTCTCCAGGGATTCCCATCACATTGTCAGATATGAAAGCTAATGAAAAGTGTTGTTTCCCCTTTTCCTTCAGTGGTTTTAATTTTTATTCAATTTGTCCCTGCCTGTCAAGACTGAATGACTGGAAAGGAAGGGGGAAGTCACTGAAACTCTTTCTTCATAGACCCTGAGCATGCTCTGCTTCATTCTCCCCATATTCCCACAAGTAAATAACCAGTTTTTTCAAACCCTTGCATTTTCTTTATCTTTTTCTTGTTTTTTACCGTCATTGCCTTGACTTCTTCTTCTGGCACTGAGATCCTCCTCTTTGGGGCATTTCCTACTTTAGTGAGTAGGTTTGGCAGTAATGAACATCAGAGCATGGTCCAGGCCAACAGTACAACACATACCTTGATATTTCTTATTTATTTCTGATTAATGTTCACACACTAAACCCAGCCAGTTTCCAAGTTAGAACATTTTTTTCTCTGTCTCTGACCACTGCAAACTCTTCCTTTTATGTAGAGGAGAAAACATTTTTTCTTCCTGCTTTTTAAAGGGACACGGTAGCACTGAGGAGGCTGGGTTAGGAAGCTGGCTGGTAACTTTGCATATTATACACAGGGCAGAATAGGACAAAGTTTGTTCTTCAGAGTTACTTTGGTTGTGCAGCACCAGGCCCTTGTTTGTGAACGATGCAAATATGGTGCAGATGAAAAAGTGAACATAGCTGTGTCTGGTATCCAGCATTATTTTTAAATACCTTTCTGAAGATAACTTTCATTCGGCAGAACACTGGTTATTTGACACACCATATTGTTCTTGTGGGTAGTACATTCCTACAGGATTCCAGAAGGCTACTGGCACAACAATTAAGGGTTCATATTTTAAGCAGTGCTTTTTGACAGATGCAAATAAAACTGGCAGTCATTCTCTCTCCGGGGTGCTGCCAGTGGCAGTATCCAATGTCACGTGCTTTAGGGAAGATGTGAGAAGTCACCCTGCCATAAAGGAGTTTCCTCTGACTCACAGCCATCAGAGCCTGGCTGGTGCCCTGAACGGTGTTGATGTTGTGCGTACAGGGATGTTAGGAGGGAGTTGTTGATGTTACAGAGCAGAGCAGTGATGGAAGCAAAGGTAGCTGGGCCAGTGTGGCTTGGCCAAGTGTGGAACCAGGGAAGGTCAGGATAAATTGAAATAGTGCGGTGGAAATGCTCAATTTTCATTACATTTATCACTTACAGTCCATACAGTTTAGTCCTTTCAACTGGATGAATTAAGTAAATCACTTATGCAAGTCCATAGGCAAATATTACAATAATTTTCTCAGAATTAAAATAAGCTTTGCTAATGAGTTCTTATGTTTTATCATGAAGCAGTGAAGACTTGTGAGCATCTGAATTACATAGAACTCGAATGAAAAATAGGTGTGCTTTTTTCCTCATTACTTAATTAACCAAACTCTGCTTTCACTTTTAACTGCTTTTTTATGGTTGAGTGACTGTGATTTTGGTCTTTCCTCATGTATTTGAGTTAGCAGAGTGATCACTCAGTTTTGATATAATAATTGTGTAGGAGATTGGGGCCACTTGACTTTCTGTAATTTCTTAATCCCTACTTATCGAAGAGAGAATTGAGACAGAATTGATACAGACAACTTGGCTATTACATCTCAATGTATAGGATGTCAATGCCAGCCTGAAATATCCTTCCTGCAGTGTCAGACCTGAGCACTGCCAGCCCTGACATCACCTGCCTCGGGAGGCTGCACCATCTCATTCTAGCAGGTGGTTCCCTGTAACAAAGGGAGATTAAATATCCCAAAGAATTCTACTCAGCTGTGTAAAATGTTATTAAAAAGAACTTCAAAATAAGGTTTGTGTGTTTCTTGCTCTCTGGCTGTGCAATGTCGGGGTGCCAGGCACTGCTGGCTGATTTCGTAGGTGTGGGAGGCACAGACACAATGTGGTGGTGAGACTCCACTCCTGCAATTTCAAGGAGGCATTCGTTGGAGAAAGGCCCTCACAAGCTGCAGAACTGCAGCAGGTTTAGCCATGGTTATGTGGGCAAATCCATTTTCATCCAACACTGTCAGCTGAGTGAAACTGAGTAGGACTGCAGATTGTGGAGTACATTGGCCCGTGGTGTAACAGGTAATTTCACACTGCTGCCCTCAGGGACAGGCAGACCTTGCTGCCCAGGCAGGCTCACAGGCACCACCATTCCACCTCTTGTCTTCTCAGGTAGAAATCAACTTGGCTTTGTGGGCTTGGATTTTTCTCATGTTTTAAAACTTCAGCACATCTCCAGTTTCTGAATACAGAATAGTCTCCTGTAGAAAACTCCATCAGCAGAGGGACAATACAATGCCTGCTGCCCTCCACATTGAACTCTTTTATTCTGGTCTTCAGAGAACCGTTCAGAGAATCTGCATCAATAAGGCAGGAGTAATGCAGAAGTCAGCCTGTGCTGAAGTGCCTGAATTTGGTGGCTAACCTGTGCTCATGTCCGTGTGTCTCAGCTCAGCTGCCTTCCTTTCCAGATGTAGCTAAATGAGACCTGGCCCACTTTTGTCTGCACTGTGCTGCAAACAGTCTTGCAGTTACATTGCAGTCTGCAGCACCCGGTGCATATTATGCTTAAAAAAATTAAAAAGGCAACTTTCAAAAAATTATATAAAAAGGAAAGAACAGAGAAAGAAATTAAAAGAACATACCTAGGTCAGCTGCATGTACAGTATTTCACCATTCTAGGGAGAGAATAGCAGATCTTTCTTTAATCAGCAATTCCAAGCTGCCAAATTGCTCTGGGATATCTGATTTATCCAAATATCCTATCTTACACTGAAATCAGACTCTTAATGTTGCTTATACACTCTTCTTACAGCTGAAAATCCTAAATCATTTTAACATTTCATCTACTGTCTTTACTCCTTTGAACAGAAATACTGGAAAGAGGATAGAGGGATAAAGAAAAACATCAAAAGTCTGACTGATGAGACAGAATGTAGTTAAGCAACAGATGTTAAGCACCTTTAACTGATTCTTTATGTATTCTTCCAAAGGCTCGTCTCCCCCGACTCTCACAGCTGAGCGGTTTGGGTGTGTGTATGGCAAGTCAGTGCAAATCAGAAGCGAAACATTTGTCTGTAGACTTACAAGGAGCTTTCCAGTTAGACAGTGGTGGTATAAATGCCAGCCTGATCTGATCTATTAGTGCAGTTGAGTCTAACCTCTCTAGCCTTTTAAACATAGAAAAACAACAGCTCTTAAGTGGCTACGAGGTTTCAATTACATTTACACCCCAGAGGGACACAGCAGTGACCTGGTGCTGATGGATTTATGAGTATGTTATCTGACAGGAAGGTGGGTTTAAAAACAATTGCTGCAACACATGCTTAGTTATTACACTAAACTACTTTCCTTGACTTAGACATCTCTATTTTTCTTGTCAGCCTCAGGTAGTTCAGGGGATACCCACCATTGATACGAAGATTGTCTCCTCATTGATGTTCCAGAAATCAATGTGAAAACAGAAGTAATTTTAGATATTTGAAAAGCATGTACTAACATTTGAACCCCTAGCATAGTGAGAAACCCGCTTCAGATTTTTTTTTTAAATCTAAGAGGAGTACTTTCTCTGACTAGTCTGAGTAAGAGTTATTTCAAATGTAAAAGGACAAATTAGATTTTTGGGAACACTTTTACATTTAAATCCTTAGAATAAACATTGTCTTACCCACATTATATCATAAAAGAGCTTGGTTTACTTAGCTGGAAGCCATAGATGGTTTTTTTCTTGAAAGTTATGAATTGCTTTCCTTATTCCTCCGAAGCCTTTTATTCTCTTTTAGAGCTAACCATTAACAAGAGAAGAATTAAATATTGATAGGAAATCATGAAAACATTTTAAAGGGGCTGAAAAATACATACTTGTCGTGACTCTGAAAGTGCTTAAATTAAACAGTAATATTTCATCTTTCTCTAGTATGTCACAAACCTACATGTGTACATTCCAGCTCAAAACAATTGTAATTGTTGTAATGGTTTTGGTTTTACAGATGTATTCACCATTAGCCTATGTGTGAAGACTACTAAGCAGTTTTTAATTAACTTATGTCAAATGTTGCATAGCGAAACATCAACAAGAACTTAGAAGAACAAATCTTCATTCAGCTCAGATCAATACATGTACATAATTCAGTGCACCTGTTCAGAAATATCTTGCAAAGACACCTTAACTCTGACCCATGCGGCTTTGCAGACAGCAGAAGTCTATTTCAATAATTATTTCAGTAACAAGGATGAATAGAAATATATCCTCAGATGCTTTTGCACATACTAGTAAGATGCCCATATCTATCTGCCTGCATTAAATTGGGTAAGTTACCTCTTGCAGAGCTAGGAGCTGAACTGGGTGTTCCAGCCGTGTTAGCCCCAATTCACATCCTCTTTGATCTTGTAATAGCTTGGTGGACATGAATGGCTGTGGATTCATCTGCAGGTATCTCTTTCTTCAGTAGACTCTAGTTCTGCCTTTTCAACTCCTCGGAGCCTGCCTACCAGGCAGTGTCAGTGCATAGCTATGTGCTGTGAGTTTGAGTCTTTCCAGCAGCATTATGACTCAGATATTCTCAGGCAAGATGCGTAGCTGTGCTCCATTCTGCCATGCCTAAATTGCTGATGATACCTGTAGTACACATTTTAAAGATGGTGTGAATGTATTTGCACCTGGCCTACAGATACCAGGGTAGATCAGCCCTAAAATGTGAGGGGCTTCTCACTTGAGCTGGTGAGACTGCAAAATATGATTGGACTGTCCAAAAGAAGGTAATATTGAAACTTTATAAGATATTATTTTTGTATGCCAGTAAGAACTACCCTTTGGGAAGAAAAAAGCCCCAGTACTATTCACTATGTAGCATTTTTAAAAAACAATCCTGCTCTTCAACGCTTTTGTCTTGGCCATTTTCTTTTTTCTCTAGTGGACAACAAGTGCTTGAGTCTGTGACAATCTCAGCTGGTTCAGGTATGCCTGAGTACCATTACCAAATTTCTTACAGTGGCTTGGGTGCCAATACTTAGCCTGAAGCAAGTGATAAAGAGGTCATTTACAATACAAATACAAGAGGGTGGGTATTTTTTGATGAGAGCTTGTCTGCAGCACTGCAGCAAGAGGAGATCTGCTCTGAAGAAATCAGATCACTATGACAGACAATTATGTGGACTTCGTGTGCTGCACAGAAAGAAGCCTGACATAGTCAACAACTTTCCTGCATTGCCAAATTTTCCTCTTAACAGTATGTGCATGGATCAGTCAGGAACATGATATATCTACTTTTTTAATTTGTCCTTATTCCTATTGCCTTTCAAGTGGTCACTGAGGTACAAGGATGAGAAAATTTAAATGTGTGAATGGTCAGTATCAAGTGGCATTTGCGCAGCTCACTACCTTGACAGAGCTCTGCAGCAGCAGCATTTCCAGTCCATTTTCTCTAGCTGATATCTGCTTCTATATAAAACAAAGCAGCTCAGGACAAACAGGAGTGTGTAACTTATCCATCCCCGAACCTCTTCAGCAACAGCCTCTTGCTACATAAATCAATGAACTGTTTACCTGATGGGGCGGAGAATATGAAGTCAGGGATTTTCACTTCAGTGTGGTTCCTGTTTGAAATTTGTGTGCTCTCCCTGTTACTGCCAGGTTAGTGGCAATAAAACAGTTTACTGAGAATCTTTGGCAAGGAGGGGTTTTATTTTGTGCTTTTCCTGTCTGACAGATGGTTTTTGGTTGAAGTAGGGGTAGAAATTCCCCATAGCAGTTGCAGAGAGACTTGGCCACATCCACTAGCATTAATTATAATAATTGTCCTTTGTAATTAGCTGCGTGCCAGAGATGGAGGCACAGCGTCGCGTCTCTGCTGACTCTGATTGTTGGGTCCTTTTGTGGATTGCTCTCCCACAACTGGGAAACAGATTGTTTGGGCTGGAATTAGAGAGTTATAGGTAGGCAGCAGCTGCTCTTGAAATTTTTTCTAATATGCTCGTTAGATGTGTGAGATCAAATTGATTTTGTTCATTTAGCAGCCTATTCAATGGAGGAGGAAGAACAACATGAGCTCCTGTAACTGGTAACGCTCTATTATGATAGAGACTCTGCCTTAGATGGCACTCGTGTATTTGCAACTCTGTAAATGATCAGTTCCTGCTCCCCTGCAAAGGTAGAAAACAGCTCTGCAAGTACCTGCTTCTGGCAGAGAAACCCTTACCCACTGCATGTCATATCAGCCGGTGCAGGTGGCATTTGGGTTGACATGAATTTGGTATAAGCATGTATTCAGTGAAGTAGCACTACTGAAATTACACAGGGATCTTCTGCCTTCTGATTTAAACCTGGAGCTGATCTCACTGTCAAGACCCTCACATTTAATACATCAGCCTGTGTATGAAAAGAAGGGCTTTCATCCCGGCCTAACTGATGGTGAAGAACCCAGGCTTACACATTTCTTTAGAGGGTCTCCTGCTTTCTGGGTTAGAATGCAGATAGTCTAAAGCTTCACAATTTTTCCTAAAAGGATTTCCCATCAGTGGGAACAAGGGACTTACTTGGTATCTCTTAAACAGGAGTAATAATCTTCCCTAGAACTGTGAATGTTGGAGGTGGGCTACTGCAGTAACTCACATAAGTCATGCAGATAGCCAGGTTGGGATGACAGGGCTTATACTACTAAATTTTCCTCTGAAACTTAGTCCTTTATATCGTGCTGGTCATATCAAGCTACAAAGAACAGAAGTCTGCTAGCATTCCTATGCTGGCAGAACTGTAACATTCCCCACAGCGTACAGCACATCTGATCACATCTGCAGCAATGCTCTGACTCCCCACAGCCTGTTTCACCCTAAAATCTCGATGCATTTCACAAATCTAAGTAACTAAAGTATTTTGGTAAGGTGAGCAGGCAATCTAAGCACCATATCATCAAAAAGCAAGTTAGTGTTCACAAAGGTTAAGAGAACTGCCCAGACTGTGTTAGATTCAAATCCGGAGTTTTTGCTGGGCAGTCCTGCCCCTAAACATCAGACCTGGACCAGGTGATTGCTGATGTGCATGATGCACTTCTGATCTTGTCAGTGGTCTTGGACTGAGTTACAGCTGTGCAATCTGGCTCCTACCATGGTGTGTGCAAATTGGTGTTTTGTGTTCAGGGTATAGCATCAATGCAATATTGAAATTAAGTCCAATTCGTGTCACGCAGCCCTGATGGTGTAGAAGCTGCAGTGATGCTGTAGTGAGTGAACAGGTAACCAATCATGCTGAGCCACAAGATGGATGTTGTCCAGAGACACTCCTATGCAGTATGTTATGAAGCCTCAATGATAAAATTATTAACTTCTCAAAGCAAAACAAAGATATTCCACTTTATCTGGAGAAGACATGCAGGGTGGCTGCCAACCCTGCACTGTGGGAAGAAATCTATGCTCATTTTCTTTCTGGTCCCATCCCAAGCCAAGGCTCACACCAGGGATGGATCTAACTTTGCTCTGTTCGGTTTGGATGTGTAGGAGCACAACAATACAGCTTATTTTGGTGCCTAAATCAAAACTTTCAGAGAGAGTGAGAAAATCTACATTTTCCTCCTGCATCAATTGCATCAGATGACTTCATCTTATGATATTGCATTGTATTATTAAAGCTAAACTTCGAGGGAGCAGGTGGCCTACTGATGCTATTTCACCTCCCAAGCTGGTTGGCAAATCTGTCATCTTAACATCAAGTGAGAATAAATATTGGGGGCTGCAGTTAAGGGCTTTTTTCAAAAGCAGGGAGTTACTAATGGTAATGGCTATTAGTGTTAAATGTTTGATTTTTTGCAAAGGAGTTAACTATGGTTTGTACTAATTAGTGTGGAGAGGAAAAGGAGACAGCATTTTCTCTGAAGCCATTCGAGTCCCAAACCATTTTTGGGAGAGTTGGGACTAACTCTTCTCTAAATTCTAAGTGGTGTGTCCATGTTGAGGCTTCGAGGGTTATTTTTGCAGGCTTGACTGGAGGAGAAGGCATGGATCAGAGCAGGAAATCCTTACTTGTTGCCTGTCTACATTTTGCATAGTTTAAATCATCTCCAAATTGAAAAGAGAAATTTAAGTAGAAAGAAAACCTATATCCAGTGTTCTCAGTATTCAAGGAAAAAAAACCCGCAAACAACACAAGGGAAAGAATCTGCTTCTCAATCTCATTGTTGCATTAAAGGAGATGTACT
This sequence comes from Cnemophilus loriae, assembly GCA_013397755.1. NCBI lineage: Eukaryota > Metazoa > Chordata > Aves > Passeriformes > Corvidae > Cnemophilus > Cnemophilus loriae. Next base: position 248,583 of record VZTF01002536.1, on the reverse strand, counting down.
GAATTTGCAGAATGACTGCAGCAAGTTGTGAATAATGAATGAAAGGGGAAAATTGCTTCCCTGTGCACAGAGAGAATGCAAACAGCTGTGCTGTTTGCTGTGTGCTGCTTGCACAGATACACTAGCATTGCTCGGGACACATGAAGAAGAGTGTAGCAAATCCAGAGTTCCCAGGTTTTCCCTCCTGCTCTGGCTCAGTCCTTAAGAAAGTTTAAAATTCCCTTAATTGCTTATAATCAATTTTTGTTGCTTATCTCTTCTCCTCTATTGGCAACTGGCCAGTTAAAGGGAGGGAAAAGAAATGAGAAACAAAGAGGCCAAATAAGGAAACACAAGTCAAATACTTTATAGCGAAGGGTTTTTTCTCTTTGAACTCAACCTTCTCTTTTTCAGTGTTGTTGTTTATTTATTGTAGATGAGAAATCAGGATTAGTGGGCTTGGCAAAAGTCACTACTTCGAGTAGTTAATCTAGAGAACAAGTCTTATCAGGAGTGATTGAGAAAACTTAAATTCTTTAGCGTGGATAAAAGGAGGCCTGGGGGGACCATAACGTTATTATAAACTCTCTATATACTACCTGAAAGGAGGTTGTAGTAAGGTGAGGGTTGGTCTCTTCTCCCAAGCTGCAAGTGATAGAACAGGAGGCAACAGCCTGGAGTTGTGCCAGGGGAGGTTTAGATTGGATATTCGGAAAAATTTCTTCACTGGAAGGGTTGTCAAGCACTGGAACAGGCTGGCCGGGAAAGTGGTTGAGTCATCATCCCTAGAGGTGTTTGAAAGACCTGTAGATGTGGCACTTAGGGACATGGTTTAGTGGTGGCCTTGACAGTGCTGCATTAATGGTTGGACTTGATCATCATGGAGGTCTTTTCCAACCCAGATTCTATGATTCTGTAATTTGATATGAAAACTCAGAATCTGCTCAAAGTAAGGTTGGTGCATCAGTGCATCGCAGGTCAGACCTCCAATTTGTTTTTATCTTAATAGTTTCCTGTTCAGAAAATGAGACCTGGGCTGAGTTACGTGGTGTCTTTATGGTGGTGTCGAGTAAGGTTTAGGACCAGCAGGACACCAGTCTTTTTCAGAAAGTTATCTGAACTCAGGTCTTTCGAAGAGAAGGGGAAAGAACACAAACCCATTACTTACTTAGCTTTCATTTGAATAAAATAAGCTTTTAATTTTTTTAAAACAAGCTTTAAATCCTACACTCAAAATTTAAGCAGATGAGTGAATAGCAAAATACAGCTCAGAAAGCTGTCCCTCACTGCCAGGAAAGCCTTTTGTCTGCTGTGGCAAAGAAAACACAGACAATTAGTCATTTTTATGCTTTCAAAGCATTGGTTTGATGGTGCCAAACTTTTTCTGACAGACCTCATCTACTTCAGTTATCTGCCACTCCAGTTTATGAGGTTTCTAGGGCAACTGTCATCTTCATAGTTCTTAGTTCATCTTCACCCAAGGTTCTTACAAGGCTGCTTTTCCTTTAGCACTCCTAGATTTCAGTAGCTCACTTCTTAAAATCACAGCAAAGTATTATTTTTTATGAGCGCAGGCAAAGGATTTCTTGTTTTGGATTTTTGCAAGCCTGGTGGTTAGGAAGGCATCATCTTTCTCCTCTGTCAAGTGTCTTCAGAGGCAAGGGGTCTTGGCCATGAATATTGTTGTAACTCTCTTGAACTTTGTTGGGAGCAACATTAGCTTCATTGCTCTGGAAAAAATGTCTGAGCTTGGGAGCTGGGCTCATCTGAGGAAAAAGAGAGGTAAAGAAAAAGGCAGTGGAAATAAAGAGCTCTGAACTGGGACTGCAGAGAGAGGGAGTTTCTGCAGACCGTTCACGAAATTGCTTCTATCAAAGACTCAGTGCATCCTAAAAGGATCCTAAAGGACAGGAGCTAGTTTCCTGGCTGAAAGAGATGGGAACCTTTGCTCTGTAAGCCCACAGACTGGGGGGAGTTCAGTGGGATACTGTGGTTCTGGAATGCTTGTTCAAACATGTTTATTCTGTGAAACGGGAAAACTATTAACCATGGTACCTGGAAGAAAGAAATAATCTGATTAGTCTGAAATTCTGTTTTTCTGGGGGAAAATGTGTATACATGCTATGATAATTAACTATGTTTGGCTCTAAAGTCAAGTCTCTGTTCTTAAAACACTTTCTTGTGAAATGCGATAATTTTATCATTCCAGGTAAGATGGATGGATAGTCATAAGGAGATGTAAGGAAGCTGCTCCACTGCTGGGTGCAGTCCAGACATGAGGCCTGGAGTTCCACTGATGTATTCACAGAGACGTTCCCCTGTGTGTTAATTTTGTGTTCCAGTGGTGCCTGAGAGCTCTTTGACAGCACTTTTAGGCTGGATGTTGTGTATTTGAAAAGCATCTAGCATGTTGGTGGCAGCTATTGAGGAAGGAGTATTCTTCACTGCCCATTGGTATCGTTCTTCGTGCACTGTGTAGAGGCAGCAGCCAAACAGCATTGATCATTCAGATCTCAGTTTCCAGGCCAAAATGTAACAAAGGGGCTTGCTGGCTCAAGAGCTCACTAAGGATAAATGGGTACCATGCTTTTCACCAGACCTTCTCTATGAGGGGGTAGAGGGGCAAGGAAATGCAGTTTGCTATTGAAAATAATTGATAAAGTTGCTTACTCTTCCAGCTGGAGCCTGTTTGCTAACACCATCCACCCCAGCCACTAATGCTTCCCACTTCCCTGATGTGTGGCCATTTTCTACTGCTGGCTTGGTGTAAGAATATCATGAATAGGATTTTTTATTTATTAGCTGTGTTAATGTGGCACACAGGAGCTGCATTACGTTGGGCGCAGTACAAACACATTTATTTAGACTTGTGTGAAAATTACTAATGAGAGAAGATGGCTGGCCAAAGCTCTAGGCATTCTGACACCTCCGAATAAAACAATGACATCCCAGCAGTGTTTAAAGTGATGATTCCAGCAGAAACTCAGCCAGCTGCTTCCAGAAACTCCTACAGAATAACATTAGCCTTCTCTAAATACTCTGAAAACCAGAAGAGTTCAAAAATGTTAGGAGATGGTCTTTACCCTGACATGTTTACAGTCCAGAGCCTCCATCCTTCAGAGAAGTGTCTACTTATTTGATGCATTCAGAGAGAAGATGTTGTTACTTGCCTTCTTTAAAATTGCGCATGGCTCTGGATGGTCAAGACAGAAATCAAAGGGGGGAATTGAGGAAAACTCTTACTTGGTTGAAAAGAAAGAAAAATTGGAGACTTGGAGCTGAAAGGACTTGCCTAAGGCCACAGAGAGAGTCAGTGGCAGAGCCCAGAATGGAAGCCAGATGTTCCAAGTCTGTAGCAATATGACTTAAGAAGAATTTAACAGAGGGATGTTTTTCTTCAAAGTCTGTTTTCATCTCTCTTTTGAATTAATTATTATTTTATTTTATTTTTTGTTTTGTTTTATATTATTTTATTTATCTAAAGAGTAGCGAGGGGAGTTTCAAATAAAAATAATACACTGAGGAATCTGAGCTTTGGTACATTTGCTAGGATTCTGATTTACCATGAGCAAGAAGAGCTGCTCTGATGCTAATTCTTAGGTAGGAACCTCAAAGATTGCAAGAGTCTATAAATATTTGCTTTATTTGCAGTGAAGAGTACGGGAAGTTCTGAGTTAGCCTAATTTAGGCTTCAATATAGGCTATTTATGTACTACCTCCTGGGACCACCTCTGATTACTGAAAGAATGACCTTATTGGCAACCAACAAGTAGGTCTGCAGTTAATTATAAAGAGTTCAGAGCTTACTGCAGAACCCTAACAATGGCATTTTTGTGGATGATGTGATGTGTTTTTATTTAACTGTTCAAATCAGGAGAGCTAAAACAGATGGCACACACTTTCCTGCTCTCTGAGAACACCTAGAGAAAGACACTGATAATAACTGAGGGAGGCCAAGCCTAACAGGTCAGGAGAAATGGCCAAGCTCAGGCTGTCTGGCCTCACTAATTACCATCTGAAAGCAATAATGGACTGGTCAGTGGGGTCAGGAACAGGTGATGCTGTGCGGAGAGGGAGAAAGGGGGGTTTGTTTGTCTTCTGCATTTGGAACAAGTAGTTTAGACATTGTTGCCTCTTTTTTTAATTTTAAAATAACAGCAGTGACTTAATGTAATCTAAGTGTGGCTTTTGGAGAAAATCTGCTTTAGGACTTTTCCAAAATAATTTCCTGAAGGAAAAAAAGAATATCTCAGTACAGTTCAGGATAATGTCTGAGGAGAGAAATGTAAAAAACTGACTTTTGGGGCAGCAAGTTTATACATGGGATGATGCTCCTCTGAGGCATCATAGAAAATGATTATACCAGATTTTGTTCATCAAGGCAAAGTAAGCTAAATCAGATACAAGGCAAAGCCCTTAGGAGGAGGAGGAACGTATTCAATTTAGTGAGGCAACTGTGTTAGTAATTAAAGCCCAGATGGAAACCTTTGAATGTCTGGCGTCTGTGTATCCGCTGTGTTTTTTCTGTTAACTTGACATTATAAAGGGAGCACCCAAAGAATAAAGAGATGGTGTTTGAAATTTCATCAGTCAAGTACTGTCCCAAATTTGATTTATTGTAAACAATCTGCAAAAATTGCTTTGGGTATATATGATACAGTCAGGGAGTTTTCTCAAGTGGTAATTCACAAAGAGAAAAACTGTACATTATTTCTAGATTTGTCTTTGCTGAAATGCAGTCAGGATTAATTACACCATTTGCCAGCTCTACTGTGAACCTCTTGTACTTCGGACATATGGATAGAATTTTACTCTGCTGTTATATATTCTCTCTGAAGCAGAGTGCAATGCTGGTTACTTTATAAGCAGATACACTGCAAGATTTCAGTAAAAAACCCTATACAGTTAAAAAAAAAGTAAAAATCAGGAATTAAAAAGGGAATCATTGTCACTTTTTATCACTTCTTTTTCCTATAATACACAAGCCAAGAGTAAAGGATGGTACTGTATGGAAACACTGTTAAAGGGTTAGCAAAACGCGAGGAGTGATTTGCTATTCCTGCTGAATGGAGGGCTGGGGGCGGCTGTAACTCTGCTGGGCTGTCGCACGCACTGGGAGCCTCGAGTGTCTCCTGCGTTGTGTTTGAGTCATTACTTTATCTGGAGCAGACAGACTGCTTGCAGTCCCAACTCCTCCAGCATATGCACTACTCGATGCCTCGTACAGGCATGTATTTGGGGCTGAGATTTACTGCTGGACCCTGAGTAACTGGAGAGCTGTAGCCCCTGCCCAAGTCTGCCCACTTCGACAGGCCAGGCTCAGCACCACAGGCTGGCCTCAAGAGCGTGGAGGAAGAGCTTGGTGTTTGGAGCAAGGTAAATGTAGAAAAAAGTAAAGAGGGGAGAGGGCAGATGCTCCTCTTAAGGTGTGTTAAATTGCTTTCCCCTGTATCATCTGTAAACACATATTTAGGGACTTTTGAAGCAGTCTGTTACTCCCTAGACAGTTTATTGGCGTGTTGTGATGTTAGGGTTCCAGGCAGAGCTGTAGTTAAGTGCGTGTAATTAGTGGCAATATTAATGGTCTTTAGCGATACTAACTCCAGGCAGTGGTGTTTTCCCTTAGTTGTCATTACCTTTATGCTGATAATGGCTTACATCCTTTGTACTAAATCCATGTTGCCAAAATCCTTCTGGTGGTTTTCACTTAAAAAAGTATCTCCATGAGAGCATATTCCCCCCACATATACTGTCAGTCTTCATTATCCCTTTTTTTTTTCTTTTATTTTTTCTTTTTCATGGAAGTACATGAGGCCTCTTTTGCAGTCTATATCCTGAAATAACAACAAAAAATCCCATTTCTTAAATATATGAGGCTGGAGAATTTTTGAAAAGCTCTACTCTTAATCCACCTGCTCTGTGGCTTCTGAGCTCTCTGCAAGTGGTTTGCTGCTCATTGATGAGAAACCAAAACCCTGAGTCTCACGACTCATAAATTTGAGACAGATTAAATTTTCAGATCTAATTTTATTTTAATCTTTATTTTACCTCCACATTTAATATTACAGGGCATCACAAGTGACTGTCTATGGAACGTGATTTTTTTACATGAGTCAAGACAGCACCTATCACCTTGGAAGTGGAGTTGCAGCGTTCATGGGCTCTGTGATCAATCCTCCAGAAAGGGATGAGAGACTTGCAAGTTGATAAAAGACTTGAGTGTAGTGCAAAAGAGGAGCCTATTCCTGATCACCTTTTAAATTAGCTCTTCACTTCTTATCCTCTGACTTTGTTTAAAGACTTATGTAATTAAAAAAAAAAACAACCAACAAACAATTACCTTTTTTTATTCCCTACAACCAACATCCTGTAGAGTATCTAAGACTACAGGTTATATTTATGGGTCTTATACCTCCAAAGGGGGTCTGTGATGCTTTTGTCTGCAGTATCATTGCCACCATGGGACTGAGGTCTGAATCTTACATCAGTGTACATAAGAGGAGGCTTGAGAGATTTATAATGGGAAAATGCTGACAGCTCCATAATTTACTGCAAGGCTAACGGCAGCACTGTAGCTCCTGACAGCTCTAAACCCTTGTTCTCTGGGATGGTTTGTTTCTAATACACTCCCTTTGCTGGATCTTCCCCCACCCTCTCTCTGGATGAATGGACCTAGGCCTGTGAATATCTATATTGCTGCATTTTCCTTTGGTATTTTAACAGCCTTTCACTTTTAGGACTTCTCATTGTTGAAATTTGTAAAAGATTTCAGGAACTTCACAGCAGAAAGGCTTTTTCATATAATTTGCCTTTTTTCTTGTTGTTCTTTCTTCAGCCTGGAGTATCTTACATATTCATTGTCACACCGGATACTCCAGCAGCAGCTTTACATTTTCAAGCCCTGGTACATTGCTGTGTCCAAAAAATGGGTAGACACCGAACAATACCTACTTTTTAACTTATTTGAGGAGAATGCTGTGCATCTGCATAATGGTTACACACAGAAAGTGCTTTATCTTCATGAGTTAGTGAGTCAGTTTAGGGGTATTCTATTGGCAAAAGCTTTCAGAGAAATTATGCATGGTAAATTAATGAAGGCCGTCTGAGGTATTATTGTGTGTGAATGCGCATGCCATTAGAATCAATGGCTGGCTGAAAAAAGTTAACGGTCATTAAGGGGCTGTTAAAGAGGCCAGTGGACACAGATTTACTTTCTTGCAGGGCTCTCGTTGGGTTAGGTGAAGACAGAGATTGCTTTTTGCCTCCAGGCCACAGGACAGCCCAGGCTTTGTGCTTTCCTGTCCCCATTTCTCTTGGCTCCTATCAGTGGCAGATTTACGAGAGCCTGCAAGAGACTGTCTTCTGAGGAGGTAGAGAACATCTTCCAAGCAGGTAAAGACCTTTGCATCACTTTTCCTTAGTTTACAAGTGGTTGGTAACAGAAACTCCAAGGGGTGAGCTTGAAATGGCTTAAAATAGTGTCTCAGTGGTGATATGAAGTGGAACTCTTTAATGGAGAGGTTGCCAAAGAGAATGTTGGTTTTGGATGTTGCCACCTTATCTGATGGTGAGTCTTTAAAACACTGCTCCCTCGAGTTGTGGGGTATTGGCTCCAATCAGACAGGAAGAAAAGAGCACTGCAGCAGATCTGCCCATTAGCCAATGGTATGGGAAATGGAGCGCTGAATGCCAACTGGAGATTAGGCAACTGTGTGCCACTCCTGGCAATTCAGCTGGGAATTTGTCATACATAGAGTATAAGTGATGCAAGCTGTTTTTCCTGGACACCTGCATTCCCCTGGGCTGTGTCCTTTCCCTTGAGCTACATAGATTTTTTTTTCCCGCATTGTGTTTTGAATGCAATGATTCTGACTGAAATAAAGTGCATGGAGAAAATTAATGATTTGATATCTTCTTGCTGCTGCCAAAAGAAATGTAAAAGAGTCTTTGATCTGGTGGCTTTAAAAGAGTGAGCTGGACCAGTTACTGATACTTACTGACCTAAGTAAGTGATAAAGCGACTGTGTCGAAGTTTAATTAGTCTTGATCAAGATAAGTTTTTAAGATTTAGAACTAGTGGCCTTTTGAAGAAATAAGGCTTCTAGTTGTCATTTATGCCACAACATGTCCTTTTATCATACTTTCTGTGTCTCCAGCAGGAACAGTTTTTATTTTAAAGGAAAAGAGAAATGGTTCATTTGATGAGGATTAGCACAGACAAGCTTACTAATATTTGAAGGCAATTTCTCTGCCTTACCTTTTTCCCTATTTCGTATCCCACAGAGATTACCTCAGACTGCCGTTGTTAGTCACTGTTATTTATATAAAGATATGTAATGCATTTGTGCTTGAGGGGTCGTCTGTAACGAGGTATGCAATTTCAGACTGTAGAGACTGGCAGGAATTACTGTGAAGAATTGCTTTCCAGTGGCAGCTTTATCCTGCCTGTAATATGTCATTGCGTGTGACTTTCAATTAATCACGCAATAACAAAACATTGCGTCTGGCGACAATGGTGTGTCCATTAATATTGAGAGGTAAGACTCAGCCTTATGAACACAAATGCCGTCCCTGCCCACTCGTGCACTTTAATCAGCAAGTCTCAGCCCAGAAGGAACATTTCTCTCTTCTCCTCTCCCCCATCATCCTCTATTGCGATCTATTAAGCTGCAATCTATAACATCTCCTGACTCTGTAATGGTCTGATGGCGTGTGGTGTTAAATGATTGCATGAATTTGACTTTGTCTCGCTCTGCCTTGACCTTGGTGTCTTCAGTGGCTTCCCCTCCCTCATTTTCAAATCGGGAGTGGGGAGTTGGAAGAGAAAATGGAAGAGTGACAGAATGGAGATATTACACAGGAGGTTTGCTGTTGTTCTTTGAGGAGATGGAGGAGACAAGAGGTAAAAGAGGAACCATTGCTGGGAGATGAAAATGCAATGATTTTCAAATTTGCAGGAGAAAAGGTATCATGCTGTCGAGCATAACTGGCTCCACAGACTGAAGCCTGCCATGTGCAAGACCTCATTGGTAAGCAGAGTGGAAACCTTGCAGTAATTCTTCCCCTTGCTCGTTCTGCCATTTATAATACAATTGCTAAGTAATATATCAATTTAAGTAAAATCCTCAAATCTCATTGTGTTTTACAGCTGTATTTATATCCTGAACAGAAACATAAAGAGGCACCTGGGTGTTCTGTGCTTGGGCTACAAAGAAAGACACTTTTGGTCCCAGCCACCAAGTATGAATCCCTGTTATTACATCCAGCCAAGTTCAGGCATAGATTCTCACTCCCCTGATAGCCTTAGTCTTTTTTTCAGTTGATTTATTTTGAGTTGGTATTGAGGTTTTACACCCTGTACAACATAAATAGGAAGTCTGGTAGTAATTATTGTCAATGCTTTTGTTTTTTTGCTAAGAAACCTAATTTTGAAAAAGTGCTTGGCAGGACAGTCTCAGAAGAATCTCCTGAGCATCCTCAGCACTGGTTTACACCAGAGCATTGTCATTTTACATGCAACAGAGGAAATTAATTATTGTATCTCTTCCCGTGGGTTAATACTGTTTGTGAATTTGTAACACATTTGACTGGTTGCCTTGAAAAGTGCACACTGAAAGAGGCATTTGGATTTTGACAGTGGTGTGTTGGGTGCATTGCATTACCTTCACTTTTTGTAAATAAAAAGCAAAAGCCTTTGGGATTCTTAGCAATAAAAAGGTTTGTAGCTCCTTGAGGAATTCTTCATGCTCTGGCTTGCTGAATCTCCCCATTGTCTCTGAATTATCAGCTAGACAATAAAAAAATAGTTAATCAAGGGTTTATGTCAAACATGGTTATTCTGGAGTAAATGCAGCATTATGCCAGCACCATACAAAGTTCTTACTCCCTTCGGGCAATGTGACTTCTGCCAGTTAGCAAGAGTATTGGTTTTGGTTCTTTAATTAAGTCTAACCCCATCTCCCCTGCAGTATGAGCAGTGGATCTGACATGATGCTGAACTTGCTAAACTATATAAAATAAAAGCACCTGCCCTCACGTGAAATTGAGGGCACTCAGTAGAGCAGAAGGTGTTCTCCTTGGTGATTCCTGGCAGATACAAACCAGTGCAGCTTTCATAAAGCCATTTGCTGCCAGGTGTGGAGCTGCATATTTGCATCAAGCTTTTCCATCAGGTGAAGGCTGTTAGTACGTGTGTTAGGATCCAAGCACACACAGGGGAGACCTCCAAGAAGGAGGGTTTGTAATCAATTGCTCATTCCCAGATTATTTTTCCAGGGTCCCCACAGTATGATGTTTGAGTAACAGAATAATTTCCTAGCTATTAAGTGCCTGAAAATCAGCAGTAATTAACTTAGCACAAATTCTTCTCTTCCTCTCCCTCCTCTTTGCTCAAAAAAACAAACAAACCCCCTTTCTCAGCAGAGGAAATGCAGATGGAAGCAGTCTCTTCTGCCTTAGTGCAGTCATGTACAGATTACATCTTTTTCCCCCTTTCAGTTCTGTGAATAACATAATTGCTTTGTTATCCCTCAGGGGATTTGTAATATTAACATTGGTTAATGACATTAATTCAAGTTTTTACCATTAATAAAATGGCATTGCTTAAAATTAAGCATTACATTTCAATTAGTAGTCCATCAAAGACTTTAATAGTCTGGAGCATTAAAGTGATATTTTTTTGAATTTCTTATTAATTTTTTATTGTATCATGCTAATTTCCAAAGAGTGATTGAAAGCCCAGCTGATCCAACGAACGACCCTATCTGCCATGTTTCTTGAAGGAACTTCTTTCTTTTATGACATTATGCAAAAAGGTCACATTTCCACAAAGCAGGAAGCTGTTTCAGTCACCTCCTGAATTCATTATCATCCTTTTTACTTTTTAACATGAGGCACATGATATACAGGCACCCCAGGTGGACATGTTTAAATTAATCTAGTAATAATTGATTCAGAAGAGATTTGGAGGACAGAATTTGCATAAAAGCCATAATGAGAGCAAATCCTCCAAGGCCAGACTGAACAGCTAAGTCCCTGAATAACTTACATCTCCTAAACTAATTTGGTTATATATGCAGGATGAAGGTGTGGGGGCTGGAGCACCATGTGATTGGAATTCATTACAAATAATTCATCTTCTCTAGGAAGGCTGGCCTCAGAGTGTATTAAAATTATATCAGCTCCCAAATGCTTGCTCAGACCCTGCCTCTGGAAGATGATGACGAAGTTTCCGTCTGAGGGATTGTTTGGGTATTTTAAAGCATTTCTGAGGCAAAGAGCTGACACCCCAGGGCTGGGGTGTCCTCTGGCAGGCTGCTTCTCCTGCCTGGTGGGAAGATATTCAGATACCCAGTTTTCGCTGGACATCTGACTGTCAAAAACATAAGTGTAGAGGAGGATCCCAGTTTTCAGTCTCAAATATTCTTCCCTTCTATTCCAGAATGGAATTTCTTAGCTAAGTTGTAGATCATTGGATTTGCATTAAATCTTGGATCACCATGATGTCTTTGGGAATTTAGGGAGTCCCGTTACAGGATGGGAACTCTGTACTGTTTAGTTAAAGTAAATCTGCAGACAGAGAAAATTACAACTGCAGTTCATTAAAAGAAAGCAGCCAAGGCCTTTTTGAAGGTCAGCTGTCCTGCTTGACTTTGCCTTTGCCTAAATACTCTTTTTGAGAAAAGCTCTAAAAGGATGTCTCCGTGACCCAGCATAGTAATGCCTGTGTTCTGAGGCTGGTGAACTTCAGTTAGCAGGTAACACAGTACCATGCTCCTGATACCAGAGAAGTTGCATAGCATATGTGGAAGGAGGGGGAAAATCAGCTCTGTCTTTTCAGAAACTGTTGATCACCATATCTTTTTTGTGGGAAAATTGATGTCACTGTTGTTTTTAGCAGATGAGGAATCAGTCCCATTTTGTTTATACACAGCACTCAGTAATAACCTATCATTTGTGAGCTGTGTATGTTCTGCACTGCTTCCCTTCAGTGCTGCCCTGCAGCCAGGAGGATCTGAGAAGAGCAGCTCTACTTTTCAGAATCCCAAGTACAGTGCAAGAGTCAGGGCAGACCAAAGCAGCCCTGCTGCTCCAATGAGGAGAACAGTTAACAGAGCTCAACAGGTACCTGCTGTTGCAAGAAGTATGAGAAAAGCTGAGCACGGCAGGAGAAAAAAAGAGTCTGGCTGACAATTATTATTTTGTCTGTTCACATCTGGGGCATATATAGGCTGGCTGAATGCTTTCTAGCCAAAGGTTTCTGTATGATAAATGATGCTGTGCTGTGCCAAGAAGACAATGCAGCAAAACATATTCTTGTTTCCAAACAGGCTGAAACTTGGAGCTGTGCTACAGGGATGCTTTATGCTTCTTCTCCTAGAGTTACAATTAAACCATGAGTATGTGTTATGTGGCACCGGGTAATCACAAATCTTTGACAAAACAAACAAGCTCTGTTTTCTCTCTCCTCTATGGGCAAGCGTTAAAAGAAAAAGTTCTACTCATCCTGTTTCTCCAACATAGCGGTGGAGGAAGGAGCTGCTGGGAGGCACAAGTTGGATTTGCAATGTTCAACGGCTGCCTTTGACCCTGGTCTGTGGGGCTGTGTCAGTGATGCAAGAGGATTTGTTGGATGGAGTAGAAGGGAGTGGGTGGCAGAAGCTGGAAGTAGTGCCAGAGGTTTCAAACAGGAAAATCAAGCCTCTGGGAAAGGCCAGCCCATATGTTATGGCTGACTCTGGGGCAGGAGGTTCGTTGGTGTGCCGATTTCATGGCTTGGTGTTTGCCTTCTGGAGATTTGATTCGTGGGATTGCTTTAGGTCAGAGGAAAGTTAAGTGGTTTGATTTTTTAAAAATTTCTTCTTTCCATTGTTTTCCCAGCTCTGTGGATACAGGGGCACCACAGTGACTGCTACATAGTTTATCAGGATTGCTTATCTGCGCAGCACAGTCTGGGGACTGCACTTGTCCTGCTGTCACAGTGTCGAAGAGAGAAACTTTGTGAGTTACCAACTTGTATTAGGTCCAATATAATTTGGAACTATTGTCACTAACTTTCTTACTAAACATCCCATGGGATGTCTGCAAAAGACCCTATAATTAGAGCTGAAAAAAGAGTAGTGTCAGTAAAACAATGCTCTAGTAATTAATGTTCTAGTTAATACTCCAGTAAGTAAAAAATTCAAGTACACTTATAGTTTTCATATTAAACTGTAAGACAAAAGACAAGCCCGTACCAAAAGCATTTTGAAAAGTCAGGAGGAATTAATTCCTCTTTCTGTCTCTGTCTAAATCTGGCTGCAGATACTAGTGACTGAGTGACAAATCTGTGTCCTGCCTCAGTTTCCAGCGTTGTAGCATCACAGCTGCAGTGGGGAGGTGTGTGAGCAGGAGCACCAAAAGTCTGGAAATCACTGCAATTAGAGGATCGTCTCAAGACTGTCAGGCACAAGAGTGTGTTGGAATGACAGTGGCTGTGCAGGTCTTGGGGACTGTGGCTCTGCTAATTTGCACATTTACAAACCAACTGCATTGTGCAGGGGGGCAGCTTGAAGAAAAGCTGTTGTGTTGGTGTTTCTGTAACAGCTGCTGGCTTAAGGCATCAGTCTATGATTTGAGTACCAAACCTCAAGCCAGAAAGAACTCTTGCAGCCAGGTGACAATTTGCAGTAAGTGTGATACTGAATCTGCTATACTTGGGTTATGTAGCTGATCTGCATGTAAGCAGCATGTCTGGCACCTTGGATTTACAGCCCCCCTGCAGACGACTCTAAGTCACATGTTCAGTGAGAAAGGTGACTGCGCTGCAAGGGGTACTGAGGCCTGCGTGCACTCCCCTGCTGCAGGCAGGGCCTCTGGAATAGTTATTCCTGCTGTTGCTGCTGTCCCGTGAGCCCTGGGGTGGCTCCTCTCTTGGGCTGTGTTACACTCTTCCTCTTTTTGATTGAGCATCCAGAGGCTTTGACTGGGAATCATGAGCTCCTGATTCTAAACCTGATTCCAGTAAATGTTGTGTCTGAGTTGCAGTTGTGCTAAGTACCATAGCATCCGTTACATTCTGCTGTTGTGTTAGACTGTGCCTTCACTTCTGTGTTTCACAGATGGAACGCATAAAAATAATTCCATAGCCAGTCCAGGTCTGGGAATTACCAAAAATTTGGTAATTCTTTGACAAAACTTTGACATCTCTCAGAGAGGCCATTGTGTGAACAGTAAATAGAAGATACTTCCATCCCCCCCGTAGAGGCACTTTTCTAGAAAACTTAGTTTCTAGAAAACTTGGTGGCAGTGTACCACCAGGGAGATAAATGAGTGTGAGCCTTCATTGCCAAATATGATCTTTGAATAAACAGAAGACTTTAGACTTCAAGGCACCTTTTTACACGTGCTAAATTCATACCCCAAACAAATGCTAACAAAGCCTCTCATGTCTTTATATTAAGTGTGGCAGTAAAAAAAAAAGGATCTGGAGCTCTCTGGGGAGCCTCTCGAAGCACTTGGGGACACACTCAATGTGTGGTCAGGTTAGCACTACTCAAAAGCAAGTCTGAGTGTCAGCAGAGCAGGTATTTATTTATGCCCTCTGGATTTGGCAGGAACCCAGAGCTACGGTATATTTTGCGCAGTTACACAGACTTTTATTGTTGAATCAGCTTTATTTAATGTAAGCCTTCTATAATAGGGTCTTGTTTTGGAGGGCTTCCTCTACAGGTGAGGAAACAGCTCTGTTTCCAGGACCTTGTGCTTTTCCAGGACTGCACTGCTAAGGCCAAGTAACCAAGTGGTGGCTGATGGCTTACTGAGGGCCTACACCAGTCCATAGAGAAGTGGCCTGACACCGACCAATTCATTTTGTACTAAACCGTTATTAAGAGTTTTGCCTCTGTTACCTGTTCTGAATTAAAATATCCCATCGCATTTTGTGGTCTTGATTTCGGACCTTGACCAGTCCTGGGTGGCTTTGATCAGCAATCAGAAAGATCCCTAGAAATAAAGTGCCCCCAAATGCACTGTCAGTCTTTTGTGGGATGTAGACCTAAGAACATCAAATTATAGACTATTACTATTCAGCTCCACTACAGGCTTCATGAACCAAACAGTATATTAGGATAAACTGATTTCTCCTTTGCAAAGTGTTACCTGAATTATTTATACAGATCTAGATAACAGCAGGGTTTCAATAAATTGACCTGTGTTGCAAAATCTTGACTGTTTTATTCCTGATACAAAACCTACTATGATACTGCAAGTGGTGCCCTGCAGACTGTGTGAGGCAGGAGCTGTGAGAGGGGTCAGCATGGAGCTCAAGCTTCTGCTCTGCCACAAGACAGCATATTGCCTGCACACACTAGTGATGCACCCTGCTGCTGAATTGCAGGGGGATTTTGAAGGTAACTCTTGAATTATATGTATGAAAATGTGTGTTTGTCTTCCTGGGGTGTTGTGAGAACAAGTTTGGTGTGAGACTCATAGATGATGTTGCAGTTGAGGCCATGGGAAGCCCTGAACAAGGTGGGTGCACAGGAGCCTGGTGACAACCAGAGCAAGAGCTGTGGCATATAAACTGTCATGAAATCCAAAGTGAGCTCACCGATTCTTCAGAAGACTGTAGGGTGATTTAATTAAAGCAAAACAAGATCTCTTCACAGATTCTCATCTCAGCCATAGTTTGACCGTTTCCATAGATTTGCCTCACAAGTAAATAAAGGAGAAAAGCTCAGCATCCACAAGTCCAGTCTAACAGTGCATATGAGATTTGACCTCTGGACATGCAAGTGCAGCATGACGTGTTTTGGCTGTAAGACAGATCCATGTCCCCAGCATGGGCACAGCTGAGGGCTGAGTGTGTGGATGTGGCCAGGGGCAGAAGGAAAAGTTGTGCTTTTTCTTCGATAGTGTGGAATGGCCCTTGGAGCCAGTTGGGTGGGATGGATTCCAGCTGGAGAGTGAGGGAAGGGCGAGGAGCATCAGATGAATAAAGGACCATAGTTTTGTTGGCCTTGGAGCTCTGTTTTCTAGGGCAGAGCTGCCTGTGCCAGCCTGTCATAGCCGCATTTCTGAGCTGTCTTGCTTTACAATGTTTATATTTATTTTCCTTATTCTTCCAGTACTTTTTTGAATACTTTAATGTCCACATCTTTCCATTGCTCTTCTTCCCTCTGCTATCCCAGTCTAATAAAACCATAACTGTGGCAATCACAAAAGATCCTGGACAGAAGACTTAAAGCTTTTGCAGGAGGTTCCTTTTTTAGTCTTTTTTAAAGGCATCTTTTTCCTTTAAAATGAAAGATGAAGCATTTTCTTTTATCCTTTAACTTTACTGTCATATTTTATTAAGTCAAAATGATAGTTACAGTCAGAGGAAAGCAGGATATGAATTCCTGGTACAGCCATTTTTAAAGTGTGCTTTGTTTTAAAGCCCTGAAGATTGATTGAAGGTATTTTTCTTTTAGACACAAAGCTTTAGTCAAAAGGGGCCTGATCTGAGTTACCCTCTGTAAATCAGGATTAGTTCCTGTGAAATCAATGGAGTTGCAATGATACAATATGGGGTGAGTTGGAAAAGACTCATGCCCTGACAATGAATAAGGGAGGGACTGTGGGCGATCCCCTGAACGCTGCCCTTGCTCAGGGGTGAAGCCACGAGGCAAAGCAGAATTATACCCTGTCCCTCGCTGGCTGCCACGGGATGTCCTGGCTGGGAGATGGGCAGGCAGAGTGGGATTGTGCTGACATGGGCACTGAGGTTGCAAATCTCAGTTTTGGAGAGGCTCTGAGTGTGCAGACCTCCTGCCTCTCCCAGGTGGAGCAGCTCTTTGCCCATCCCCTGCCACTGCCACTACAGTCGGGGAGGCCCATGAGCTGAGAAAGCCTGATTTGAGACAAGAGGATGGTGGCAGAAGTGGTGCTCTACAAAATACCTGTCTGTGGAGCAAATTTCACCAAATCCACTGTAGCCTGAATTTATTGACCTTTTTCTGTCAGAGGGCTGTAGGGATTCACTGTGTGGAGTAGAAAAGGAGAGAAGGATGCCCCATCACTGGCCCTTGGGGCTGTGCAGAGGCTCAGAGGACAGGCTTTCGTGAGGGACAAGACAGATAAACTTCGACAGGTAATAGTTTTGGACATTTTTATCTTTTTTAACATGTCTGCATTGGGCCGGGGAGAGGAATAGCTAAGGTGGTAAAAATGCATCAAGATGAGTAAATAAAGAATTGAAATGATATGTCCTGTCTGAGATTTCAGTTTAACCAGGGACTTGAGCTCTTGTCTCTCATCTGCACTGAAACCTTGACAGCTGATTTATTGAGCCCTAAGCCATTCTGAGCAGAGAGTCTAATAAGAACAGCTCTTTTTATAGCATTTAACTGTATCTAAATGGCTTAAGGCCAGGGCAAGTTCCAGCACTGCAAAGCACCACTACTCCGGGCTGTGCTTGGGACGTGCAGCGTTTTAGCAGTCTGGATGGGGAGTGGCCCAAAGCACTGGTCATACTCCAAGCTTCACAGTGAAAATCTGCCGCTTGGGCAAAATTGGAGGCTTGGATTTGGCCACCTCCAGTAAAATTAAAACATTTCATTTCATTAAAACACTTCATAACTGCTGGACTCTCCCAGGCAGTTATGAGCTTGCTCTTGGCATACCGCTGACCTGCGCTTGCACATGGCACTGCTTCATATTAGGAGCGTGGGGTTCTTTTTGGAAATAAACTTGCAGCAGCTGGGAATTACTAAGTTAGAGTCTTGAAATATTGAGAAAAAGTGAACAAGGCAGCCTTGGAAGGCACAGGTTGACAGACTAAGATTTTTCAATATTATCCACTGTCTCAATATTGTTCAGCTCTAGGGCTGTGACTTCTGTTGCCCTTGATCAAGCTGGCATTTACCCACTGATTCTGACTCCAGTAGACACCAACTCAGGGCTGCACACGACACTGATTTTCCTCAACTTTCTAGCACACAAGAGCTCCACACATTTGATGAATGCAACTGGATGTCGGAGACAGGGAACACGGTGAAGGAAGCGAGTTTTTATAATGTTTCTTTTTCACCTTGGTTTGGTCATTTATTATTTTCCATTTCAAGTTTGAAACCATTATTTTCATGCACACTTTGAATTTCCATATCACAATAAGGAAAATAAGATGGAACTTTACCCCAAATACTGGTTACAGCTTTCTAAGGAACACCGTAGTCTCTTGGACTGTGGTAAAATCTCCCAGGGAAAGTGGCAGAAATCCAGATACTTGGCACATTTTACAACTAGTCCAGACAAAACACTAGTAAATGTACTCTGCTTTGGCACAGAATAGGCTGTGGGATGTTATGAAGCTTTCCTGTATGCAACTTTTTATCATTTCATGACCATAATGAGTGTGCAACTTGAATTTACCCATCTGCTGATTGAACACCGCATGGGGCTGTAGAGGAGCATATCATGTCTTTGTTTTAAGATTTTTTTTTTCACCTAGCTTGAGATCATTGTTTGGATGATTAGTACATGAAAATGGCCATATTGGCTCAGACTAGAAGTCTGTCTAGTTTAGTACCTTCTTTCTAGGATTAGCCAGTAATGGCTGCACTGGGAGTCGTAGAGCGTGCATAAAGTGAGATTTCCATGACTGTCTTTTCCAGTTTCCAGGAAGGATATCTGACAGTGAAAAAGTCCTTTTGCCTTTTGTGCATTTCCCACAACAACCATCTCCTATCTAAAGAAAGTTTGGCTTTGACTTTAAGTGTATCCGAAAGCTATACAAAATGCATCTCCCTGGCCTTCACATCTCTGTGCTGTGCTTCATTTCTGGATCTTCACTGGAAAAAAAGGATCATTTAAACCAGTGGCCGGAAATATAATGTGAAGCTTCATCATCAATAATTTTTATTACAGTGTGACTTGCACAACACGTCCATCGTGTGAGGTGCCACAGTACTCAGTGGTGTACACCCTGCAGTATGCTTGTGCTTAATGAGTAAACACTGTGCTGGCCTTAGCTTTAAAAGATTTCACATCTCTTCCTTCTGCCAGTCCCATTTTATAACTTAATGTTATATTTGCAGAGTTTTTAAAAACAGCCACCCTCCATAGTAAAGTGCAGTAGAACCTCTTTCAGAGAGCTGGAAGGGGATTTTATATATCACTGCATAAAATCTGCATGTATATGGGGCTGGAAAAAATGTGAAATGCTGTAATGTCTCACTCACACTGGTTGGGAAACCAAGTCCTTAGAACTACCCCGGGCCCTGAATGCCAATGCTATTTTCAGTCAGAGGTATGGAGCTGCGGCTGAGGACGTGCAGAGTGGATGTCATCTTTATGCATGTTTAAAATCACAGAGAAATACAGTTAAGAATAAAACATAGGATCCATTTTTCAAACCAACTCTCTCTCATTTCTGGTGTAAGCAGTCCCTTATTGCTCTTGTGGTGCCCAAAGATCTTTACAAGCTTCTTCCAGCTCCTCGATGTCACAATATTGTCCTCTTATTGGAGTTTGCTCCATGCCATGAGCCTGTCATTGTGCATCAGTGCCTCATGTTACCTGCCATCAGCCTGCCCATTTCAGGTCACTGAAAGTGTTTTAGAGACTCCAAACAAAAATATAGAGGTATCAGACACTGCAGGTGTTGACTGTTACACTAACTTCATGAATGACATCTGCAGGTATTGAAAATCTCATTATGTGTGAATTTAATCAGAATCAGCTTTATCATTATTATTTAATTTATTTAAAGGTAGGAGACTCTATTTGTTTGAAAACATGTGTTTGCAATAATTGAACAGAGTTAGATAGGAAAATATACTATGCACATCAGGAAGATTAAATTTGGCAATGCAGATTTTCTTAAGCTGCAGCATCATCTTGGGGAGCTTGTGTCATGGGCTAATTAATCCTCTGTCCTCTGCCTCAGGCCTGGTAGGCCCGGGGGAGGTTTTAGAGCTGTGCCTTTACTGCTACTGTTGTTAAAAATGCTCACGTAGAAAAGGCATGACTTTCCTCTCTCCTCTCCTGAGAGTGAATGCTCCTTCTCTTAAACTGTGCCTCAGCGCTTGTGACTGGGAGCTATAGCATCCCATAACAATGAAGGCAATCAACTCACTTCTCACCATTTTCCCATTTAAATTATTCTAATTTTTATGTTACCTCAATTAGCACTTTCCTGGCAAGACCTTTATACTGGCTTGTTTTGTTTCAAGACATTTAAAACAGCAGTGGTCAGATGTATAAATCACATGTTAGAACAATGTTAATTGCACATGTGTTTTCGTGGTGACTGATGTTGGCCTTTCCTTAGCAATCTCTTGAATTTAGCATGGAATTTGCCATGGACACTTTATGAAATTGAGGAGGAAGGTGTCCACACTGGGGGACACATTTACACCTGGAATATTTGAAATTTCATGTTGCCAGTGCCAGCCACTGCACACCAGGTGCTTTATAAGATGCACACCCCAAGGGTACACAGAGAGAGATATTTAGGGAGCTGTGCACTCCCCTTCTTATTGGTTGTAAATTGGGGTGGGTTTTTTTGATTTTTTTTTTTTTTTTTGTGCTGTTTGTAGAATATTACCATATGTACTTTAGCACAAATGGGGTTGGGAGGAAAGAGGAACTCCACCCTTCCCCATGTTACACGCTCTGAATAAGCTTTCGCCTTTCTGAAAGTGGAATTATTTGTATTTCAGGTATCCTCCGTGGGCCTATCTTGGAAGCTAGATCTGCAGCCGCCTTTCAGTCATGATTGTTTCAAGATTAAAGGCCATTTCCCTGTCATTGCCAAGCCTTTTTCTTCTTGCTTTTCATCTCTCAGCATCACAGAATGTACCTGAATACACTGAAGCTGAACATCAGCAATGTGTTAGGAAAGAACACCCCACGATTGCTTTTGAAGGTAAGAGCTTCTATTCCTGTTTCAGATTCCAATAGGATGATCCATTTAGGTTTAGTCTGTGCTGTTTTTCCTTACAACTGTGATCTACAGGCCAGGAGAAGTGGCCTGACAAATCATTTTCCCTTTGATGCTTTACAGTGTTTTAATTCTGAGGTTTCACAGCAGTCACTTAATTCAGGCAGTTTTGGGACTAGTGGTCTAAGAATCTCAATTTTCTGCTCTGCTACAGGCTCCCTGTAATTTTGTGCCACGCTGAAACTGTGTTTCAGTTTCCTTTTCTCTGACTGGATTCAGTAATGCCTCTCCTGGCTTGCTGGAGCCAGACACTTAATAAGTGAAATACGATAGAGAATTTGGACATGGTTGAATGCAAGAGAAGTAAGTTGATTTAAAATTGCAGGGAGTGGCTGCCCTTTTGTTTGTAGCATTCCTGCTTTGGTTTGGTTTATGTTATGTATTTGTCACCTGGGCTAGTAGTTTTTCTGTTGTTCATCTGGGCATTTAACTTGAATGTGAGAGGGGGCCTTTGTGTTGCAATGGCCAATTCTTTTCCTGTTCTTTTGAGGCGTGGGGTTTCTCTTGTCCTTATCCCAGTCAGATTTTCCATGAACGTACATGTCATGTACTCCTCAGTTGTTGTCTGGATAATCTGTCCACTTATCCACACAACAGGTAGATCTTTATATTGATACCACTATTATTTGAAAATTCACTCCAGTCTAGTGTGTTAAACTCAGTGTGCCAGCATCAGCAGCTGCTGAGTCTCCTTGCTAAAAATGGTTTCCTCTGAAATGTTGGAATATCGATTTTGGTTCCCATTTAAGGCTTTGCAATGCATCTCCAGTTACATTCTTTGCTAAAGGCAATTGAGTACCTTGCAATGTGTCTCTAGTTAGGTTCTTTGCTAAAGGCAATTTAGTTGTGGTTATGTGACCTTTGAGATAGGGTTTCCAGGAAGAAAGTAGTCAAAGGCTTCCTTGCTGACCTTTCAGGGTTCTTCTAGAGAGCTTTACTATTCTTCACAGAAGAGGAAACTCTTGTCTCTTAATTTGGAAAGTTTAAGAGATTTCTTGTCTGTTTTCCATTATCCATGCCTTAAAGGTTTAAGTGGATTAAAATAAATTAGCAGAATCTTTAAGCCTACATGATACAGCACTGGCTCTAACCTTGCTCCGGTAAATAAATCTTTATTTTAATTGCTAAATAAATCTAACCATCTGTTTTAACTGGGGAGGGCCAAAAGGAGAAGCCCTTGCTGTTAAAACACAGTGAAATTCAGTTCAGTAGATAATAAAATAATGAGAATGTTATAGGTACAGAAAAGAGAAAAAGTGTTGCTCTCTCTATTAACCAGGAGCACCAAACTTTAAGTTTACAGAGGATGTGTCTATGCAATCCAGCACTGAGGTAAATCATTCTGCAGGGAATATTATAAGCCCCAATTCCTGAAGTTGAGGAATTGATGGGCATTTCTTGGCACTCAATATGAGTACAACACTGCAGAATTGATGGTTGTGTAAACACACTCATAATCTGCCAGTTTGCTTTGTTTTAATAAGGCATGAATATTTCACAGGAAAAAAAAATCTGTCCTCCTCTTTCACTGTTCTTGTTCTCTTCCTCTCTTCAATGATAGAGGGCAAAAACTGGTGAGTTAATTAGAACTTGACAATTGTGAAAAAGAAAGAAAGATTGAAATTGCAGATGCATGAAGAAAATGACTCAAATTATCATTTGAGTTTCTTAAACTCAGGTTAGATTCAGAGTTATTGTTTTTTTCACAGCACCTTATGATTGTTCATGATACAGTTTAATCTTGTATTTTCTGCTGCAAAGCTCAGCTGGAAAATACACAGGAATTAAATTAAAGGCACCTTTTGTCCACTGCACATAGCTTTCAAGGTCTAGGGAAGAGGGCTCACGTGCCCAAAACCACATCTCAGTTCATAATCTGATTTCTCTTAAAGCTATACCCTGTTCTGATGCCGGCACATGCAGGTTTAGGTTGCAAGGGTAGACAAGTAGGGGAATCTAAATTCTTTGTGGTGTTCCCAGATTTATCTGAGGATGTCTCTGCTTAACAGTGTGGCTCAGGGGCTTTCTGTGGGTCTCCAAATGCATTGACTCATGAATCACAACCTGGTACACAATGGGAGTGTGTAATGACTGAAAGAATGACCCCAGCAGAGCCCTTCTGCTGCTCCTGCTGCCAGGGGAAAGGATTATGTTACACCACCAATTTTCAGTGGATGGGCCATAATTATAATAAGGCCTCTGACCATTCAGTCATACAGGGTACATTAATTTACTGCCAGAATGAATAGGTTAACAAAACAGTTTATGTTACAAAGGGATTGAATAGCTTCTTTTTCACAACCTTGCTAACGAGGCTTCCCATCAACAGACAAAAGGGATGCCATAGCATATTTTGTGTTCTCTAGTCTTCAGTTCCCACTTTGCTTGTGCTCAGTCTCTTTTTATTGTACTTTATCCCTAGATGATACTCTTAACATCCAGTTGACTGGATAATATCCTTGTTGTAGAAGAATCCAAGCAAAACTTCCTTCTGTCTATTTTTCCCTAATTTCCTGAGAAATTCTGTATTTTCTATGTTGTTCTTATTGTATCTCATCCACGTTAGCCAACCATCTGTTGGAATTGGTATCTCTTGGTTTGCCGTGAGAGTGGGTAAGAAAGATAGAATCCAGTACATGTCCTACTCATTTAAGCAGAAAGGAGACTATGTATGTAAAATGTTTTTACTTTAGCTGTGTTCAGACCTGAAGAAATGCCTGTTTCTTTACAGACTCCATTCCCCAAATTATTTGTGCCATTATTTGTGACGTAGAGAAAATGGTCTAGACAAGTCGAGGGACATAAATTCTGGTTCTAGATACATTTACTCTAAATGCTAAAGATAACATTTGCACTGCCAGGAGAGATGCGGCCTGGGGAGGGGCCATGAGCTGAATGGTTTATCCTCACAGCCTGCATGGAGATCCTGAGGGACACGACAGGAATTTTGTGCTGCAAACACCGTCCTGTGTGTTTGCACAGTACCAAACTAACACAATGGTGCTCCAGTTTCCCTGGGGCTTATAAATGGTGCTCATTGTACAGTTTACCAGCAATAATAGCATACCCAGTTTGGGCTTTTCATAATTAGATTGTTCTACTCTGTGCTTATAGGAAATCCAGTTAAAGTTTGATTTCCCTTGTTAGATCAATAAGAAAATGATCTTCTACTTCCCAGGAGGCTATTTCTGGTGTCTTACTACCTATTTGACTGTTAGTGGGTAGCTGCATTAAGGGTCTTGCATGCTTTTTTTGTTTTTCAGTGAGTTGAGAATTTAGTGAAACAAGTCAAGTGTATTCTTAGTACATTCCTTTTTATTTATACATGCATATACATGTGCATCCAAGTCCCATTTCACAAAACAGTTTGTCATCCCAACACAGCTCCCCTGTGGTCCACCCTGGTAAGCCAAACACCAGAGAATTAAAAGCTAGTTCTTGTCAGTCATGTTCATATTTCTCCCCTTTTCTGTATGGATCTTACTGCCAATAGATCAGTGTCTGCATTTGCAATTGGGCTGTGCCTGTGTCATTCTGTCCTGGTTGCCAGCAGTATACTTCATTGTTGTTCAGCTCCTTGTTAGATATAAAACACCCGTGCTATTCCTTAAAGACATTTGGAGCTCCTTTGTAATGTGCGTCTTGGGAAAACCAGAAATATCTTCTATGCCAATACTATATAAGGTTTGTTATTTCAAGAGCCAGAGCCATGAAAGATATGTGTTGATGTTTGTAATGGCTGCAGAGTGCTTGGCTTCATCTTGTTTACCAAGGAAGTGCTTAAAAGTTTGCAAACTCATCTGTGTTACATAGATCGTTTAGACATTCACAACTTCACTGGAAATGAGTTGTAGACAGGTTTCCACTTGCAGTTTCTACTATTATTTATTTCTCATTCATTTCACTCATTAAATCAGTATGCTCAGGAAAAAGTATGATAACTTCACAGGTTTTTCTCTGTTCTGTGTCTCAGGGCTTTTTCCCCTGGGTCATGGCAGTTAGAGTAAGATAGAAGAACATCATTTGTCCCTGCTTTAATAATTGCAGCCTGTCTTCATCCATAAAAACACCTCAGCTGATCCCATGCTGAGGCATAGGACAGAGGACAGAGGTGGACTTGGTTAATTAGCTTGTATCTCAGATCTTCTCAGGACTGCAAATCTCAGCTTTGCAGACTGTGTCATCATGGCTGGTGTGAGTTCTCCATGTGTGGCATTTGATCCATTGTCTAATTCTCAATCTCTCCTAGAGATGATAAGAGATGCAGACAAGTTGCTCTGTCTGTTGCCTCAGGTTTTCAAAGCGATTTAGTTTGGGAGTGTTTAAATCTGGGGGTTTACTTCAGACTGTCTGTAATTATTACCTCCTACCAGATAAATGTGATTCAGGTCACTTGAATGCAGCTTGCTATATATTTTCTCAATATTTTATGTCTTTAAACAACATTTTATTGAAATGTGGCCAGCTTCAAACACTGAAACCTGTGGGGAGCAGCTAAATGTTTTCTTGTATTGAAAGCAAAAGCTATTTCAACTTTGTGGGCTGAAGGATAATAAGGTATGATTTATTTGTTTAGAAAGTTCTTGACATTTCACCAAATACCCCCGCTATTGTTGAATTCGTCACTAATACATTATTCCCTTTACTGTATAATGATGGGAAAAAAAGCACATTAGCATTCATCAACTCCAAAAGCCAGCTGGGAAAGCCACTTAGGAAATTCTGGTCAAGATTTACGCTTCCCTTGAGCAAGTGAGATTTTGACAATCCAAATCAAAATTTTAGTTAATGAAGGACAAAGATTGTGGGGTGAAGTATTAGACCTGTATCTATCTAAGCATCAAAGGGAAGGCACAATACACTATGGGAGAATTGTCTTCTAGCTCACAGCCTTGCTGCCCTTGGTTCTCCATACAGGGAGTCCAAACATTAACTAATGATGGAGTTTTGACCGGAAACTGGTGGCATCCTGTGGGTGCTTCAGAATATTTGACCTTCAGTGCATTTCAGTATGGATTTTGTTTCCATTTAGCAAGCCTTGTGGCAATTTTCTTCTTAATATTGAAAAACAGAACTGTGGCAAATGAAACTAGAACTTTCTTCTTTAGATTTGATTTAGAATTTGTTTGAAAATTCTGACTGATAAAGCCATAACTATACAGTAGTTAGGGAAATAATTACTCTCACGCAAAACTTCTGAAAATTACACCCAACCACTCTCAATATATGTTTCATTCCATAATAATAATTATAACAGTAGCGATGCTAGTTCTTTGAGACTTCCTCATTAATGGTGTCCAAGGCACTTCACAAATAATTGCAATGAGATTTGATTGAAAAAATTACTCATTATGTTGTTTCTTGGGACCTCAGGAAGGAAAGGAGGGTTAGAAGAATGCCCTTCATTCACAAAATACTTTAGCTGGAATGAGTCATGACAAGCAGGAGAGAAAAGGAAGACTTTGCAGTGAAGCCTCAGGAAGCGAAGTGATGAAGTAACCTACATATTGGAGTGAGTGAAGGTAAAACTTTAAAGAGGTACAAGTGACTTAAACAGCTCAAGTGAAGGAGCAGCCTCTGACCACGAGTGGTGGTGTTGATGAGAAGGAGGCATCCTCAGCAGCAGGACTGAGTGAGGTAGGCTCACAGCATGGAGGAACAGGTACTCAGGTCACCATTATGCATGGACCAAGGCCATGAAAAGCTCATGTCAGCAACAGAGTAGCTTATTGATATTTTCCAGAGGTACCACTGGTGTAACTGAGTATAACGGCAGCACGTGCATGGCCCTGTCTTTGGCACAGTGGTTGGATCTAGGACATAGAGATGGGCAGCCTTTTTTTCGGATCTCGGGCACACATCAGAGAAGGGGAGCAAGGTGGAAATCTAAAGTGAAGCGCTTATCTTCTTTTTCTGTGGTTCAGTGCAATCAAAGATATCCCTTGGAGAGACCTCATTTTCAATTTCAAATCTTACCTAATATAGTTCCCTAACTGAACAAGTTTGTGATACAGCAGTGGTACAGCAGACCTCATTTATTTAGCACATCTGCTTCTGGTGAGTGTTAACATATCACATTCTCCTAAAACCTTCCATTCAAGGATGACATTATGCTTTGATAAAGTTCACTTTAGTACTAGCAATCTCATAAGAAATATTCTTGTTTTATCATACAAGGTTCACCCTGGAAAGCCCACAAACAGTCTCAGCTCCGTCAGGTTCTGAATATGTACTTTTCTTGAAGTCAGTGGGGTTGTTTATTATTAGCCAGTTTCCAATTTAAAAACACTGATTCTTATGAGAACAGCCTAATTTCAAAACTCTTTCACGAATTTCCAGCCTGTGCTCTCATTCCTTGCTGTAACTGCCTCATGGTGGGAGTTTTGTCTGCAGAACACAGGAGACCTCGTAAGCCTGGCAGCTACACAGCACAAACTGTGCATTTGACTGGGCTTCTCCAGTTCAGTCTTTGGTTAGCCAGCAAAGACCTGTTGCTTCAGGTGTTCATCACAATCAGACACTTTTGCTTCTGTGTCAGATCTGGTTACCTGCAGGAAAAATTCAAGGAGAGTTTAGCCCTGCTTTCTCTGCCTTCTCCTACCTTCTCACTAGTGAAAACGGTTGCCCTGAGTATTGCACCCACCTCTGCTGGCACAAGTGGATGATCTAGACATGTAACTGTAAGGATAGTGAAAAGAATTTGCCTCCAGGTGTGGAGGAGGCAGACTGAAGGGTCTTTGAATGATGACCAAGGGGTGTTGTTTTTTTCCCCCATCAGACTGCAGTGGTTGTATGAGCCAGGATGCAGCTTGCTTTCCTGTCTGAAAAGAAGGATTATACTGATCAGAATGTCATAGGAAGCTGCAAGTGATGCATGAGCACTCACTTTATCTTTCTCAGTGAGGAAGATTGCGTGACAGCTGCGGGGCTTGTCTCAGTAAACAATGGATCACAATACTTAAACACTCTGCAACATCCTCAGGAGAACAAGAAGTCTCTGGGTTTGCACACAGTGGGGCTGTGTGTGGCACTGGTTAGCCAAGTTTCACAAGCTGGTGGTGGGGTGCAGGGCTGTGGCCACATGACACCACGCAGTGCTGTGTGGGGTTGCAGGCAAGGTTGTTGAGGAGGGGAGGAAGTGTTAGGGTGCTGTTTGCCCCAGCTGACAGCGAGCTGAGGAAAGCCAAATCCATTCTTTCCACAAAGTCCTGTACTATATAGACACACACCTTTAGTCCTGTAAATCTCAGGTAGGGCAAATGGACACGCTTATGTCTCATGGACGCACATCTGTATCCATCGCTCTTGCAGAACTGTGGCATCTCCTCTTGCTCTTTATTGGTCATGGCCAAGGAGGACCTGCAATGGTGTATTTGAGTCACCATCCCTGGAGGTATTTAAAAGAAGAGTAGATATGGCCCTTAGGGATGTGGTTCAGTGGTGGACTTGGCAGTGTTGAATTAATGAACTTGATGGCTGGACTTGATGATCTTAGAGGTTTTTCCCGACCTAAATGATTTTATGCTAGTTGGGGATTGAGGTCTTGGCGGGTCTGAGCTATAGGAACCATGCTGAAGAGGGAAGAACCTCTCTCAAGTTACCGGACTTCTTTCCCAGACCCCAGCCAGAGGCCTGGGGACTTGGCAAGTGAAAGTCTCCAGGCTCCTGGAGGTCTCCTGACTTTCCCCTGGGTCAGGTCTGGATGGAACTTCTGCCCACTCTTCACCATGTGCAAATAGGAACCCAAGTGAAACAGAGAGGGCTGAGCCTGACCTCTCTGATGGAGCAGAACTGCTGAATACTGTAGAAATGTGCCGAACTGGGAATGTGAATTGCAGTCCTTCAATATCCTCCCTTGAGGTGGCCCCAGGACAACTTACCAGCACGCTGTCCCATACTGGAAGTGAGCACTAGTTCATGCTTATTATTTAGTGTTTGCTTTATCTGGGATGGAATCCCTGGGTTCTTCCTCATATATTGGTGTGTTTTGCCAGCTGCTCCATATTAATAATAAAAAAGTAAATAAACAAGCAGTTGTAATTGTACTTTTGCAAAAATTGGGTTTGGACTAAGTTCTTTTTTCTCCATATTGAAACAGTTTAGCAACACTTGTTTTGAAGAAACAATTAAAATTTAGGAAACAAAGAGCCAAAATGCTTGGTATGCAATAAGCAGTACTTACTGCCTCCTGTACATCGGGTGCTTTACAGATAATTAGGCCTTGATGCGCCAGCCAGTATCCCAAAACCCATTTAACAATTGGAACTACTGAGACATTAAATAGTTTCATGATTTGCTCAAGACAGAGAACTCCTGTGTCAGTGCTATTGGGCTCTTGGGACCATGCCTGCATCTCCAGCTGTCATTTCTCTTGGGGTGGAAGAAGCTCAGCAAGAATTAAGGGAAGAGGCACAAAATCATCCAGATCTTTAAATGGTTACTATGCTTATTGTGATTCCTATGGCTCTGTGGAGACAAGACCTGAGTCTTTGGTTAGGGGTTGTTTTTTCCTTCAGGATGGTAAAGAACAGAGCCTTTTCTTCTGTCTTGTTCTATTCCTTGGTAGCTGAGGGATAGGACTATTCCTTCTTTTACAAGACCAAGAGAAAAAGTCTTATTCTTTCTTTTTCCAGTCATCTCCCATCCACATATTCTGGGACAGTTTGGAGAGGGACATGAGCAACTCTTGCTTCTTGGATCTCATGGAAAAGGAATGGCTCACTGCAAGCTGCTATCACAGTGACTCACAGGCCATTCATGGGTTAGTTCATTGTTCTTTCATCTGAGAAGGGGCTTTGTAGTTGGTCAAGACAGGAAAAATTGTTTGAGTGGGCAGGAAATGAGGTAGAAACATGGCTGGAAGGTGAAGACTGCTAGGAAGGAAAGCAGGAGTGGGAGGAGAGGTGAATATGGGGTCAGAAGAGTAAACTGAATGAAACCATGAAACTGAGACAGCTGGAAGAACATCTGAGTTGGGTTTAGGTATTGAGGGGAGAGAGAAGGAAACTGCTGGTTTGACCTTTTTGGTAGGAGGACATGTATTCTGTCAACAGCCTTCTAAGAAGTCCTTAGAGCTGTGAGTGGAGATCAGAGATTTGAGAAGACAATGACACTGGAAATTGCAGCAGTTGGGATGAGGACATATTTAATGTACAATTAAAGATTTCAACGGATCAGGTTAAAGAAAGAAAGAATACCAGTAATGAGATGGAGATGGTGATGGGAAGACAAGACAGCAGGGTGATATGTATGTGTAGGAGGACTTCTGGGGTAAAGCCAGATTGAGTTTTTTGGCCTCGTAAGTAAAGTTGAGCTCTGAGTGCTGACACATTTGTTTGCTCAGCTCTGCCCGTGCAGCAAAAGATTTCTCCCTCCCCTGATAAATCTGCTAAATTGTGGAGTGGTTTTGCATTGTGGAGGCTACTCTTAAAACTCGGCATGGGGTGGGAGTGAAAGTTAATGTCCAAAGTCTATTGCAGTAACCTGTGGTGTGACCTACAACTGCGACCTAAAATTTAAATTGAAGATGATATTAAAATATGATTCATTGTCAGCCCAATAAAGATAATGCTGTAATCTCACTGTAACTTCTATGCATTCTTGGAAATGTCCACACTTGCAGCATTTGAGAAGACAGGTGATAGCATGGCTGGGTAGTCATTAGCCTTCTCACCTTTGATTACAGCCTTGTTTGCCTTGTTTCTGATGGGTCTGGTCAGGGGCCCACACAGAATGGAAACTGTGGCCTCAGTCTTAGCAGGCAACTGTCTACTTCATGGAGAATGCTCTGAATACTGAGGATAATTGAAGCAGAGGATGGTCTGAGATGGTAGGTCTGATTTCGAAAAGGGGACATTTCATCAGTCTATACCAAGAAGAGAGCCTGAGGCCTTTCCTTGTTGTACAAAATGATTTGCATCTCTTGGTCATGGTTCAAATCCAATACTGAGAGTCCTCCAGGCTAGTGGGTGGTCTGCAATAAAACTGAGTGGCTGAGTACTTGCAAACTGGAGTTATCTGCCAATCACTATACATAATCTGCCTTGTGCCAGGGCTGAAGCAAACCAAAAGGGGAGGATATTGTGCAAGTTACAGAAGTCATGGCTGTCATCTGGGCCGTGCCAGGAGTGCTGCAGTACTCACACACAGTAATTAAGCATGTCCTGAACTAGTAAACTGAGTTAAGAGAACTTAGAAGAGACCATGCTGAGGCAGTAAGGGAAGCACTCAATGTGTGCTCAAGTTAGCACTGCACAGAAGTAGGTCCGAGTATCAGCAGAACAGGTACTTCTTTATTGCCATTGAGTCTGGCAGGTCCAAAGTGCTGTGTATGCTCTACTTCCTTGCACAAACTTTTACCGTTGAATCAGCCTGTTTTACCGGAGCCTTACGTAAGGTATGGGATTCAGGTTATCTTTCTTGGAATGGGGACCCTCTGAATTTATCTCTCTTAAGGTCCTTTATGATCTCTTTGAAGCTTTTCTGTGCATTCCTAGGATAGGAGCATGGTTAGTCTGTGCTTGTGGGTATACCCTCATTTTACACAAAGAATCCTTGGTCCTGTTCAGTTTCGTTTCTTCTGCTTCAAATAGGAAATCCTTGCTGAGAATTATTTTTCAAGAGCTGTTCTTGAATGGCACTGTGGGTAGCCATACTCCATGCATCTACAATGGCTTTGCAATTTCAAGGCATGGGCATTTAACCTCTCTGCTCTTGTATGATGTGTGCTGGAGACACAAAGCTGTTACAGCCTGCTGGGGATGGGAGCGACAAGTGGGCCTAAGTGAGATGAAGCAGTGAATGCTGTCCTTCAGATGGGGAAGCCTCAGCTCAGTGTTTGCATATTTCTTTCCTCCAAGACACACAGAGTAAGGGTGAGGTGGGGAGCAGCTGATTTTGAGGAGATGAAGACTCAAGTATTACCAGGTTTACCATATCTTTAGAAGCTGATCCAAAACCCATCAAACTCAGTGGAAAACCGGCAATGACTTGAAAAGCTTCTGGATCAGGCCCTTAAACCCAGCTCCTGCAATTTGGCTTGCTGTCCTTTGTGCAGCTGAGTAATCCTGATCCCAGCCCTGTGCTCTCAGGAAGTCAGAGCAGAGCAGTGTGCTTAAGGCTGCAGGGACCACCCTCTGAAATGGCAGAGGGCCTCTTTTCACCTTGTCTTAGGCTTGCATAATAGCTGAGCACAGCTGTGCCTGCAGACTTATATTTCCTTCAAAGTTTTGTCTTCTTTGCAGCTGGATGCCTGAACCACCTTGAGCTGTAGAGGGACTTGGAGGGCTTTAGAGGTTCTGAATCAGATATCTGGAGATGGGTGATGTTGGAAACTATTAAACTTTTGTTCGTTGGTTTTCACGTGGAGGAAGTGAGAGCATGGATCTTTAACCCCCTGGAAATGATTAGAGACAAGAAGCACAAAGGAGGCCTTGATGAACATTTTGCCCCTAAGCCATGTGGTTCCTAGTTTTCCATCTCCTGCTGCCGACATGCAAAGCCAGAGCCTTGGCTTTTAATTTTTCATACTGTTTTTAAACAGATACTTTTGCAAATGTAAACATGCTCCAGCACTGAAGGTTTCCAGCCAAATTAAAGAGTCAGCACTGGAAAAATCAGCCTTCAGAAGAAGATCAAATACAAGCAATCTCTGGAGTTCATTGGGTCCATATGTGTAAACTTCAGCTAATACGGGGTAGACCTAGGTCAGCACTTACCTTGAAGTACTGAGTTAGTTTCAGAGTGAAGCTGAAAATGTTTTTTGGGATGCCTGTGGTCTGAGCAGTAGATTTGAATGTGTTGAATGAAAAAAGACCCATGTCCTGATTCTTGGTTGCAGTCGCATTCCCTCTTAACAGGAAGAAAGAAGTTTGGGAAGGAAAATGTGCCATTTGGCATTAATTCTGACAACTTGCATTTATAAATTCTTATCTGGGACCATGCTGGGTTTAATAATCTCCAACTACATGCCTATAAAAGCTTAATTTTGCTATGAGGATGCATGCCTTTCAGCCTTTAATTTAATAACTGGGAAGGGTTTCTTTATAAGTTGCACCACCTGCAGTACTAATAGAAATCAAGACACTGCCTGTTATTTCTTGGGCTTGATTGACATTTGAACCAACTTGGAAAGATTCAAGCAAACTATTGCCTTTAATTTTTAAAAAAAAATATTTTTACCTGTAGTTTGTCAGAGCTTGCCATTAAAAGGAAGCACTGATGAATGTACCTCTCTGAAGTGAGGAGCTTTTGCTTAGAGCAGCAGATGAAGAAATATTCTTCCTGCCACTGCACTCTAATAGTGGGTTAGTTAGTAGGAAAGAGTCGGTAGAAGAGGAGGTAAAATGACAAGAGAAATTATGGCCTAAAAGCAGGATCCTTAAAAGGTATCATCGTTATATAGCAATCCTCTAATCCTACCCTCGTCACCAACAGAAATGCCAGAAGATCTGCAGCATGTCAGCCAGCTAACCTGCCTGAAAGGTGTTATTGTTGCTGGTTCTGCTGCTTGGCTCAGAAATGTCTCTGCAGCTAAAGAGCTACAGGAAAAGAAGTCAGAGCCCCATTAGTTAGGAGAATGCCAGAGGTGAAACTGCAGTGCCTCCCTGGTGCTAGTACATCATTAAGGGTCCCAGAGGAGTGTAGGAGGTGGAGATGCTTGAAGGTTAGAGGAGTTATTCCTTAACTCATGCCTTTTCATTGAAGAGCAGAGGAGGTACACGTGTTGTGTGTGGTTACACAGCGTGACAGGAATGCTGAGAAGGGCTGAAACCCTCCAGCTCCCAGCAGCAGAGTTTTTATTATTGTGACGATGGAGGTCTCACTGTTGGAGGGGCCCTGGCAGCGTCCAGTTAGGCAGGGCATGGGGCCAGGCCAGATGGTGTCCAGCTCTGTGGTGAGGGACCATAGGAGCTGTTATGAAATACAGTGGTGTTCGGGGCAGAGCCAGAAGCTCCATGACAAGGTCCTGCTTTGAAAAGAGAGGCAGGCCATGCAGACTTCAGGGACTTTTTATATCTGTTTTCTTAAGGTTTCAATAACTCAAGGGCTTGGTTAAGGTTCATCCATCCCTGGAGGGAGAAAGGACTCTAAATTACTCAAAAAATATCCCTACGTCAAAGGTTTTAAACCACAGCACATCTGTAATCCTGTGAAGCATGCCAAGACATCACAGGTCTTAGTGAGATTCCTCATCAGCACTGTCCTCTTGCCCCTGTGGAAAGGGAAACTAATGCCTGCAACAAAGCGTTCAAACCAGACTGCCTTCAATGAGAGTTCTCAATTTATCATAGGGGATATAAAATGACAGTGGAACATGTTTTTTCAGAGCTCTTTTGAACTGGTCTGAACTACATCATCATTGTTATGAGTCATCAGGTCACTGGCCCGTGTATTGGTATCCTGTTGGCATGAGACCAGAAGATATTACCTTCCATGCTGAGCCTCCTGGATCTTCAACAACCAATCCTTGAATGAGGCAGGGCTACTTATCAACAGGTCACAGAGGGATTACAGTCATACTGATTTGGTCTCATCTGTGCTTTGCCCCCTGAGGTATTTGGTATTCTGCATGTCTTTTACAGCCGGAGTAGTTAACGGAATAAATTCTCAAGAGAAGTCCTCACAGTAAAGCTGGATGACTTTCTGAAAGATATATTTAAATCTATTCCCAGTTATTTTGTGCAATGAAGGTGTAAGGTGAGAGGTTGAAATTCTGTGATCTGTAATATACAGGAGGTCAAAGTTGGAAGTGGTATTGAAAGATGGGATGCTGTGAATGCCCTAGTGTCATGCCTGAGCGTACCCTAAAAATAGTAATTCTACTTTTTTTTTTTTTTTTAAACAGGTATATTTTTTTTAATATAACAGGACTAGCTGCCCTACATTGCTCAGTTGATGTTGTGTTAACAGATATAACTTCTGGAAGAGCTTTGTCTCTTTGAGCAAAGCATAGCCAAATCTATTGCTTTGCATTTAATCTGTGTGGTTGCATGTTGGACAGTTGCCTAGATGGGCAAATCCAAGCCAGATGATAAAGCCGATCTCAAGTCTATGCAATTGCTCAGCCACAAAGATGCTGTGATGACACCCAACATCCCACCATCTAAAAATGAAGGAAAGATTTAGCTGATAGGATCTGAGATGCTCGGTAAAGTGAAACCCAGAAGAGAACCTAAGACCTGAAAGAGAAGGTAGAATCTGTCATTGAAGCAGCCAGGTCTTGAGTGCAAATCACCAGTACTCTAACTTAATTCTTCATCATTTGGCACAACCTTCCCCTTCTGGCAGGCAGCAGTTTCCCTTTGATTAGCACAGAAGGCAAGGCTGGGGAAGTGTTATGGCAGGCAGCCTCATCTCTTTATACCACTTAATCCTGACACTGAAGATGTTTCCTCAGTTTTAACAGAAGTAAAATTGAGCTGCTGTTGTCTCTGAAACCAATGCTGACACTCCATCGTGGATGTGAAAATAACTGCTGAGATGGCCTTGTGTTTATGTGTGGGTTTTTTGCACATTCTGCCGAGAATCAGAATAAATAGAAACCCTTTAAAGAGACTATTAATTAGCCTTCCTCTGACAGATAACTCAGTAGGAAATCCATTAGTGGATGTCCGGGTGAACTCACTGCTTCTGGAGCAGCTTTACTGTTTTCTGCTTTCTCGTTTTCATTGCAGATCTGAAGCCCTGGGTGTCGAATTTCACCTATCCAGGTGTGCATGACTTTTCTCAGCTTGCACTGGATGCCAACAGGAACCAGCTCATTGTGGGAGCAAGGTAAAGATAATCTTCTAATTAGTCTAGGGTTGCTGCTCAAGCTCTTTCCCTCCAGGTTCTGGCTTCAGAGGAGAGTGTGTTTCCAGCTTATGTGGCCAGTTTCCCCCTCTAAAAGAAAGCTATAATTTATGTAGAGAGATTTAGACATCTAGTATAATTGCAAAGAAGAGAAAATTACTAGAATTAAAAAGAAAAAAAAAGATGCAATTAAAATGACTGGTTAATGAAGCAAAATGCTGGCATCTCACTCAGTATTGTGAATGTTAGAAGAGCTACAGTAAATCGTTCTGTATCATCCCTCTGCCAGCACAGAATCTGACTTTATGGTTTATGGTCCATCTTCGCTCAGAACCAGGTTGATCTACACACCTTTGTGTAAGTGATAGAGGCGATGTGAATGGTTGCTTTCTTCTCTCTTAGAATCCACTTCAGAACCTGTTTGCTTCATCTGGCTGATGTAGTCAGATCCTCACCCAACGTGTTCTGGTGCAACTCTTTCTTCTGGCCCGTTGTGTATAATTATCATATATCTTCCTTTATTTTTAAATATTATGTTTATTTAGGATGTCACAAGAGGAGGGGGGAAACACATAAGATAAACACAGGCAAGGTCTTACAAATTTAGAGCAGCATTTGTAATGGGGAAAAGAGCTATGCTTCAGTGAAATAATATGTGTCAGAAGTGGTTGAATCATGAGCCCCAACAGCAACAATTTTTTATTGCATAATAAGCAGATAAGACAAGCCAAAAAGAAAAAAAGGACTAAGCATGGTCTAACAAATCAGTTAAAGTATAACATTTAGAATCAGATAACATTGTGGTATCAGTCTCTGCTGTTAACGAAAATATTCAGCAGTAGAGGACAGGGACATGAGGAGCAGAGGTGGAAGAACTCATGGTACGAGCAAGAGAAAAGAGCAAGATGTGTAGCAGAAGGAGAGTTTTATGCTTCACAGAAACAACTGAAGTGTGATTTAATATACATTTTCTGCCTGTATATGTGCAGTAAATAATAACACTTACCTTCCTGTAGCTGTTCAAATTGCCAGAGGGCCTCCTGCTTTTCATACAGAAACATTTTACTTTTCAAGCTGTGGCTTTACTTGTGCTGGGATCTTTACCCAGAAATTATTAATATTTATTACTTCAGAACGGCATTGCTTTGGGGATGGCTGTGAACAGTGCCTTCTGCCAGGCACTGCACAGACACGGTGCTCTGAGGAATTGGTGGTGTACATAATTGGGCTGCACAGCAGGTTTCCCCCACGCAGTCCCTCACCCCTCCTCAAACCCCACAGCACGTCCTGGGGGGACTCTCTGCCTCCCCGAGAGTTTGTACGAGTGTGGTTAGACAGGGGGTACAACATCATCATAAACAGGGGAGTGACAGCAAAGCTGGCTTCCCGGTGGAGGTACAATATATTGCAGGGTATTGCTTCATGAGGAAGCAGTGACAAGCATTTATAGAATTTGCTTGGAAAAGTCAGTTTTTGTGAAGCACTACCCACCTGACTGGGAGACTGAAAGTTTCAGTGGTACCACACGGCTGTGCTGAGCAATTCAGGGTACAGTTAATGAAGATGTCATTTCCCAGGGTGGTTTTTTTTTTGTTGGATACACATGCTTGGTGTGGAGAAAGTGGGGAGTGCCGAGCTGGTTTCCTTTTCACCATCTCAGCTCCACCCTGTGGGAGGCGATGGGGAGAGGTTCTTGAAAATGGAGTGTGGATGGGGTCCTTGGTGCTGCAAAGCTCCGGGTGTGCTGAGCTCCTGGAGCTGTGCCTGAGAAATGGGAAGGGGAAGTAAAGCCTTTTCTGTTCCCTCCTTCCCTGATAAATCCACACCTTGTTCTGGACTATTTTTAGGGGTGATTTTTTGAGTCATTAGTTGCTCGTGCACCATCT
This sequence comes from Cnemophilus loriae, assembly GCA_013397755.1. Taxonomy (NCBI): domain Eukaryota; kingdom Metazoa; phylum Chordata; class Aves; order Passeriformes; family Corvidae; genus Cnemophilus; species Cnemophilus loriae. The sequence goes on along the minus strand of VZTF01002536.1, from coordinate 210,963 downwards.
GCTTGAATTTGCAAATGAAACAATACCTCAAAGAGATAGGAGCTGTCTCTATCCATCTCTGCAGGGTGTAATTTATGAAACCTAAATTTAAATGTTAACCATGTTTAAATGTGCTGCTGTAGATCATGTTAGTAGTAATGCCAGCTATTCTGGGGTTGTGGAAGGAGTTTGGGATCAGGGTGGCGTTTATAACTACTCCCACTTCTCAATTTCCTGGTTAACATCATTCTCTTAGATGATAGCGTTATAAATTATTTCAGACTACTTCTGTCTGTCTCTATTTAAAAGCAGTATGACCTCACCACAGCATCTCTTTGGCTTAGTTACTCCTGTGTTTCAAAGCTTCATAGAAAATACTTCCTAGAAAACCCGGGGGTTCACAAGGGTTTTTGGTTTCAGGAATTGGACACAGCGTGACTGAAACTGTAAGAGGTATTGAGGGCATGCCATGCAGACAGGGAGCTGGAATAACATGAGCCTCAGATTTTTAAGTTTTATCCTTATCTAAGAGCCCTCCTTAAATGACTGGTGCTGTCTGAGAGTAAACCAGAGGAGTTTGATAACTCCACTGCACCAAACACCTGCCAAGTGAAAATCCCAGAAACAAAAGAATTAGTTTCAAAAGCCCACCATGGTTTCTAAGCAACGTATTTACTTGTCACATCATTTGTAAAATCCAAACGCTTGCAAGAAAGGATATGAATAGTTTAGAACATTGTAAATCTACACTACCCATATTATGAGTCACATTTCATTAAGTATAAAAACACACATTTCAAAAATTCATAGCCTTCATTTTGACTCACAGTTCGCATGTTTTGTTTTTGTTTTGGATATAGTGTTAGTGTTTTAAGGTACTGTTTTTCTTCTGTGAATGAGTGATTGTTTTGAAATATTTGCTGCTTTTTTCAGCTCTTGAGCACAAGTGATCGCTATTTGAGCTTATTTTAATGGGAGAAAAAACAATGATCTAGACCTCATTATTAGTGAGAAAAAAATTGAAAATACGATCACAGTGATTTCACCTCTGTTGGAGAAGCAGTGCTCTGCTGTCTCACCTGTGCTGTAGGCAGGGTGTCCAGGCCCCAGGAGTGTGGGTTTCGTGGAGGAGGGACATGGTGTAGCTGTGACATTCCACCTCCTCAAGGAGCCTTACTCCTCGAGACTGTCTCATTGCTGGCTGGGCACAGACAGAAGCCGGTAAAGAAGTGATGATGTGAAAGACCCTGCTTGGAGGCAGGCCAAAAATCATGCTTCACAAGAGCTCCCTGGCAAGGATAACATAAAAGGTGTAAAGGAGGGTGGGAGGGTGGTTGAGACACGGTGTGATAATCACACCGTGTGGCACCACAGCAAGCTGAAGGGAAACAGCTTGGACAACAGGAGGATGGCACCCAAACAAAGGACTGCACAGAGTGGCTGGGAAGTCCTAAGGGAAACATTTGACTTTTCCCAGAGGGAAACTACAGGGGTGTCAGCTTGGGGCCGTAGCCTGATGAGGCTGCGGATGTGAGAGGCATGGCTACGAGGGTCAGCCATTCACAGTGAGTAGAGGTATTACTGAGGAAAACCAGCCAGAAAGCGTCATGGCCAGAAGCCTTCACAGTTCTGCCTGCCAAGAGCGGTGTCAGCTCTATCAGGAGATGAGAAAGGATCATCCCCCGTGGCTGTTGCATGGGGAAGTGCAGCTCAGGAGCCCATGTCACGACTGGCTGTTACCAACAAGAGCCCGGAGGTAGAGAGTAGGGAGGAAAAGCTGCACCAAGGGACTCAGAACTGGCAAGTAAAGTGCACGTCATTATGGACTGCCAGACTTCTCTGCAATAAATGTAAAACTGCTAAGCTGCTGGTGATGCAAGTCTTGATGCTTGACAGAGGTGATTTTCATACTTGATTTAGAGCTGATCTGAATGTGCCTGTTACTGCCAAGTAGATAGGTGCAAGGGAGGAGATATCTTAGAATCATAGAAAGGCTTGGGTTGGTAGGGACCTTAAAGATCATCTAGTTCCAACCCTCCCACCATGCACAAATATGCCACCTGCCAGATCAGGTTTCTCAGGGCCCCACTAATACCTGGTCTTGAACACTTCCAGGGATGGGGCATCAATATGGTTAGTTTGGGAAGCAGGGAAGGTGCCGTATGAATTTCCAAGGGTAGTTTTAGGGGAAGCACATCAGCCTAGGCACACCCTTTTCTGACTATTATGCTTCTGGCTGTATAAGCATTAAAAAAAGCTCTGGATCATGCAGGCTTAGGAGCTGAAGGCTGAGTAGAATGACTGATGTCCCAAAAGAGTTCCTTCAAGTTGCAGCTTGCAGAAATATGGCAAATTGTAAATATATTCTAGGACCCTCAACCAGCAGGTTTGGCACCCTGAGTTTATTGAAAGTCTCTGGTGTATGATAGATTAGTCTGTCAGGCACCAGGTTACATGCAGATTTGTGGTTGAACATAGGCTCTTTCCTGCCTGTTTGGCAGAAAGCTCCAGAGCACTGCAGTAAAACACTCAAAACCTGTCCTTGTCAGAAAGTATTACTCTTACCCTTGGGCACCTTCAATCCTGTCCACATCTGGACTGCCACTAAACCCCGAAGAGAGTAAGTCTCTGTAGATAATGTTGTCTAGGCAAAAAGCATTTTGCAAACCAGGAAATTCAGTGGCAGCAGTTGGGTCAGAGTAGTTCCACAGATCCACAGAGTATAAAACCTGTCAGCAATACTTTCTGTTGCTAAATGATCAGGGCTCCTCACCAACATTTATTCTCGCAGGACTTCAGTGAGGCAAGAAAGCACTAATAATTTCACACTATGGATAGGAATTCAAGGCCAAGAAGGATTAAGAGCCACCCTGCCCTGTGAAAAGGCTGTGATGTTGAGTCACATGAATATATAGCATATCCGAAATGTAGTACAGTACTGCATCTAACACAGCTACTCCTGCAGTGAGACTGCACTTTCTGAAGATACCAGTCAAGGTCTGCACAACCTCAGTCTGCACTTGACTAATGTGGACATAGCCAAAGCTCTTCTCTGGGCTCGGAAAATCCGTGGCAGAGGTGTAATTTGGACCCTTTACTCTTGTAGTAACACCTGGTATTTTAATCAGTTGCTCTCAGCCTTGCTTCTCCACAGAACGTGCAAAATGTCCATGAAAGCCTGTGAGTCCCATGCACTTACACTGGGGAAGTGGGGCTTCATCACGGCCAAAAAAGCCAAGTCTCATATAGCACGGAGAGACAAACATGCAAACAGGTTAACATTGGGCACAACCACATGGGCATAGCCAACAGTTGTATAGTCCACAGGCTTGCCCTGAAACAGCCAAGAAGTGGTGTGCCATTTGTCCCTGTCTGACTATAGGATTTTTCTCAATATTTTTCTGAAAAAAATGGACTGAACCATTTCTGGTGGCTTTGCGTTATTTTTGCACTGTCTTACGGGAGCTTTACCCCCTGCTAAGTCACATTGGGCTGAGAAATTACCTTGCCAGTTGAGGTATTAATGAGGACGTGAGCAAGCAAAGAGCATGATAATGTTTTTGATTATATCCAGATCATAGGTGGGCAGCTGAAAGCACTAGTGCAGAGAAATGGAGAGAAACAAATGCCTTCCTTTCTCACTGTGATTTTTCCTATCAGACAAAAGAATGCTCTAATTAAAGTTGCATCCTTGTATCATAGACTGGAGAGGGGCAGATAACATGGTGACGTGACGGGAAAAAAGCCCCAAATCAGTCTCTGAAATTAACAGAAACTTTCAAAGGACCATAGCTTTTTTTAAAGAAATTGCCTGACCTGTGACGTAAAGAATGTGGTGAAGGTGAGAAAGCTGAGATTAGACACTGCAGCTAGTTAAATCCATAATTGGGGTGCACAGTTTCTTTACAAAGGGAACAAAAGTGTGATTTAAAGTGAAGGTTTTAACCTCTCTGGTTGAGCCTGGGATAGTTCAAAGGGAGATTTTCCTCTCCGATACTCTGCCAGGTGAGGTCAGCTCAGCCCCTGTATAAAGTGTGGAGGGTGAAGCCTCACTGGGGTGTCTGGTTTTTACCTATAGGGTTTGCTTTCCTCTGCTAGTCTGCAACCAGTGTGAATTTGGCATACCCTAAATCTGTGCTATCCCTGACTTATACCCCTTGGGGAGGAGGAGAAAAGGTGTGGAAAGGATGAAGGACAGTTTTTGTAATTAGGGGATTCTGGGAGGTTTAGAGCCTGGCCCAAATTCTGTTCAAAGTGTAATTTTTTTTTTCTTAGTTAAAATCCATGCATTTTTTCAAGCAAAGAACATGAATTTTAGTTAACTCAGAATAAGTAAATCAAATAAAATGCCATACTGCAACACCGTCAGGTTGTTGGAATGGATCAATGTGCAGAAGCTGCAGCTGTAGGAGGGCAAAGGGGCAGTTTTGCACATTAATGTTGTACATGGAGAAGAGGGTGAGGCAGTGGCAGTCTCTGGTCTGTCATCTTTGTCATCAGGGAAAACAGCTGGTCCTTCAAATTGCCTGCAAGGCAGCACCATCCACCTCTCTGCAAGTGAGCTCAGCATTGTTGTGGGTCTGAGCACTTTCACAGCCAGTGCCTGCACAGCCAGTGCTGTGTGAAAGGCAATCTTGGTGCAGCACAGACTGATAGGAAGCATCTTTACACAGCAAATTGCAGGCCTCACTAGAAAAATATCTCATATTCCAGATAAAATGAAAATTGGTGATACCCTATCACGAAAGCAGCTACCCATGAGAGGCTCACTTGGTTTAGTAACATAGTGAGAATAATTAAGTTTGAAGATTGTATTTCTGAGAGTGGGATGGGTGCAAGCACAAGGTCAGGATACTTTGGCAAAAGCCTTGGAGACTTGGACATAATGTGTTTTACAGCATCACAGAATGGGGCTGCAGAACACTTTTCCTCTGCATTACTGAAAATACTTTCTCTTGCTCTGGTTAAGGTAGTGATATGTCAGTTTTATGTGGCAGGGCTCACCACAGTGGTTTGCATATCACTTTATATCCAGATGTTTAGGTGCTAAGCCTACTGTTCTGTGCCACTGCAAAGGTATAAAAACCCAGCAAAGAGAAGGGATTGCTGGGCAATAACTTAATCTCACCAGCCAACTCTATCAGTATTTACATACAAGTCATGTTGAATTCATCCAGAGTTTGAGGAAAGCCTGAAAGAACTGAGGATGTTTATCAGCCTAAGTAGGCAGGTGGGGAAGCTGCCAGAGAAGATTTGAACAATAATCAGTGCATTAGAAGAAGAGGAATTTTACGTTGTGACTTACTGAAAGTGATGGGCAAACAGGAGAGCAAAGGTCTCTGTGTGTCTTGAGGCCATACGAAGGTGCTGTGAGTGCTCTGTGACGGCCAGCTGGATGAGAGAGGAAGAGAGGAGCTGTCAGCCACATGTCAAAAGAGACTTGAGGTGGCATGTGGGATAATATGTGATGGTCTGAGAGATGGAGTCACTCTTCTAAGAAAATAAGAACAAACCCACACGAGTTTTGAAAATTTGGCTCAGTTTTCATCTCTGAGGTTTTAAAGAAACTCATCTAGTGAAAAAGAGGGAAGAAAATATAACAAAACAAAACAAAAAAAGGAAATTGACCCTCATTTTATAAATATATTCAAACAATATTACAAAAAAAATCCCAATACCCATTCTTTGAAGTGTCTCAGGAGCAGAGCAAATAGTATAACCCCTAAAGATTTGGAATCACTCTGCAGTGAGGCTTCGCCTCTCCTGCCCTGGGGAAAGAGAAGGGCCAGAGACATCAGAGCCAGCTTGCTGTTCCCTTTGCAAGCTGATGGAAGAGGGGACAATGCTGTCAATCCAAAGGCCAATCCCCTTTCTGCTTCTCCCTTCCCCAGCAGCATCCAGATTTCCAGTCCATCTAGATTTCTGCATATTGGCATAGCCCAAGTGTGCCTCAGCTTTGCTGTTGTCCTGCCTGCTCTGCAGCTGTGTCTGCCTCTTTTGACTCTTCCTAGAGTTGGCCCTGAATATACAGCATCGAGAGGAGCAGATCTGTGCCATGCGCCCTGTGCCATTAAAACTGATGGTAGTTCTCCTCCACTGAATGGAATATAGAGGAATTTCATCCTTATTTCCACAGAGAAGTACTAACTGGGCTTCAGTGCAACACAGAAACAGTAGCTGAGCCCCTGGCTTAATTTGGAAGCTGTTTAATGAGAATGATATGCTGCCTGCATAAAGATCCTCTTCTAAGAGAATGTTTCTCTAGCTCTGGCTGAATTTATAACCAAGAAAAGTTGCATTGGGAAAAGCAATTCTTCATACAGCAACTGCATCATATTACTGTCTGCCATTTAGTATGGTTCTCTGTTGTATATCTATTGATTTTTGAGGAAGAATGATGTATTGGACAAGTTTTTCTTCAACAGAAACAAAATTACTGGTGAATAAGGATCCAGCTTGTAGGGTAGCTGCTGGTTCTCCACCTTTTCTCCAGCAAGTGTTTGCCAGGCGCTTCAAATGAACCACTGGAGTAACATTTGCAAACGGATTGTCACATCACACTCTGGACCAGGCATGTAATTAACTCCTTCTGAAAGCAAAGGCCAGAATCATCCTTCAGGAGCTGAGTTTCTTAGTATGGTTGGCTAGTTCCGAAATGTGGATAACCATCTGAAAAGTTCAGCCACAGCTGGACCTGCGTAGAGGCACTGTGCGTTAATCTAGCATGAGATTTGGTAGCCAGGAGCCCTGGGGTCTGATCTTGATTCCATCACTAACTTGCTGTGTGCTTTGGAGAAGGTCATTTAACCTTTCTCTGGCTCATTTTCTCCATTAGTATCAGGGGGGAATGATACTAACTAGCTCCTAGGGAGTCGTGAAGCATGACTAAGCTGTGTTTGTCATGTAGTGTGGAAGTACAAAGTTTATCCAAGGCCTCTAGGAGCAAAGATAGGAAGAGCTGACAGGAGTTGCTGGCTCCTAGCCCGAGGCTCAGCCCCAGCACGTGGCTTCCATCAGTGCCAGAAGGGAGCATTAGTTGTCATATGCATAATTCTGTGTCTTGTTTCATATCACCCAAAGGACCTCATTCTGTTAATTATTTTTCTTATTATCTACTCTGTGACAGTTGTGATACCCTCTTGCAGACCTGGACCCTCACTGCAGCACAATCCCACCCTGAGGAGGGGAAGTGAGAGGGAGATTCAGATCTCTTCTTCCTGGCATCCAGTGATAGGATGCATTGGAATAGTTCGAAATGGCGATAGAGAAGGTTCTGACTGGACATTAGGAAGCATTTCTCTACTGAAATAGTCTATTTTATTTTATTTTATTTACACAAGGAACCTCTTCCCAGAGCACCATGAGCCTGTCTGAGGCTCCAGTACCTCACCCAGGTTGGTGAGGTACTGGATGGTTGGATGACGGCAGAAGTGCAATATTAGTCCCCAAAAGGGACAGTAACTCTTCACTCAGTTCTCTTCAACTTTCCCTGTCCTGGTTTTGGTTGGAATAGAGTTAATTTTCTTCTTCATAGCTGGTACAGGGCTGTGTTTTGGATTCAGTATGAGAATGTCGTTGATAAGACACTGATGTTTTAGTTGTTGCTAAGTAGTGCTTACGCTAAGTCAAGGACTTTCCAGTTTCCCATGCTCTGCCAAGGAGCAGATGCACCAGAAGCCAGGAGGGAGTGTGGCCAGGATAGCTGGCCCGAACTGGCCAGAGGGATATTCCAGACCCTGGAACATCATGCTGGAGTATATTAACTGGGGACAGGTGGCCAGGAGAGGCCAATTGCTGCTGGGGGTAGGGCTGGGTATCGGGCAGGGGGGAGTGAGCAATTGTATTGTGCAGCATCTGTGTTTCTTGGGCTTTATTCCTCTTTCTCATTGTTATTATTGTTAGAAGAAGAACAACAACAATAATAACAATTGACTTTGCTTCAGTTATTAAATAGTTCTTATCTCAGCCTGTGGGTTTTACCTTTTCCCAGTTCTCCTCCCCATCCCACTGAGGAGGGTGGGAGTGAGCAAGTGGTTGCATGGTACTTAGTTGCTGGCTGGGGTTAAACCACAACATTCTCTCAACGTGTATTTTTTCTGCATGATCAAACATTATTATCAGCTTCTGTTGGCTTTGTTTCTACTTGCAGAGTAATTGTCTAGAAAGAGAGGGAGCTTAAGATAGCCTGCCCTATAAGGGGGGAGGGGGGAGCTTCTCACACCTACTATAAGGTGCAGGGAAGTAGCAACAAATGAGCAGGTGTAACGTGTAGTGATAGAGACCAACTGAGTTAAGGCAGCATATTGTTGGTTTCTGTGTGCATGTCCAAGTCCTGAGAGATTCTGGTGGTGGTCAGCAGGAAGCTAGGCCTTTCGTTTAGATGTGATCAGTCTATCAACTGCAGGGATGTTCCTCCTGATCTACCACAGCAGAACTGAAAAGCTGCTCTCTCTTAATTAGGAGGAAGCACCTTTTAATCAGCCAGTACAGTGCTGACAGATATGGTGCCTGAGAAGAGGCACTGAAAAGGAGGCCTGAATGAGTGACTGAAACATGTTGCAATGCTTATATTTTCAGAGCTCCTAAGATGAAGAGTCTCTGTTACTATTCAAGCACTCTTGTTATGTGGCTTCCCAATGGAAAGGCTTAAATTTGTCTTGTATCTCTGTTGCTCAGTGGCATCATAGCTGAAGTGCTCTGCCTTCCAAGTAAATTGTTTCAAGGTCAGGCAACGTGTGAACAAGTGCATGGGCACCATGTTACAGAGTTCACCCAAGGTGCTATTGGCTACGTGAAATAAATACTTAATAAGCAGATTTGACTTGGAAATGTCACAGCAAACAGATTTAAGTGGGTATATTCTTCCACACCCTTTCCTGAAACACACCTCAGCTGCTCTCTTGCTGCTCTGGTATGTGTGTTTTGTGGTACCAGGCACAGTGAGCACTTAATCATTTTACAAGCAGCCAAATACAAATTATGAAGCCAATTAACAAATACTTTCATTAACAGGATTTCAGCTGCAGCTTGGCTCTGTTCATGTGCACACGGCATAGAGCTCCCAGTTCAAGAAAGTAATTCAACATCTACCCATGAGTGTAAATGACACTTGAGCACAGGTTTACATGCAGTGCCCCAACTCTGAGTGTGAGTTATTCTCCTAACTAGGTCATAAACTAATGGTCCAGGTGATCAGCTCCTGGTTGTGCTGCAGATATGTTCTGTGACGTTGGCTAAATTGCTCAACCTGTGCTTTAAATTTAAATGAGAATGATATATCTTTTTCTCTCTTCTGTATATATTCGGATGGCAAATTCTTTAAGCCTAGGTTTTATAGAGCAGGACAGTCTTTACAGCAGCTAACTTTGTATTTCTGAGCTGGGGAATAATATCCCACTGCAATCAGAGGTGACAGAAAGAGGATCTGCCCTCAGGTTGTTTGAACAGGCATTGGCTGGGAATCAGTCTCCAGAGGAACCATCATCAACCCACTCTGTGTCTTAATGCAACAAAACCACAGCCTTGCCTGAGACTTCAGGGCATTAGTGTTCAACATGGACATTTTCAGAAAGGCACTGATGTTTATGAACAATAAGGTTGGTTGTAATAATAATTAGTAGTTTGAGGCATAATATCATTTGTCCCAGAGTACTCAGAGGAGTGTAGTCACTTGCTCTGGAGATGGCTGAAATGCAGCCAAATCTGGGGTGAAACAAAGCTTGTGTTTAATACTGTGAAGTTGTGTGATCTTTTAGGACACACCTTTTAGGACAGCAATTAAGAAGGTTGTCCTATCCCGCCAAGTTTGTGCACCAGCTTTTTATACAGAAGAAGGAGGATATTAGAATATCCTGGCTGCACCAGGCAATTGTTCTTCTGGCCTAGCCTGATGGGTTTAATTTAGGAGAGAAATCAGTTAACCAACATTCACTTACAAAAGAAAATGGGAGGAAAAAAAAAGACAGGAAAAAAGACCAAGAAGGTACCTCATGCATTCATGTGGAGATCTCGGTGTTCTTATATACTTCTTAATCATACTCCATCAGCTGCTCTAAATTATAGTTCAGCAAGGTATTAAACAGACATAACTTCAAACACAAGCAGAAAAAAGGACACAAATGGGGCAATTCTAGCTACAATAAACCATGCCTGTCATTCAGAGACCTTGCTCATTCTTGGACTGAAATTGCAGTTAAAATGCAGTTCATAAAAATGGCACTGTCTGATTCAGCAGATGTTTCCCTTCGGCGTTTTACTCCTGGTATAGCTTTACAGAACAAGTATGGTTAAAAGAGCATGTTATTAATTAAGTATTAGTCAGTTCTAGCTGAGCAGGTCAACTGGAGTCAGGAGGTGTCTCTGATAGCCTAGTTTGCCTACAGGTGTTTGTATTGCTGCTGGTAAGATGTGAGAAGGATCAAACAAACAAAAAGAAACTGCCAGTGCCTGTACAGACACCAGCTGAGGTAAACTGATAAAAAATGTAGGGAAACCCTCCTTTCTGTAAGAAAGCCCCAAGGTTAGACTTAGACAGCTAAGGTTAGTATAAAGCTTTTAGAAGATCATGTTGCTATTCACATTAGCACCATGTTCCTGCCTGGTTTAGATCTCAGCCACCTGAGTGGCTTTGTCCACGTGCTACACAGCAATCACTGGAGGACAGACTGGCTTTATTGAAATGGATACTATCCCTGTCTGCATCTGTTTTGGCTGAGTGCAATGAAAATTGTGTCCTTTGGATACGTCTCTTTCATTAAAGATATTTTGGTTGAATTTGCTCTGCAGTGCTATCAGGGGGGAAAAAAACCTCAACAAAACCCTAATATTAAAACTTATTACCTAGTCAAACTGTCCAGCTTTTTGCAAAACTAGAACAAGGAGCTGAAATCTGCATTATAAGACTTCCAAAATCAATGCATTTAAATAGCATGCTTAACAACAGGAGAGAAACTTCAAGTCCCTAGTTATGAGAACTTTTTCCTGAGGGTATTGTAGGATTGGAGGCCTTCCCCAGGAGAAGGCTTATTCCATGATATCTCATGTCCTGGAGTTGCATTAATATTTTGGTGTGAGTAGCTAAGTGGTGTTCTAAGGGAGTGGTCAGGTCCATCACTGGATGAGAATTTATCTCCATTTTTAAATTTTAGCTGTGTGTAGCTTAGTGCTTCTGGTCTGCTGCATGCACCTCTATTTAAGTCTGATGCTGATGCTAAAGAGTTAATAACAATTTTTTTTGGGAAAGTATGCAGCCCTTTGAGACAGAATAGGGTTTCAGACTGTACAAAAGAACTGCTGGATCTTCAGTGACAGGACTAGGAGAGAGGATGGAGAGTTCCTCTGTGTGTGTGTGTGTGTGTGTGTGTGTGTGTCTGTATTCTTCTCTGTGTACTTATAGGAGGTATAAAAATCACTGATATATTGTCTTCAAGTATTGCTAATGGGTCTCATGCTAATGGGACTGGGTAACCAGTCAGAGTTAAGCTGAAGATTTGGTTTCAGGAGTTTGACTTCTCAGTTCCTCATCATCCTTGTCCCCATCCTTCTTTATTAACAGTCAGCAGCAATTGAGAGCTTTTGATTTATTTATAGAACTGGGACACAGTACACAGGCAATCTATGCTTATGACTTAGGTGATATACAAGTGATACATAACAGAAGAAGGAAAAATTGCTCAAGCCTTGTCATGGTCATTGTGACCCAGTATGAATCTCTCATGTGTCAAAGTTTGAATTACTTTCTTTGCCTGGGCAGAGTGTGCTGCTGTACTGACCCTAAAGAAGGCTCTTCAGAAGAGTCCTTAGGACCTTTTCATCACTATAGGATCTTTCCACTGGGGTAACTGACCTAGGACTGGAACTTGCATTTTCACTAGGTGTGGGAATGTCTGTATGCTGGCAGTTCTAGAGCAGATGAAACTATATCGTCAAAGCTGCACTTTCTACCATTTAAACAGAGCCACGTCCAGAAGTATAGTTAAATTCACCTTGTATGATATAAACGTGTCTTCTCTGGGAGACTGTGGTGACAGTGATGCTGGAAAAGGATCACAGCTCTTTAGACCTTCTGAGAGATGGGATGCAAAAAAATGAAGTTAGACGTGGCCAAAAGCCTCAAGCACACAATCCAGTCCGTATGGCTTAATACGTCAGCTGATTCCTGGTAACTGCGTTGTCTTAGCAAGCAAACATGTGAGATAAATCCTGTTAACTAAGCCTTATCTACAGATGTTTATGCAAATATGTGTTGCCTCCTATTTGTGATGGGATATGAACATTCAGAAGGGTGACAGGAGCTCAGCTGATATGTGGTATCTCATGCTACAGTGACTTCTGTCAGGAATTCCCTTGCTTTGCCTGTGAAGAGACGATGACAGGAGGATTGGGAATATCTGCAGTCACTGCCTTGATTTCCCTGCTGATTTTCTGTGCAGAGAGATTCCACTGAGAAGTATCTGCTCTCTTCTCTTCCACGAAGTCCTGAATGGGAATTCCCAGAAGGACAGGCTTGGGGGAGCGTACTAGGAAGTCAGCTCTGCTCCAGCTGGCTTCTGTCCAATCACAGTTTTCTCAGAATTCAGTGAAAAACATGACTGCAGCCCATACGGACTTCAACTAAAGCCTGCTGAGAGTTTGCAAATGGCCCTTTGTGGTTGGGATTTCATTGTGGTTCTTCATTATGGATTCTGGAATATTTAATACTAGGACCTGCTCAGAACTTTGTTACCAGGTTCACTAAGACAGTGATGAACAAGTCAGTGAATAGGCATATAACTGCTTTTGCATTCTGTGGAGAGGGGTCCAGGAAAGCCTTTTGTTTGTAGACATGAATGACCAAAAACTATTACTTGCTTTAATAATTTTTCCCTTCCTTCCTTGGTAGCCTAATAGTTTGTAATTTTTCTGCTTGTTCATGCAGGAACTACCTCTTCAGACTTAGTCTACACAACATTTCTCTTATTCAGGTATGTTCACTTTTTACTCTCTTATTTTATTTGACTTGTTAATGAAAGTTCTGTAATATTTGATGTACATTTTCAGAAGCCTATATAGTGTAAATTTGCCCAAAGTGGTGGAGCAGGGAGAAGACAAAGTCAGAACCAGATGCTTATTCCCACTCCAGCAATAATGCTGGGGAAAGGGTTCTGCTATACTTGCCCACTTGGATGGTGTTCTCTGGTTTTGATTCTCGAGAATTTGGGTGGTAATGGCATCGGCCAAAAATATGGCATCTTAAGGAAGAAAGCATGTAGTGTGACTGATACAGGCTCAAACACAACAATCAATAGAAATCCTTGGCTTTCTTTAGAGATGTCAGCAACATGCTGGAGAAGGTTTTACTATTCTCATCCATCCTCATTTTAGCCCTTGTAGGCCTTTGTGAACATGGATTGTTGAGGAGCTGTGTTTTGCTGAATGCAATACTAAAACCACAATTGGACTTGCAAGCATTCAAGAGGCAAAATGGGTTGAAAAATGTGTGTTACCATTGCCTTTACCAAGGCAAAACAGCTGAAGTTTGAAAGGGCTTGCAAATATACAGCAGAATAAGGATTTTACTCTCACTGCACTGAATTTGGAATTGAAGAATGCAACAAAAATTATTAATGAAAACACCAGCTGCTTATCTTTAAATAAATTAACACTTACGCTCTGGGATACTTACCATCTTCTATACTTACTAGATCACCAAAGATGTATTCAGCATTTTTTCAGACAGGCTGAGAGGCCTTGCTCCTGTACCTGACCACACAAAGAAGCCATTAGAGTAGTATTGCCAGCCATTCTGATGTGCAAAAGCCTTTTGCTGTTTGTAAGAGTTACAAGTATAGCTGGAGAGAAGAAAAGATGTTTAATGGTTGTAAAATGCATTGAATCTTCCTTTAAAAGGAAAACAAAGTCCCGAGTTACCAATGACAACAATAAAGAGTTAGAGAATCTGCTACTCCCATTTGGCAGTGCCTTCCCTTTGCAGAGCCATATTAGCATGGCTGGAAGGTTTCCAGCGAGCACACAGGAGAGGGAAGTCTCCATAGTTACGAGAGGTGTCATACCTTCTGCAACGCCTGTTATCACACTGCCTGACACAGCCTCTGGTGCTTGTCAGGGATCCCCTTCCACGAAACCCAATTGTGAATCTCCCTCACACACTTCTGAAGTCAGGCTTGGCCCGGGCCCTCTTTAGTGCAGTGAGTTTCCTTTTCTACACTGCAAAACATGGGAAGTCTCCTTCTATGGCGCTGGAGGTTGCTGTGGGATCTCCGGTTAACATAATGAGCTTAGTTTGCTCCTGCTTTCTGGGTGTATCCGGTTACTTTGCCAAGACTTTTTGCATGACAAAGAGAGCATGGAATTATGTTGACACACGTGTTGGGAATGATGGAAATGATTGTTTCCCGACCTAATGGTTGCCTAAGTAGCTGCTTGGCTTGTCTCCATAAAGCTGGTGATGCAGTTTAAAGGCACCACCTTCCCTTCGCTGTGCATCATTTTAAAGGTCAGATCAGAAAGCAAGACAAGAAGTGCAAGGAACTTGCATTTAGTTCTATAGGGGTGAGAGTGCAGTTCAAGAAATAATCCCAATGTTAATTTGCATTATTTTGTATCTTCTCTTTGCTTGTAAGTAAAATACAGTGTGGATCTTGCCAGGCCTGAATCGGGATAGTTTTTCATCTTGAGATTGTATTCTGATTTATTTCTGCTCATGCGACTTCTTTGTCATACTGCCAGTGGTGCTAAATCTGCTTCAAGGTGCAAGTTTGTGCTGACAGATATCTGCTCCCTTGCATTTGTACTTCCATGAGGTGAGGGCAGAAACATGAGAAGCATGGTCTATGAAGACAGCAGGATATGTTGGTTGTGGGACAAAGCCTGGCAGTGAGAGGAATGTACTCCTCTAAGCATGCTTCGATGAAGTATAAAGCTGTTTTTTCCCTAAGTGTGCTCATGCTTTATCCTGAGACTGCACTGTTCCTGTGGGAAAAAAGCATGCCACATAGTTTAGATAGGAAGTTACTGTCTTGGAATTGCAGTAAACTAAAAGACAAAATTTAGTATTAACTGGGAAGTTACTGATTAAGAGCTGTGTGAAAAAGACAGCACTACGCTGTGGAAGAATTTTGATTTCAGGGGAGTGAAGGAAGAGCGATCGATTTTGGGATGTGTCAGCTCTTGGGCCCCTTTATAATAAGGACTCAATTCTTTTCCTTTCTTATCTCTCATCTGCTCTACCATGTGCTGATGTTTCCTCCTCACTTAGAATTTTCTGTTGGCTCTGCTGAGGTTGTTTCTCCAAGGCACTAATCTTTTACATGAGAACTAGTGAGTGGAGTGGAGCAAAAACTGAAACAGAACAAGCTCATTCCCTGCTCCACAGAACCAAATGTCCCAGCTTCTCAGAGATTTTTCCCCCTCCTCTCTTTGTTTCCGAAATGTGTTTCAGAAATACCATTTGGAACCTGTGAAACTTTTCACCAAATGAGTTTTAATTGCATGAGAAGCCTTGGTGGTGGTTAATACTTTTGTGAAAAACATTTTTGGATGAACTTCAATATCCATAAGGAAGCTGAGGTCCAAGTATTTTGGGGATCATTTGGGATTTTGTCTACTTCTTTTTCTTGCCAAAATTGAAGCATCTTGTTAAAGAATTACTGAAAATCAGCATCTTGAGGTGGGGTATCCAAAAGCACCTGTTAATATTGGAAACTTTGTCAGGTAGCATTCAAATTCTTGCAGCAGTCAAGAAGCACAGTTTTAAAATGGATACTCTTCCCTAAATCTTTAGCATCTCTTTTAAACAAAATTTCTGCAACATGTTTCATGTCCATCTTTAAATGATTGTCTTACACACATTGTAAACTCTCGTTATCAGACATTTTAGAGAACACTTTTTTAAAATGATGTGCACTTGGAGAGCATGCTGTTTAATTTATGCATGGATCTGAAACAAGGCTAGCTCCTAATCTGCAGCTTTCATGGTGAGGCCATAGAAAAGTCAGTTTTATACGGGAGTTGGTAATTAATAGAGTAGGTGGAAGGGTCATTTTAAAAACATAAGTCTTAAAGCAAATTTTTTAAAATGCACAATTCTGATTGGGATTTCTTAGCAGGGAATGCTGTTCTGGGTTGTGTGTTAAAAGCAGGCTACTTGGCTGGCATTTCATAAATCACAGTGCAGTGCCTACCCCCTGCTCACTGTGATTTTACCTGGATTCTCAGTTCTTAGTTGAACTGAGTAGGAAATTATTTTTCCAAGCTTTTTGAGATACAAAGATTTCCAGCCCTTTTGCACTGAGATGAAAACAAGCCTCTGACATTTTTGTAAAATCTGAAGGAGAATGAGATAGACACATAGTTAACTGGCATGCAAATACTCTGGGTCAAGTTATTTTCTGAAGCATCAAAAGAGAGCATTTACATGTGCATTTCTCTCATCTCAAACAATTGTCCTTGTTTGTTTGGGGTATCCTGTTTCCCCTTCCCCTTCCTCTTTTCCTTTTGTTTTAATTTTCCTTTCCTCTTTCTTCTTTTCCTTTCCTTTTCCCTTCTCTCTGGATCTAAGGTGTCCTGGACTCTTATCTGATAAGTGTAATAGAAAATGTTAGAATTTCATAAAATATTTTGGTTTCAATTGTTTCTTTTAATGAAAGATCTCTTATAAAACAGTTTTTAAGCAGTCCTGTGAAGTTTGTGTGCTGGTATGTCAGGCTAGTAGTATTTTAACTATTTAAAATACTTCAAGAGTCTGTACGGTATTTTAACAGACTGTGAAAGAATAAATAAGTGCACCTATTGAAAACTATTTGGAAGACATAAGTTATTTTGCCTAAGAAATACAAAAAAAATAGAGATCAAAATATACTTTCATTGACAATTTAATTCTTTTTCCTAAGGACAAAAATTGAAGTGTGAATTAAGTGCAGAGAAAGAGTGTGTGAGTTCCCCAGTAGTCATAAACCTGAATTAGGAAGGTTTGCCTGTGGAGTTCCACACTGTCCAGTACCACCTAGGTCTACAATTTCAGATCTACTGTTATCCCACTGCAAAACACAAAAATGCTACTGAACACACAATTTCATTTGCTTCTGAAATTTGGCTCCACATTTCTAAATAAGATCCCCTATATTCACATGGGCACTTTGGAGAGTGCTACCCAGTCACTAGGGCAAAACTTGATGAACTTCTCAGTCTCACTGAGCCATAAGACTTAAAACCGAGCTTAAAGTAAGTTATCAACGTACTGAGGCCATATCAGCTCTTAAATCATGATCTGAACCTTACTGAAATAAATTTCTTTCTGCTGATATTGTTGGGGTTTTGGAATGAGCATTTTTTCAAACCTGAAATAGAGACAAAACATTTCCATAATGTCCTGTAGCAGATGAACTGCAGCCACCTATCCAGTGCATTTCTGGTACGGATGGTTTTACTCCAGTTTTTCTTGCCCCAGTCTAAGAAGCTGCAACATCCCTGCTACAGAGATGAAGCTCTTAAATTGCACAGCTGCTCCTGAAGACACACTTCCCTCCCTGCTACTCCCTGAAGGGATCTTTAACTCTGTGGCATAACCACTGGTAAATCAACAGCATCTATCAACAAAGTGTAGTTAATAATAATAAAACTTGCCCATCAGTCCTCAATATGTCACATAGCAGCAAACGGAACAGGTTTTGTCTTTTGCACTTTGAATCAAACTGAGCATTAAATGCATTATTTTCTACTTATTTGGGGCTCAGTAGTGCCACACTGATGTCTGCTGATGAGAAACACGCTCTGCAAGTGTATAGAAGTGTGAGGAGAGGTGGCAGAGTTTAACTTGGTTTTTCTCTGTATAGTTGAATAAAATATGATAAACAAAATCAATGGGGAACAGTGAGTAATATAGTTTACAGCACAAATTGTCACTCAAGTAATCTTTCATGGTGAAAATACTTCACTGAGAAATGTTAAGGATTCACAATATGTTCATAAAGCCCTGGCACTTATCAGAAAACTTGCAAATATTAGATAAATCTTACATCCCCAAGAGCTGCTGGATAGGCACCAGATGGGGCTTGGAGGGCCAGATTCGTACTGCTGGCTCTGCCCATGGATGCCTGAGGTAAAGTTAATCTGCCCAGTTTGCCTGCCTGGTGTTTGCTCGCACGTGAAATAGGGCTGTACCACTCCTATAGGAAGTGCTGTGGGGTTTGCCAGTAAAAAAGTGGTAAAAGTATTGTATTTCAGATTTCCTTGCAGAAACATCCTTGAGCCAGAGCTGTTCCTATTTTTCAAAATATCCTTTCAAAGATCATGAGAAAATTAGGCATTGATATGCAGCACAAGCCCAGGGCTGCTCAGAGGCTGGCCCAACTTTGCTGAAGGTATTTATTTCTTCGATCTCGTTGGAATGTCGAGATTATCATCCAATTTAAAATCCAGTTTGGGAAGTAATTTTGAGAAAGAGTAAGAATACTTTGCCTATCTTTATGTACCACTGAGTTGCCTGACAGGAACTCTATTTTGAAATGTTCAGGAATAAGCTTCACTTTCCAGAAGCAGTTTATTATTTGTTTCTTGCAGATTCCCAGATACACGTTTGAATTATATGGCACATATTTCTAGATACAATGTTTATTTCTTTATTTTCAGGCCAATGCAGTTCCCTCATTTAAAAACATAATCAAAACCTCTACTAGAGGAGATGCAGTCTTCAATATGTGGCTCATAGCTGAGTCCTGGTTGTCACATATTTTATCAGTATGAAACATTTTTTATTAACAGATTAACATATAAATCTATTCATAAATCACCTTCCAAAGCTGCACCTAAAACCTCTCACTCTCAGGCTAGAGGTTTAAAGCTATTCCATAATAAAGCTTATATTGGCTGGAAAAACTTTCTGGTAAATTCAGCTATTTATTCTTATGGTTTCAGGTCCCCAAATAAAATCTACTCCCTGAATATTCCCTTCCTTAAAACGACTGGTCAGGAGCTAGATTGCAGCTTTCAGGTGCAAGTCTTCCTTCCCAAGATTTATGTAAGAGAGAAATTTCTATGTGGAGTGAGAGATGAGGGATGAAAATAAGGCATGTCAGACTGGAGGTGACCATGTCTGAAGGCCACACCTCATCCTTCAAGGACACACTTCCCCAGCTCCTCACTGCAGGGAACTGTACTCTGTGATGGGCTCCAGCATCCGCTATTGGGAAGCAAACTTCTGCTGATGTTACTCATCAGCTGGAATTCAGAGAGCAGAGAAAGCAAATCTCTTCTCACACTCCATAGTGTTGAGTGATTTCTGCACACAACATCCCCTCTGTCTGAGAGAACCCAGCTCGTGAGTCCATTTATAACCAGCAAAGCTTTTAAGCCCAGGTTTAGCTTTAAATAAATGCCAGTTTTCCTTTGAGAATTCTCTGAGTTAAGAACATACTGCATGCTCTAGTGAGTAAAAATGTTTCAATATGCACATTCATAGGTCTGCTAAACTGGCTCAGAGTCTACTGTCTAGTCATGATCAATTTAATTGCTCTCTAAAGTGAGTATTTAGGCACGGTATAGGAAGTTCTTATATATATATTTACGTATCTATTTTTATATACGTACCCATACACAGGAAGATGATATACATAGGGTATAGCACCCCTATAGAGGAGGTCCAGGAGCTGTACCTGTTTAGATTTGTACTTTAAGCAGGGCAGCCTTCTTGGAGTCAGCGAAGGCCACGGAGCTGATTTGCATCCAGAGGGGAACTACCTTGTTACGCTCGCACAGTAAAGTGAGGTTTACATGATGAATGTCGGCTGTGGATTGCCAGCTTGCTTCCCTGGGTAATTTGTTAGTTGTCATTCCCTCCTTCCTTGCCTCACCTCACCTAAAAGCCAAAATTACTACAGGGGTTTTGGTCTTTGTCAGCAGACATTATGAGCAGGATTTAGAAACTGAGAATTTAATTAGCTGCTGAAGTCACTTACTGATAACAGTAGCATATTGGACTCTTTATTTGATAAAACCCTGTCAGGCATTTTATATGTAAGGAATGAAGACTAATGCTCTTATTTCTTGCAACTTACAGTCAGGACCATTAGACATCCTTTAGAAAGGGAAGAGAAAAAAAATAAAATCAAAAGAAAAATAAATTCTTTGGACTTCTCATTTCCTGTCACCAATGCTGCTTCTCTATCATTGCAAAATATACTTTGGTTTGCATATTTAGCCCTTTTTCTCTGTGGGCTGCTTCCCACTCCAGCAGCTCCAGGAGGCTCTGGGGGATCTGCATGTGCTGATGGCTGTCCCCTGCCCTGACACACTCACTCATCTGTGGCTGCTGTCAACAAACCCAGCCCTGCAGATGTTCTGAGAGGCAAATCAGCCTCTTGTTGTAGGCAACACCTTACCCAAGCCAACATTTATACAAAATGAGATTTATATAAAAATATGTTTTTTAAATTCTTATTACTTTAGGTATGTGGGATATTTTTAGGCATGGGAGTGGTTTATTTGCTAGCTGTAAAGGCTGGCGTACTGCAAGGCACAGAACGCGTTTCCGAATTGCTCCTGTCCCCGTTAAGGCTCTGTGACACGATCGTTAGTGAGCATCCAGCACAGGATGGGTTTAGTGCAGCACCTTGGCGAAGAGCAGTCGATGTGGGAGCAGTGACCTCTTGAGTTCCACACGCGAGCACAGCCAGCTCCTGCTGCACCCTGTCCTAGGGAGGAGGGTATGCCTCCCGCGGGCTCCCCGCTCAGCAAGCCCGGCTTTGTGGCGGTGGGAGCTGCCGCCCGTGGATCCCGGCAGAGCTCCTGCATCCCGCTGAGCCGGCGCTGGGGCTGCCGCTGCTCAGCGCTGTGTGCGCAGTGAAGGGCTCCTCCTGCCTGGGGCGCGGCGTCCCGACCCATCCCTGGCCTGGGAGCTGAGCCGCACGTGCTGGGAAGTCAGAAATAAAAGGAGTCCTTGAAAACACAGAGGAGCACATTGGGCATCTTACAAGATGAACAATGGAGTACGTGGGCCAATTACTGCAAAAAACCCAGCAGTTTGGCGCTTTTTAAAGACTGAGAATGCAGAGGAATATCTACATTTTGTTCTCCAAGCAGAGCTTAAGAGACATCTAAATGATTCATGTCCCTTGTACTGGCTCTCTGCACAGGATTAAGTTTGACCCTGTTAGCATCCAGACATTTATAATGAGAGCATTAAAAAAATCACCGTTTATTGATTTGCATCTCTCAAGGGCCCACAAATGACCTCACGGTTCCTCTAAAACCAACTATTGAGCTCTTTGCAAAAAAGAAACAATATTTTACAGTAAACACATTTTCTATTACTTGTGTGTGTTTTTCCCCCTAGGTAAATAATCATAGTTTTCTCTGTTAGTAACAGTTTATCTGATGTGTGTTTTACAGCTTCTTTTAAGCACAGCAGTTCTGAATGACTAATAGAAGGGGATTATTGGAGCTATGGAGCAGTCACAGACGTGGCCTGCACAGCTGTTAGCAGACACCCAGAGCTCGGGGGCTGAGATGGGAAGTTTGCTCATCACTCCCACAGGATATTGATCCTGTGTCAGCATGGCAGGGGCAGCTGAATCCCTGAATCCTTTGAAAGCCTCAAAGAGCTTTGGCCTCTGAGGTTTCACCTACGTTCCCCAGGCTGAGCTCAAGGAGAGCACAACCCACACACTAAGAGGACAGAGGGGTAAATGGGCACAGCCTTGACTATGCCTGTGGCATCTCCAGCCACCCTGACTGGAGAAGAATGGGAAGTTTGCAGGCTCAGAAACCTTTCTTCAGGGCTGGAGGAGGAGCAGCAGCAAACCTACAGTTGAACAAGATTGGGCAATAGCTGCTGTGGGTTGCCCGCTGATGGGTGGGTAATGGGAAAGGAAGGGTGGGTTATAGCACTGGACGATGGCAAGGGAATGTGGCTACGGGGCGTAAATGAGTTGCAGGGTGCCACTGCAGCTTGAGCAGTAAAGAGGAACAATGATCTTAAGTTATTCCATTGTCACTGAAGTGCTTCTTTCATCTAGAAGTTACCACACCATGGTTATAGCTATCTGTTACATTTTTATCAGTAACGTGACCAAGTAGAGATTAAAGTATTCTGAGACTGGGGAGACCAAGTGTGGGGAGTCAGGGGCAGGGGAAGGGCATAGGCAGAAAAATGACATTTTTTTCTCCATTCTCTGTAATGTGAAAAACAAGGTTCACTCTCCCGTGAGAATTTAAAAGTTTTAAGAAGACAATAAGGGACAAAAATAATAAAGCAAAATTTACAGCACCGGGTACCCTTGGCACTCAGCCAAGAGCACACCTTCTGTTGAGGAGACCCCCTTCACATACCTTTACTATTGCATCAGCCTAATGCATATTCACTAACAGTTATGCATATTCAAACTTTTCCCCAAACTAGTTTACATATCCCAGGAACTGTTTAGCATGGCTCCTCCTCAGGTCCGCCTTTTTAGAGCATGCGTATTTCTTGGCTGTGGTTTTGTTATCACCTCCAGCTTGGATTTTAGTCTATGGCTTTTACAGACGGTAGTTGCTGATAGTTGGTAAGTCAGTAGCAGGGGTCTTCATTATATGTTCACTGGATGTTATCCAACCAAGCAGACAGTTCAGTTACCACAAGCATAACTATATCAGCTATTTTACCACTATTAATAACAGAAATAAAGGCATTAGTTATTGTTACAAAAAAACTATATCTTTACAGCAAAGCTACTTTAACATTATACATATAGCATTCACTTTAATATTTGCGGAAAGCCAATACTATAATATGTATTTATCACAGTAAGGAGAGTTTGGATAGCATGGGCTGGCTGCTTCACTCAGAGACAGCTGTGGAGAGGTAAGGTGGTTTCCAGCTATCCCCAGTCTGAGCTTTCCTTTCTCCAGATGTGAAGCTGAGATAATGACACTTTGTCCTTTTGAAGTGCTCTGAAATATGTGGCTTTCTGTTTAAGATCTAAATGTTATATGTGATTACATGCACTTGTAAATATAGGAAATTTTCCATAACTGTGAGCCTACAAAATTGTCATATTCTGATTCATAGTAGATGTAGTATTAAGCAGTAGTTATCTTCGCTTCTGCTCCAGATAAGCAGTTAGGCAATTCCAGCATGTACATGTGTTTAAAATGGACCCCTTTTTCACGACTTGTTTTCTAAACATTTTGAATGAAAACCTTTGAATGTAAAAATAGAATAGTTAGGGTCTGCTGGGGGAAAAATGCTATACAAATGTATCCCTTCAGATAAAAATACTTAGGATATGAATAAACCTGAAAATTCATGTAAAAAAGAGAACAGCTTGGAAAGAATGTGGGGGAGGGTTAATAAAAATATGTTTTTGTCAGAAACACTTTTTTGTCAAGAATTCTATACATTATTTTAATTATTAATTATTCACTTCAGACAGGAGACAAAGCAAGATTTTGAGGTTTTAGAAAAAAGAGTATTTTACTTCCTTATAAGTAAGGGAAAAGGGCTAACAGGGCTGCAGCCATTTGAATAGGCTGCAAGGTCACCCAGAGAGAAGTGATTTAAGCTTTATTAAGAATGTGAAAAAAAAATCCTAACTTAGCCTGGAAATATTAAGAGACAAACTGCAATTGCCTAAGAGGAGAGAATTTTGATGCATAGGGCACAAAGGAATGATCAATGGTTCATAAATATAATAGTGGTAAACACAGTGACAGGAGAAAAAATGTATGTGGCTAATATAATTGTTACAAATTTAGTTGCTTTTGCTGTGAGATCAGTTATTGAGGATTTAAGAACAAGGCAAAAAAAGAAAAAGAATTTTTTTTCAATAGAAGATAAATGTGAAAGCTTTGAAAACCACCAGAAAGGAGTTAGGTGGAAGAAGCACAAAGAAGTATGCTGCATTAATCCTGTTGTAGAATCATTTTGTATTCCCTCATCTTAATTATAAGGCATATTCTCAAAACTCATTTGTGGAATCTTTGACCTTCACAGAGGTCAAATGCAAATATGCTGGAGGGGAGGTAAGGGAAGAGCCAGGTGGAAGTGAGAATGTGAGGGCAGGACTCAAACGGAAGGAAATTGAAAAATAAATCCTGGGTCGGCAGTAGAGTGCAGACCGGAGAACAGAACAGAGGATCTGGGAGGAAGGAATAAAAGACAATGCACCAGAGCCATCTTTGCAGGAGAAGGAGCAAATACATTCCTTGTTGAGATGAAGCTTGGCACAGCTTACTACAGCATCAGGTGCTGACGTCTGGTGTTGGAAAAGAGGAGGCAGAAGCAAGGCAAACTGTGACAGACCAAGCAGGGAGTCTGAAGGCATCTGTTTCCCAGCCTTAGGAGGAAGATGGGTGGATCGATGCTGTGCAGGGTGGTCAGGTTCTGGCTGCTGGCAGTGGCAACGGGCAGGGGCTATGTCCAGCTGAGCTGGGCAGCAAAGGGACAGTAGGGCTTAGAAACACTTGAAATTTTGGTGGTGGGACAGGAGTGGCAGAGAGCCATCTTCCCTAATGCTGCAGTCCAGTTTTGATTTAAATTGTAGGGCACTTCCAATAAACAATAGACTTCAGAAATATTATTTGGATTCTTGATAAATCAACCCCATTGCTTTTTTTCCCCCAAACTGACTCCTTTTTCTTCTCTGAGACAAGTATTTGATTAACACTGATCGAGTGCTGGACTCAACCACTGCATATGTTGCTGGGAATGTGGTGGTATTTGAATTATGAAGCTCTTGATAGGAAGAAATTGAGAGATTCAGGTCCTTTTTGGCTCGTCATTTCCCCACTGACCACTGAAAATTATTGTTGCATCTGTGGATAACTGCAGCCTCCTCAGAGCCTTCCAGTGTATTTAGGACTGGATGGATGTTGGCTTCCACTTAATTGGAAATGCTGGGGAGAGGAGTTGGAGGCAGGATACAGGGAATTCTACTCTTTTGGTTCTTCACTTTCTCTGTATTTAAGTGTTCCTTCCTGATGGAGCACAGATGGTCTTAGATTAAGGAAAATACATGCCAGAACTGCAGGCTAGGCTCAGACTGGGAGTTAAGCTTGACATGAAATAAGCAGAAGGCTGTAATTAGCTTATCAAGAGCATTAGGCACCTGGCAGAGGAAAGCAGAGATGTAATGCACAATGTAGCTATAGAACAATAAAAAATACTGAAATCTCTTTTATAAAAAAACATGGAGGACTTTTCATTGCTGACTTTCTCTTCCAGCCCAGCCTGGTAATTTCTGGAAGGTCCTACTTATTCTTGATTATCAGTGATTTATCAAAAACAGCATTTTCTGACAGTTCATGATGCTGAGCACCAAACCCCATAGAAGCCAGAGTGTCTAAAGGTCAATATCTATGCGTGTTGCCAGCAAACCGTCCTGGGCAGCTTACGCCACACTTGCCTGTGCACCATGTGAACTCCCTGATTGCAAATATCAGTCATCTCACTGGTCCCTCTTGTTCTTTCTGCCTGTTTTTTGCAGCCATGTGTTGTGTTTTGCCTCTGCCCTAGGATTTAGGCCCACTGGGGCAGAATTGCCTTTTAATTTCCAGCAGAAATGCCTAGCAGAATGCAGCTGAGTAGTCCATGTGCTTCATGTGCTTCTGCAGTACATGTCAGAATCATAGTAGGAACAGGGTCTGGATCTTTTTTCTAGGTGTGCTAAACAAATGGAACATACATCTGCTGAACTGAATAGGGAAAGTACACAGACTCCTTTTTAGCTGAGGGTTTAGAATTTTTTGCCCATATCATTGAAGCTCAAAAACTGTTGCTTTAAATTGGGGAAGAGCAAGAGGGAGAGTCTGGTTTCACTTAAGTTCCTGTGGTACAGGCAGGCTCAGGCAGGATCTCTGTTTTCAGCCTGCCTTGCAAAACTTCCCGAGTCTCTCTGGCTTGCACAAGACTGGCCTTGGCTCGTTAAAGTAGTCTCAAAGCTTTCGTTTGGTCTCAATAATGCAGCTTTCACTTAATTAAAGATTTCCAGTGCCTTTTTTTTTCCCTTTTGGTTGTACTACACCAAGCCTAAGTGCACAACCAGAAAAGAATGTTGATAGGATAAAATAAATCACATGCATATTTATTTGTTTAATTGTGCACTGCCCCCTTTTTTTCTAAGCCAAGGCAAGACTCAAACTGTGTTCAACCTCTTACACAATTTTAATGAGAATATATTGCAGTGTTTGTCATCTGAAAGAGTATTAGCAGCCCCCAATGCAATAGATGTGATTTTCCTAAAGAAAAACAGGAGGCACAGAACAGTGAAAATGTCATCTTAGTTCTTCATTAGTCTCTTTAATACTGCAGGAAGTGCTGATCTTGATTCCTGAATCTTAGCCTGATTGTTGTGAGAATCAGATCCAAATTGGACAGTTCCTCAGACTTATTTTAGCTTCTTCTCAAAGCAAACAAATAAATGCTGAAGAAATACATTCAATGATGTAACCTGGAGAGGAATAAAGAATGCAAGACTTCCCCACTTTAGAAAGCTGATAATACACAGAGGTTTCACATGTGCTTCAGTGATTACATTTTCGGTTTGAAGCAAATATGGACAGATTGCACTTCATAGCTGAACCGTTAATGCGGGTGCACAAAATTGCCCTCAGTTGACTGTGTAGCATTTTTCCATAAGCAGAGGGGGAGGGAGTGCAAAAAATGTATAGTGGAGAACCCTTTACATCTCTCCATAAGCAGTGAGCTTCAAAGAGTTACAATGGCAAGGAAACCCAGAGCAGAAAAATGAAGGAGAACAAAATCGCTTTGCTTGATGCAGAAATACAAAGAAGACTATAGCCATGGTAAATCGATTTTGTACTGAATATGGGCTGGTCCATTGGAGGGGGTTTTGAACCTCCTACTCCAGAAATCATTGTGCAAAACAGTAAGAGGAGGCTGCTTAGAAGTCTTGTCACATCTGTCAGCAGAGGCCACAAAGAAGAAGGGAGGGATTTGGTTCTGAATGGAGACTCTGCCAAAGAACATAAAGGGGTGGAGATGGACATCTTTTGGCGGTAGAGGAGCCTTGAAAGAAGAATTGCCTCCACTATATCAGGGGAAATCATTGCTGTGACTCCATTCGTTGGCTCACTTCTTAGAAATAGCTTGCTGTACCTTGTTTGTATCAACTGAAGAAAAAAAACCCCAAAATAAAGCCTGTTCTTTACAGAATAAACAGTGCTGGTGCTATGAGGAATAGTGCTATGTGATACCTGCCTGGCCAGTGACAGCTGCACCTGCCTGGGCATCAGCTGTACTAATGTTCCTGACCTCTGCTTGACTGCAGTGAAATTTTTCTTTAATTATTTTCCGCTCAGTATATTTTAACCTCTTTATTTAGTTATCTTATTGATTTAACATATAATCTTATGTCTCTGTAATCTCCAGTACATTTTGTAAATGTTTGTTATCCTAAGCTGTAAACTGAATGTGACATGGCAAGAAACCAAATTCTGCTGTGGCTGTTAATTACCCAGTGTGCTAAAAGTCTCATCTCAGTTTCTGTATGCTTTTGATCTTCACTAATAGGGAAAACATTGTCATCTTTCCCCAACATCCCCTCTGCTGTTCTCCAGTTCCAGATGTTGTCATTTATTCTAAACTGGCTATAGGTGAGAGCTTCAAGGTCTTTTTTCACTATCATCCTAGTTTACTGAGACTGTCAATTTATATTTGGCCCCATCCATGCTTTTTCATGCTTAAAAGCAATAGCTTTCAAAAAAAGATAAGCATTCCTATATAGAACTTGCAACTAAATCATTGCACTGTTAAGCGCTTTCAAGCAAAATGAAGTAGATCACCAGCTAAATGAAATCATTGTCACAGACTGACATTTTTCTTTACATGGAATGATAAAAATACAAACACTAGATAGTGGAAACAGAA
Source organism: Cnemophilus loriae (assembly GCA_013397755.1). Classification (NCBI taxonomy): domain Eukaryota; kingdom Metazoa; phylum Chordata; class Aves; order Passeriformes; family Corvidae; genus Cnemophilus; species Cnemophilus loriae. The sequence goes on along the minus strand of VZTF01002536.1, from coordinate 183,122 downwards.
ATACAGTGCCATCTTTATCTCTCTTCTTCAGAGCTGTATCTTCGTTCCAAAGCATCGTGTTGGCGTGTTCACCTAACATTGCTGTGTAAATATGTAACTGTCAAAGCTCAGCATACAGTCAGAGCAGAGTGTGCACTCCTTCCTTCTTTATCATTATGGACAGCTCTGCATTCCAGCATCTTTGTACCCTTTCACTGATTCCCCTCTCTTTGGATGGATCCTTGTGGCATTGCATTAGTACTTGTATTAACTTTAAGGGTCTTCCACAAACCTGCTTATCACTGTCTGTAAGAGGTTTACCCCACTCTGAATCAGCCCATTAAGCCAGCATCTCTCTTGCCCTCGGTTAATGTGCGTTCTCCTCTTGCTTTCTCCCACGTGTCCCCTTTGGGTCTCAGAAAAATCCCATCCCTGATTTAATAAAACTCTTCTGGTTACGAAAACCTCACAATGAGTTATGTGGCTGGTGAGCTGTGACCTTTCCCTTTTGTGTGGTTGTGCTCTTTTGTCTCTCAGTGCTCCGCTGTCCACTGCTACCTGATGCCTCATTTATTACTGCACTTTACTTATAATGCATTTTGGCAAGGCTGTGCCTACACAGGCTTGCACGGGGAGTCCTGGGCTGCAGTGGAGGCTCACAGGTCCTATGAAAACTGCAAATTTGGATGACAAAGTTCCATTATGTAAAAAAGCTGCAAATTCTCCTCTGTATGGCATTCAGCATCAAGTTACAAATGTTTTAAGGCAGAGTTACTGAAAATACACTTGAAGCAGTGGCAAGACAATCTGCCTGCTTCAAATACGAATTTTAATTTGACAGCACCTAAGACTGAGCCGGCTGCTCCATTGTAACATGTTCTTTGTACACTAAAATTCCTGAAGAGCTGAAAAAAGCTGTAACCTGTACGTGACTGTTGTTTATCTTAGAAAACACCGTTTTAGTTTTAGTTTTTGGTATCAAATGTTCTTTACTAAATCTTTAGACAATCGTCTTTAATAATAAGACCTTGTACTTGTACAGTGCTTCCATGTGGGTACACTGTAGAAACCGTGATCTGTTAAGCCTCATACAATGCTCCTTTCAGATAAGGGAATGCATGGTCTGGAGTTGTAAATTCCTACCTGACACTGCAGAGAGGGGGGAGTGTCAGATTTACAGACCTTATGGTGTTTAATGGAATTTCCTGCAGGACAAATGGAAGTTGAAGGCACGAAACCTCAAATTTCTTTTTGTAGATGAGACTGTGGCCATGCCCCAAGATGTCAGAAAGAAGAGGACAGGATGCACGGAGTCTTTCCCATTGTTCTAATCTCTAACCCCGTTCCCTCACGCACCACTGATTCAGTGGATGTATTTTGTGACAGCAGCAAAAAATGCTGTCTAAGAACTCATTTGTGCTAGACAGGAAAGTTTTCAGTCCTCAAGAGAGCAAAGGTCAGTGCTCATCTCTACCTCTGACATGCTCGGTGGCTTTTCCTAGTCAGTTGACCTCTCTGTGCTTCTGGTTTTCCCTTCCTCCCACGTGCCCGTGTTTTCTGTTTAGATTGTAAGTGCTCTCAGGCAGAAATTCTCTCCCACAGCATGTTTGTATATTCCCTAGAAATATGGGGTCACAATCTCAGTTCACTCCTCTACGTGCTTCTATAATACAAGTAAATAACAAGGGATTTTGAAACTGTGAAAGGGAGAAAATCAGTAGCAATGACCACCAAAGAAGAATTCGCAGCAGCTGAAAACTTTCTCTGAAAAAATAATATTTGCAGTTGAGAGCAGATTGTGCCTTTAGGCACAGACACCCAACTGCAGTACAGGAGCTTGCCCGCTTGCTACAGAGTTGTGCACGGGAGGAAAACTGTGCAGCATTTTACCTTGCATCTGAGATACAGGAGGACCATGAACAGGGTGGGTGGCCATGACTCAGCTGTGGTACAGGACCTCATTTGGGCTGGGATAACTTGATCAAAAGAGTAGAGCTCCCTTACCTGGAGTCTGGGGCCCTGTTCTGCCAGGTGTTAGAGTGGTGCTCTGTCCAGGTGTGCCTGGAAACATAAAAGTGGGAGGACAGACTCTACTCTAAATCGGCAAGGGTTAAGAATGAAACCAAAGAAAACAAAGTCAGTCTTCCTGAAAAGTCTCCTCCCTGTCTACTGGTCTACTGAGTGCTGATGTTCACCATTTTTTTGTGCAATAGGTGAACCAGGGCAGAGGAACATACCTCAGACTATTGCGTTTCCCTTTGCAAGGATGTGACAACAGTCCATGAAACAGAGAAACACGAATGTCCAAAGATGGTATTATTTGGAACTGAGTGAAATATCCATTGTTAGAATGAGCACATCCTTCTTTTGATGGATTATTCCATCCTTACTATGCCAGTATGAAGCATCCACATCTTCTCTGGCATGAACAGCGTGAGCGATTGTGTTCAGCAGCCAATAAATGCCAGGCCAAACGCAGTCCCTGTATAGTAAGATGCTGACTTTTGTTTGTAGAGAGAGGGTCTGATTCAGAGATTAAGGTTATGGGAACTGAAACCCACTGATGGATTTTTTCACTTGTTTGTTTGTTTGCCAACCTCTGTCTTCCAAGTGTTACATTTGACGTCTTCCCCAGCTGAGTTACTGTCCAGCCACAACAGAAAAGCCATGTGACTGGGCCAGTCTGTTGTTAGGCACTATGGGTTTAAATGGAGCAAACAGCTTGAGTTTTACCACATCTTGAAGGATCTGAGATCACTTAAGGGAAATCAATTAATAATTTGATAACACCCAATGCAATTCCCTTCATCTAAACCCTCTCCTCTCCCCGCAATGAATTGACTGAATTCCGTGATCATTCCTCATACCTGTCACAGCACACAGCAGTGTTCTGCAATTTGTATACTGCAGTGTGAAGCAGAAATAATTATTGAAGTTTGGCATTCTGTTCTTTCAGTATTAGTTATCTTTTTATCAGACATGCTTATCACAGTTTTAATAAATTACCAGTGTTGGAACTTCAGAAATGGCCTCTAGGGTGTTAAGCTGCTGTGCTTTATTATAAAGAAGTTAGATTTCAAAAAGTTATTATTTATGGAGCACTGTAAATGTTCCTTGTCCTCAAGAGACAAAAAGCAATGCTTCAAAAAGGGAATTTAACTTTCCACTTTTAGACTAAGGCAGCAAGTATGAAGAAGTTCTGGAGGATTAAATAGGGAAGAAATAGCTAAAATGTTGTAGAAATATTTTCACAGTAAACATCATAGAAATGGAAGAACCTCTTCATGGATTTTCTGCATCCAGCCTATGGAACTTCTTTGAAAAATTTTTTTCTTCTAAGTGCTGTAAGACCCAGCATTTATCAATTTCTTTTAAATGCTGCAGCATTTGCCCAGACAAGGGCAGATCTACACTGCTGCTATATTACGTAGACAGTACAAAGTATATAGAAACATAGGGAAACACTTGTGAAATGGATTTGTCATTATCAGCAAGAATCTATGGGTGATATTTTAGAGGTCTGAAATCTGTTCATTAGTATGGATAGAAATATTGAGGCTGGCATCTTGTAGGTGAATGAACTGGCCTCTGAGCAGCCACTGTGGGAATGACTGTGCACCCCAATTTAGCAAAGTCCCTAAGAGTGTGATTAAGCTAAACTGGTCCAGTAGGGTGTGTAAGTATGTGCTTTATTTACATTGAAGTTGGCAGATTTTAAATGCAGGGCAGAAACATAGTCCCTCCATGTTCTTCTCTCCCCAGACTTGAAGAAAAGTTTCCATACCTTGCTGTGAAATGAGCTGATCCAAAAAAATTTCATAAATGTAAACAAGAGATGAAGAGATTTTTGGCCTGTGTATGGAATCTAAGAAGCAAGTTTTTGGTTTTTTTTTTTCCAGAGGCACATTTTTCTGAACATGTTAGTGCCTTGTGCAGTTACTGGAAAGGAAGATGTAAATAAATACACAGGGAAAGGAATAACTCTGCCAGCTCAGGTCTCCAGTGCACAATAGCTGTCACAGCATAGCACCTCCTGCCCTCCTTCCTCATGCATAACTCAGCAAAGGGTGATGTGACTGGCAGGCTCTGCTCGGGGTGCCCTCACAGCACAAGCAGAGAACCAAAATCACCTCGCAATCCGTGGGCAGGTTGGGAAGTCTCCCGTGGGCACCGCGGAGGGTTGATGGAAATGGAAACTCCTGCGTCAGCAATCCCTGCACGCCCGAGCCTGGGACACAAGGTGCTGCTTTTGCTTCTGCATCTGCTGACAGTAGCAGAAACCTGAGGAACACAGTACCATCTAGAAAAAGCTGGCCTCTCACAGAATCAGTACCTGATTTGGGAGGGAGGGGTTGCTTGTTTGTTTGTTTTGTTTTGTGGTGGATTTGTTTGTTGGGTTTGTTATTTTTTTCTAGTAAGCTTGTACTTGAGGGGTTTTTTGTTTCCTTTCAAACGTACATAATGTGCATTCTGATATTACACATTTTTCCCCTAATAGGAGAGAACAGCGTGGTTGTGGGTCTGTCTGCAGGCATGCGAGTGGTTTGCACTTTTTTCATGGAAGTGAGATTGGAAATAGATGGATAGGTTTGTAACAAAACACCTTAGATAGGTCTAATTAACAATGGGTTTAATTGATAAATATGCATGTAACATATTCTCCTCCAATCTTAACTTTCCAGTTTTAAAGCAATGTTCTGGTTTTGCATGAAAACCTGCGACCTCTGTTGTGCAAGTACAGTGCAGGTATTAGTGTAGGCTTAATCTATAAATTTATATGGTGGTGTTGAAGTATAAATTGCTGACCTGAGTGTAAAAGCTGGTCTGTAGAAGTCTAAGAAATTTTCACATTAGCAGTTGAGGGTGCACATAACTATTGATAACAGGACTTGCTAGTGACAGGCAGGTACTTTGGATGCCAACGCCAGAATGTGCAGGTAATTAAATAAATGTATCTAGAAAGCTGCTCTCAGCAGTGTGTGCTGAATAACTGATGTGACAGCACATGATGAGCTAGAATTCTAGAGCACTGTTGATCTGCAGTCAGAACTGGTAGCAAACTATGATGCTTATAATTTATTGGGAGAGACTCTTTCTTACTGTGTCTGGGTGTGACCTCTGAATATTCAGATATGCACTGAATAGGCTTAGCTATTATGGCCCATTCCTGTCAATTTCTAGGTGGGCAATGTTGCACCGGGTACATGTGATTGTACACATGACTGCTTCTTTGTGATTGTCTCCTTCATGGGACTCCTAGATTGTCTCCTTCATGGGACTCCTAAAAATGCAGAAATAATACACAAGCATGCAGTTTTAATTTTTTTTTTAATAATTGAGAAAATCTGCCTGCATTGAACTCAAGAAACAGAGATGTGGAGGACCAGCTGTCCTTGCAAATAGGCTGAAGGAAGGCACATTTATTTGCATTTTCAGTTCAGGGACAAAGTTGCTTGTTCCCTTGTGTCTGTCTGCACAGGCAGCTGGGCAGTCCTGCCTGTGGTTTGCATGGCTCATCTTGCACAGCAGCTGCAGCCCTGAGCTGTTCCCTTCAGATGGCACATGAATCCAGGTACCCCATTCTGCAAATGGGCCGTGTGGTTATAGAGGAGGTCCTCAAAGTGGCTGGAAACACTTTTAGAAACTGCATTTCTTCTGGAAATGTGTGAGGGAGGAGATACTTGAGAGTTTGTAAGGAGACAGAATGAGAAGCTGGAGTGCTCTTGATAAACATGTAATGGGAGGAATTGCTGACACCATGACAGCCTAAAAAGCTGTTTGCTTGGTTGCTTAAACACATGGCAAGTACATACTGTCCTATATTTGGATATAGCCCTGCTCCCAGGTTTGTCACATCTTCATCCAGACTGTCTTCCATGACCCATGCCATGAAAGTTGTTTTATTGCATATGGGTCCAGAGATGTGTACTGCTTTTGACTGACACATGTAGCAGGAGATATAAAAATAATCCCAGATGTGTTTTCTGGGGCTGGGAAAGTTAAATGTCTCAGACAACTGAGAAAATTAATCATAAATTCAGGATGATATCCCAACACAGTGACCAAAAACATCTGGTGGATACAAACACATCCAAGTGTGCAGGGGCAGTTAAAGCAGTAAAAAAAAAAGAAAAAATAATTTTGTTTATTGAGTGAGATGAGGAAAGGAAGGGGAGGCACCTAAGCCATTGTTCAAGAACCTGGCTTTTGAGAAGCATTATGATCAGGTAAGGAAGCAAAAGTACAAAACATCTCTTACAGTGCTGTGGTGTTACACAAGTGTTAAGTAGGTCTGTGCCTCACTGATAAATATATGGGTACACACAGATGCACTCTGGAGAGAGAGATCTTGCTGAAAGTTGCTCTGTCACATGTCTGGTAGCTTGATCCTGGGGCAAAACGGATCTAAGGCAGAGGAAGAACATACGTTCATCTGTGGAGGAGGGGCTTGGGTTGGATACACCAGTGAGAGGACACAGAACATCAGCATCACACAGGGAGTTTGCACAGAGTAGCCCAAGGCAACAGAAGTGACAAGGGTGGGACATTTTGACCTGAAAAGACAGCTGATCAGTCTAGTAAAGAAACCAAACAATGCTGGAGAGCTCATGTGAAAACCCCAGGCTCAGAGGTCTGAGCCTAGCCAGGTCCAAGCCACAGGCCATGGCCAGAGATGTGTGCGGGCTCCTGGGAGTCCAGCACAAGGCCTGGTCTAGGCCGTAGGTCAGCGGACCTTGCAGTACGAATATTTAAGTGCACATTAGCTGCTTGGCTTTGCAATTATACTTTTATTATTGTCAAGATGTTCTGCTTTGCAGGGTCATGAATATTTTCTTTGAGTCACCAGAGGTCATTGGAGTTACTCAGCCCTCATGTTAGCTCCTCCCTGTCCTGCCAAAGACATGTGTGGGACTTGTAAAACATGCTGTGGATTGCCATATTGCTTAATTATCCTCTTAGCGCTAATGAAGTGCACCCTGACTAATGGTGCAGTCACAAACAACATGTTGCTATAATTTGGGCCATCACCAAGATCTTCTTTATCACTGCTCATCAAGGTAGTGCTTCAGAAGGCTGAAGGGCAGTGTGCCTAATAGAAGAAAACATTTAGGCACATTAGAACATAGCTGGAGGAGTTCGCTGACTAGAGCTATGTTTGCAACGTGCCTCGAAGTTCTGTGGTGCAGGTGTCTGGCAGGAAGAGCTGGGTGACCCCTGGGAGGACAAATTCTTCTGTGTTGCACTGCTGCAATCCCAGATGACCCAGAGTATTTGCAGAGAAGCAGCATCGATTGCTGAAGCAACCAACAATTTTTGTTTTCATTTTCTCCTGTCGAGCACTGTTAAGGTGAACTGGGCTGTATAATGGAAAGTTCTCTGTCTCTGGTTTTAAAATGGGAAGAAGGGCCTCCCAGTAAGCAATCTCTTTTCTGAATACCTTTTTCTTTTTCTTTTTTTTTTTTTAATTAAAATTGTCAAAACTTGATTGAAGGTACAAGGACACTGTTTTTTAATGAGCATGGGCTAGAGCTGGGATTGCGGATCAAAATCCTGCTGTGCAGTTGCTTTGCCGATGTCAAGGGCTCCTGGTAGACACCAGGCAAAATTCCTTGCTCTCCTATGATGGCTTACAATGTGAGCTCTGTCATCCAGTGACATTCCCTCTCAGGATATGACTGAATGATCCTTTGCAGCAAGGACTTATCCCAGCTCTCACAAAAACACTTCTGAGGCACAAGCTTTTGGCCTTAACCCTGGATTGAACTGCAGTACATGGGAGGTATTTCCCAAGTGGCTTCCAGGGAAAGACCTGTGCTCTTCCCTTCTCTCACCAGATCGTTGCCTATGCTCATAAAGTCTTTATTTCAAGCCAAATTGAATAGAATGCTCAGCTAATGGAGAGATGCCTTTTTTTTTTTTTTTTTTAAGTGTTTGAATTAGATAGAAATATCCCTTCCCCAGATGTTGTATATAAGTGCATTTCCTGGCTGGTTGCATTTCTTGTAGTTCTGAATTAGGGTCTTCATGGACCTGAGCTGGGAGTGGGAAAATTCATCCTCTCTTTTTAGTGGATGCAACTTTCTCCTGCAAAAAGCTGGATTTATCATGTGTCAAGGGGACAATTTCTATGGCAGCCCAGGGTTTAAAAAGTATATTGGCTGCAGTGAGAAGTTCAAGAAGAGTTCAGATCCGGACCGAACTTTGAAGCTATTTCCTTTGTTGGTAATGGACTGAGGAAAATAAAAATAAAGAAAACCTGGCTCTAAGGAGGTTAAGGGAGCTTTGGATCTTTATCTGAATTTTGTGAGCCTGGCCTTTCCCTATGTAACAGAACTGTTTTTCTGGTACTCAGAATGATGTATTATGTATAGTATGGATATTTATATGTATTTTCACCTCCAGCTAACAATACCTGCTTGAATTTGTTAGGACTATTTTTAAAAAGTGCTGAAGGGAGGAAAATTGGGGAGGGCACTGAATAGTTGGCTTTGTTGCTACATATTTTAAATCTAAAAGTTGTGTCTAATGCAGCTTTTCTGGTCTTGACTTTTCTTGTGAAAGAAGGGGCCTCTTCATTCTGAAGCAGTCAGAGGTGACTGGGGACTCCACATGCTCTCAGCCTCCAGTCAGTAGTGCCCTCAGCCCTAATATGTTTTACTCTACCTCAGGACTTGACCCCACTTGTCTGGCATCACAAATCACCATCAGCCTTTCTCTTCTCTTCCCATCTCTCTGGGTTTCACCTGTCAGCTCTCAGTTTTGATCCAAGTTGATTCACTGCAGGGTTACTTAGAAGGTGATAATCTTGGGGGTAAATTTACGAAGACCAATAGATTTGTGTAGAACTGCTGGACTTTGCTGTCGGGAATTTTTCTGTTCGGTGATGAAAGCTGGGGGTTTATACAGCGCTATCCTCTTTAAAAAGAACGTGGTGACTTGGTGTGTGGGGCTTATGTCTTGGACCTTCCAGCTGAATGATGATCAGAAGTTATATTCACATGTAAATTAAAGTCTGTCCTCTGTGAACATGGCAGTTGCCACTGCCTCTGGACTTCTCATCTATTTATCATTTGTGTGCACTGTGAGCACAGTGGGAGTTAGATACATGTTTACTGTCACAATGCTGCTTTTAAATTGGGCTGCGTAAATTGGCTGGAGATGCTTGCTTTTTTTTTCGTTTTGGGAGTCTCCAGACTTGGTGGTTGGTGGCATTCTTGCGTGACTTGTGCATTTTGGTTTTTCAGGCAACAGCATGGGGTTCAGATGAAGACACCAGGAGGTCCTGTCAAAGTAAAGGGAAAACAGAGGTAAGTTTTGCTTTGCTACAATGATGTTATGGGTAAATATATTTGCAACATGTGAAATCCACACAGGGAATGTCTGACACCAGTTTGAGCTTGCAAATTTGCAGCAGTTTAGCTCTACTGCCACGTGGGTATAAGCACCACCAAGCAAGCCACTTCAAAGGCCCCCTGTCCAAGTTATTACACTTGCTCTGCATGAAATTTAAAGGTGATTTCACTGCTGGAGAGGACACAATTTGTAACACATCAGGGAGCGGAGTGGTGGCGAGCCAGGGGTAGCATCCTGCAGGGAGGTGTGAGGCCAGGCAGGTTGGCTTAGCCCAGGTCCTCAGCAATGAGCCACTGGCATTCAGCCACATGGGACTCAATGCTTGCTTGCAGTTGGAGTTCGTAGTTGTATAATTCCCTGGAAGGTGAGAATTGAATCTGCTCGCACACTGCAGTCTGTTCAGGTTGAATATCACAGAGCTGCTTTGGAGGCAGGTGCTCTCTGTTAAACTGCAGTTTGAAGAAAGAATTGCTTGAACTAGCACATGCTGTCCCAAAAGCTTGGAGTTTGCAGGCATTTTTGATCCAGCCACAGGGCCTTTCCACCCTTCTTCTGAGAAGCTGAAACAAAGGCATCCATCTAAAAGCAGGAAATGTTTTGATTTTTAAAATGCGATATTCGTGCTCTTCAAAAATCTTCAGTCCTCAACTGAGAGGATGTCCACTGTCCTTAATATGTAACTGCAAAGAGCTCTCAGTCCAAACCAGAGCAGGTGGACAAAAGATAAGACAGAATAAGCACAATCTTTGCTTAGATACAGACAATCAAACAGTGTGATTGTGTGGCTGGCCCAAAATGCTGGAATCTGCCACATTCCAGTTTGCTGCTTTAAACATAGGATTATCTGATCTTCCATTGACAATATTAATTTTAGATAATAACGTTTATGTGATTACTGTATTAACTTGTATATACACAAAAAAAAAGCGAGCTTGAATTTTGCCAGATAGGCAACAATTTGCTTCATGTAGCTGTGGAGAACAGGAGTATGGGTATCCTAAAACATCTGTTAGAGCTTTAGGTAGAAACTACATTATGCAGGAAATCAACATGGAGGCAAAATGGGTTGGGATGGGCAAACACCAAACATGGCCAGCAATGAGAAGAAATAGGACAAAATTGAAAAACATCAAAATCCAAGACATGAGGAATTTTTAAATTCATGGTATTTGCACTTTAGATATGCAAAGAAAGGCTTTTCCTCTTTTCTTCCATTGTAAAGTCTGTGAGATTTAAGTTGTATCCTATTGTTCCTGAAGAATTGGAATTTATAGCCCAGAATTATTTTGTCAACCCCAGGATAAAGCCACGCATGTGACTGAACAAATTCTAGAATAATTTCAATCTATCTTTGTTACTATTATGGCAAAAGTAAGCAATGGTCTGAGTATCTTCACTGCTGCCTTCTCACACTGCAAAGGGTTTGCAAAAAAATTTCATGAGGTTGATGCTCTAAACAGCTGAGTTTATGCTGATTATGACACAGAGCTTGAAATCGTTTGGTGGGTGCAGTGACCATGAGTGAAGTTTGGAGGAACAGTAATTAAGCAGACTGTTAGGCTCTTCTTGGCATACAATTAATGGCAAACAAAGGTGTTGACTAAGAGTCTGACAAGAAGCCAGGAAGTTACAAAGGCAGAAGGATTCTGCAGCAGCTAAGCAAACACTGATCTCCCAGGTCTGTATCTACTCTAACCTGTGTGTCCACAGCTGAGTCCCCCTGTACATTCATTGTCAGTTACACTGCAGAGAAATGACTCAGCACCAGCTCAAAAATACCGAGTTCAGTCCAGGCAGCTGATGGAGCGCTCTACTCCAGCTGAGTCCAGATCTGACCCAGGACCTCTGCCCTTGGCTGGGTAAATGCAGCAGGTGAGGGCAGCACTATTGTGGACGTTTCTGATTCTGCTGTGCAATGATGGTCCAAGATGCAGAGCTCTGTCTCCCTCAGCTCTGCTTTGTCAAAACTTGACTAATGGCAGGTTTCTACCCAGCACAGATGATTTGATGATAAATATGTTATGGATTGTCAGGCACTTAGATATGTGGTGATAGAGGCTAGAAATAGAGAGAACCTTTGGCTTTTACATTAATTCATAGTGTAGTTTGCCTAAGTTATATGACTGGTACATTTTCCTTGCCTGTTTAACAGTGTATGTATTTTAGGTGAAGCTTTCAAAACTGCCTCATGTATTAAAATGCCTTTTTTATTGTGCCTGTTGAGTATCTAAATAAGATTCTTCCTGTTGAGTATCTAAATAAGATTCTTCCCGCTGGTTAGAAACTCTCTTCCTAAAATGCACAGAGTTGTACCCTAAGAAGAATAAGAAGCACAAGAATAAAAGCCACAAAATGCATATCGCAGAAGTGTAATTATTATGATATGATAGTTACGTCACATTTGAGTACCTGTTGTCCAGAGAAAATATAGATAAAAAATCTGGGTGTCAGATATAAGGTTAGAAGGTACCATTTTTTCTGACACCTTAGGCTATGAATTTCACCTGCTTATTCCTAAGTTGAGCTCAGTACCTGTATTTGTCTGCTGCACCTTTTTGAAAAAGAAAGAAAGTTTTGCACTGAAGGCCTGACGCAGATGTTCTCCCTGTGTTTTGCTGGCTTGTTCTAATGGCAGATCACTTTTCCTGTTAACATGTACTTTATTTTTTATTTGGATCTGGCTTCAGTTTTGAGTGGCTGGGTTTCATTTTGCCCTTCTCTGCTAGATTAAAGAGCCCTTTAGTTACCAATATTTATTTTTTACAGAGGCACTTACATGCTCTTGTCAATGCAGTACTTAGGCTTTTTGATAAAGTAAAAAGATGAGTTCTCCAAGCCTCTTTCTCTAAGTCATTTTTCTACTGCCCTTGAATACTTTTTGTCTGTTTTCTGCACACTCCAATTTTTCACCTGTATTCCCTTGTCAATCTCTGCAATGCCTGAGTGTGATTAAAACAGCCTTCCATCCTCCTCTGTTCATATACATGGCAGTTTCATAAGCTCCTCTGCCACAGGAGATCATGCAGAATTGCCTGGCCACTGCGACCACTAAATCCTTTTCATAGTTACTGCTCTTGGGATGTAATCTCCATGCTTATGTATAAAGCCCTTTTGTTCCTCTTTCTTTCATGCATAATATCTTAAAAAAATGTATTTTGTTTGTTGGGTCCAGCTCACCAACCATCCTGGCACATACCACTATATATATATATACACACACACAGTGAGGCACTGGCCTCACTGGAAGTTGCTGCTTTTGCCATCTTTAGGTTAAATGTTTGTTAAGAAAAGTGTTGATACTGGGCTGGTACCACCCCAGCTGGGGCTCCACTAGAACAGCAACTTTATGAGTGATTTCACTTTGAGGATTTTTTTCATCACAGTAATTTATCAGATTTTAATCACTTAATGTATAAGTTCCTGAACCTGATTTTAAAATTAACTCTCTGCAATATATCATGCAGTATTAAAACAAACACCTCAGAAAAGTGTCTTTCGTTGATGTTATTTTTATCAAATAAAACTTGTGGTTTCCTCAAAGAGGTGTACATGCTTTGCTTGCCATGTCCCTGGAGAGCCACACTGGCTTCCACAATTAATCATTCTTATTTTTGCGGCATTTATAAAGTGTAGCACGATCAATATCTTTAAACTGTCCCCTGGAAAACATCCACATTACTGAGAGACAGTGCAGAGAACAAAGTCAGTGTTATGTTGCCTTTCTTCGTGTCTTCCAAATGAAATCATTTAGAGGTTGTAATGGATGATGGATAGAGCAGAAGGGGAAGAGGTGTATTTAATTTCATTAGGATTTGCTCAGCTCCTGGTTTGTAATTGGTTTGTCTCTGCATAACAGTCCACATCCACCACATCTAAGGAATTTTGCCTGACATGGAAAATTGTGGCTTTTTAAACATTAGAACTTTGATCTTTCTTTTGTCTAAGCACCAAATTATTCGTTAACTTTCCAAAAGCAGCATACCATCATTTTAAACTGTGTAAAGAAACCATTGGTGAAAATGACAGTGAAAAATGGCAGCTCTTACATTCTGCCCTGAGAGCTTTGTGTAGCCAGGAGGAAGATGATGCACTAATAACACTTCTGGAGCAAGAAAGAAGTGAGAGAAATATCTGATAGGCCTCCAGCTGGTTTGTCCCACTGTATTGCCAGTATAACTTCTTCCTTTTTTTTGTATGGTGTGCTGTTGCTGTGGACACACAAGGTTACAGGGAAATCCTAGCCCAAGGCTTCAGCCCAATGGAATGGGATTAGTGCATAGAAATTGCTGAGCTAATGGAGGAATCAGCTATTTCAGGCCTTCCAGTGGCTCTGTGTCACACAGAGGATGCTTACCTGCTTATCTGGTGGAATTGGGAAACTCCACACCACTTAAGAATAATAGGCATCCAGGTAGAAGAGGCACCATAGAAATCCCCAGGGACACAGAAATAACTGGGAGGCCATCAACTCTTTTTATCCCTTTTCTAACTGTTCCTAGAGACCTGAACCTACATTCCTATTACTTCCACTAAGCTATCAATGCAGAATCAGCCTCCAAATAAATTTGATTAGAAGTCTATTAAAGAACATTTGCCTGGAAAAATCATTAGCAATTCTCTTTGCTATCTATTGCACTCAGAGGAGAATGGTAGTTTGGTTGGAGCCTTGGCTTAAACTGAGTGACAGAATTGCTTGTCCAAAGAAATAAATATAGATATCTGAGCATGTATCAATAGCAGTGCTCAAGGACCAAGTTGGGTCTTGATTATTTTTTAATCAATTGGGAGAAACTGTACCAGATAAATTAAATGTTTGCTGCACTCTAAAATGTCACTGAAGGGGTAACTTGGAGTTCTGCTGGCTGATTCTCTGAACTCCAGGTTGTGCTCCAGAAGTCCATGTTTCTCTACTGAGGATGGCAGACTGTCTGCAACATCTATTTTTCTCATACAGTGTATAACTGTAAAATATATCAGTTTGCAATGAAATAGTGTTAGCCTAAAAAAAATAATTAAAAAGGAGATCTCTGGGCTTGGGTAGTTTATTTAAACTAGAAAGCCATTAAAGTAGTGACTACATATAGCTATGCTTTCAAAGAAAAATGTATCTGTGCAATGAGATTAATGTTTTATAACATTTTAGAACTCTGGTGTAAGAGATGACAGAATAAACAACTAAGAAGCATTTACAGTTGGCTTATTTGCAGCAACCTGAAACTTTTTGAATTTTGCCTCAAATGGAAGCTGCAGGAGGTCAGCCCCTCCATTTGCTGATCTGTCCGCATGAATGAAGGCTGTAACAGGGCACCACTCTTGCTTCTCGGGTTTGAATTGTGCTCTCAAAGCAACTTGGCATCTCTGTGAGCTAGAAAGAGACCTGGTCCTGTCCACAGTCGTGGACATACAGCATTCACAGACAGTGGGTGAGCAGTAACTCTAAATGTAACAAAAAAAGAAATAAATGAGAATAGGCTTAAACTGAGGGGGTGGCAGGAAGGGGCTTCGGTGCAGTTTGTTCTGACTGTGAGATCCTGTGGCCTGTAGTGTTGAGCATTGGAAGTCATGTCCTCTTCCTTCCTAGGAAAACAAGAGTCATTAGACTGGAGAAAAGTGATGCCTTCTAAATTTATGGCCCTATCTCAATAAAGGGAAAAGTACCAGGTAATTTTGAGGAAGGAGCAAGAACCTCAAAGTGTGTAACATGCAATTCAAAGGAAAATCAGAAATATGCTTAATTCTCTGGCAATGAGCCACAGGTTTTTATCAGTTCTGCCGTATATTTAATAATAATCCTAACTAATATAACTGAGTTATTCTTATTAACCATATAAATATGCAGTCTTCCCCCTTTATTTAAAACCTTAATCTCTTGATCCCAGTAATATCTTCTGGTGATGAGATTTGCAGACTGATCATACACAGATTTAACTGTCTGTGCCATAATGTGAGAGCAGGATCCAAATATTGTCTTGTCTGGACAGAGGTGGGTTCAAACTTGCCAAGTTTTCTGCTTATATTACAGCCCATCTGAATTTTGCTTCCTGTGTGCCTAGAGTTTTCCAGCCACATGGAAGAAACTGCATTAAATAGCTCCTATTTTCTGTAGGGGTTTGTGAGATCATTTTACTAACCAGTTGCCTCAGCTATGACTTGTTGCAGAGAGCACTGTATTGAATAACTTTTCAGAGCAAATCCAGGCTGGTTTAAAGAACACAGAGAAGAGGCTGTTCCTTGCTATTTATTTTGAAAATAAAATGGGGTAGAAATGATCAGTGGGGTAGAAAGAGGATCTAATTAAATATCCCAGACACTGTCTTGAGAAAAATCCTGCAAACTGGAGCATTTAAGTGGTTTTGTTTCTTCTTTGCTTTTGCTGGAGGCTTCATAGGCTGATGTGACTGGCCATGGGTACAGCAATAAGAAAGACGAGGTGAGCACTGTATTCCGCTTTGGGCCAGGCAGGATGGAGAGATGTGGTCTGGTAGTTAGACCTTTGTGTCTGTCCTCTAACCCAGTGTGTCACCACAGCGAGTTTAGCACCTGCGTTGTTTCGATTCACCCAGCTGGGAGAGCAGGGCTGACAATGTACGTCTGTTCAGAACATTACTTTAAGTGTATAAATTGCTTTGAGACCAGTGCATGAAATGAGCATATTATCGTTGCTCTTCCTCCAGGAGCGTGGAGTGCTGCTACCATCACCAGTAAGGCAGGTCTAGGGAAAATGCCTGCTCAGTTAATTCATAGGAACAACTATCGGTGGACATGGCCCACACCTAGCAGCATTATTTCTAACCAGTAAAAATGGGGTAAAAGTGTGCAACAGATTCACCACTGTCAGTAGACTGCAGCACATGACCTTCCACAGAAATTCTTTTTGTGTGCTATCTTCTCAGCTGGGAAGATTTTTATAGAAATTGAAGTTTGTTAATCTGTAATACAGCTCTGTGCAAATAAAGGGAATTCTCTAAATTAGGATTTTAGATTTTTGCTGGTCGAGACTTTAGTTAGGAATGCATTGTAGTAGCTAAGCAGGAAAGGGTCCAGCAACATACCTGGTCTTAGCTGTTTTAGGTCAGAAGCTGTGCTCAGACCTCGCATATAGCAGAGAATGGTGGCAGTGGAGGGGGAGCAGATGGTACTTCCTTATTGTGTGAAATTTGAGTACAGAACTGCATTCTAGGTTAGATGGCAAATCAATCATATTCTGAAAACAACACTCTGTTGGGAGACGACCTAATACTTTTTTTTAACAGCATTCGTTCAAGAATTTTTAGTACTTTGTAGTCAAATATATAGTGGTCCTAAAATTATGTGGGATTGAATAACTGTACTCTACAGAAAGAGGAATTATTTAACCCAGTCATGAAATGCAGACATCTCTAGAGCAGGGAGGAGCTGACAGGGCTCCCAGCACCATGCAGCAATGACAGGAGAGGGCGGAGAGGCTGGCAAGCCCGTCTTCTTGTTAGAGGAAGCAGTGAGACCTCTATTCTCAACACAGCAGGTGGGACAGTGCTTCTCAAGGTCCTGTCTGATAGACTGATGCACAGTCACCATGACTGATCTGCTTTCGAAATAAAAAGAGTTGACCCAGCTATGAATCTAAGCTCTCGTTTTTGGGTGCCAGGCATGGAGTATCTGATTCCTGCTGCCCCTGCTGCCCCTCAAGGCTGGCAGCATCTGCTCTGTGGCACTCTGTAGCCTCTCTCCAGGCTGGGCAAGTGCTCCTGGGCTGGCTCTGGAGTGCAGTCTGTGCCATTCAAAAGCAAGGATCACATATCATGTCCATGCAGTTGCCATCTGTGGCTAACTGTGGCAGGTTTCTACGTTGAATCCTTTCCACACAGCAAATGAAATAAGATAGCATGTAATCCAGCTAAGCAAGCCCCTTCCTTTCCAGATGATAGGGGGTGTTTTTACACTGCTGAGTCTTGCAAATGAAGTCTTCAGGGAAATGATCAACAGCATGGAGTGCTGTGAGACCGGAGCCTGCAGAATGATTGCTGCTTACAGGAGGGAGAAGTGGTGTCTGCAGCTGTAGGCTCAACAGTAGTTGAGTACAAGGCTGTAGTGGCAAATGATGATCTATTGGAGGGAAGAAAGCAAAGCAGCCAGGGTAACCCAGCTGAGGTTGCTATTTTTTAACAAGTTTCCTTGTCTGTTTATGGTGTAACATAATAGACTTTCTTCCCTTGGAGCCCAGTGGGTGCCAGTCATTGCTCATATCCTCTCCTCTGAGGCCGCCCAGGGCCTGGGGCAGGCAGGCTGGTGCCCATGGCTCATTGGGGCTCTTTGGGTGATCCTGGGGGCAGGTGGCTCTGCAGCGTCTTGTACTGCCTCTGGGAAATGCACACTAGTCTCTCACCTCCCTTTTCCTGTGTGTATTGTTAGAAAGTTCCTGCCTTATGTGGCCTCTTCCTCCCCCGCTACTTAACTACAGGAGATGCTCAGTTAGCCTGATCTGCACTCCATAGGTCTCTGGATATGAGGCTGTGGGGAGAAAGAGAGACCATGGCTCTCTCTAACAACATGAAGGTGATTTTCTGAAAAAAGGGCAACTGCAGCCTTGTGCTGCCACCCCAGCACAGCATGGGACGGCAGGACCACACCTTTGGGAACTGGCATGTGAGGGAGTTGCCTATTGGTACCAGCAAGTGGTCAAGCAGCTGAGACCAGGAACTTGCTATTTCTCTCTGGCCTGGCCTGAAAAAGAAACTCCTTCTACCATGGAAAATCCTGAGCACACAGTCCTCTGGGACGCAGGAAGTAACAGCCTGAAGCATGAGATTCTCCTGACCAGCCTGGTCCATTAAAGAGAAGCTCGTGCTGTTTTCCTGCTGGCATTGGTTTGAATTATAGTGCAGACAGACCTGCTGTCCTTCGCTGGAGTTGGTGTCTGGGTAATGTTTTCAAAACTGCAGCATGCCTGGGAAAATAGGTCAGAAGTGTCATAATGGAAAGAGGGAGAATTTCTCCTCCAATCTAAGCAGAGCACAGAAAGAGGCACTTGTAGCTATGACAAAATCAACCTGTTGAATAACATCCTACCACAGGACTGTGCAGGGCTATGGTTAGAGAAATAACCAGCAAATTAGGCTTGCTCACTTAGACTGCGGGCTCCCTACTGCTTGAGGCAGCAAAACTCAGCCCAAGTTAGAGCTAAGGAAGGTGGCATTCCTGCTGCAATATAGGTATTTTTTAAATTTAATAAAATTTTCAAAAATCCTTTGTCTCTGTCTTGTTTCCCTGTAGGAAGAGTGCCAGAACTATGTCCGAGTGCTGATTGTTTATGGCAAGAAGGTTTTTACCTGTGGTACCAATGCCTTTTCACCAGTGTGTTCCAGTCGACAGGTCTGTTTTGCCTCTTTTACAGTGATGGAGAGGGTTGGATACATGCTCTGGGGAAGGCCAGTCATTTGGCAGGCTATCATAGCTGCACAAAATATGTTCTAAATGTAGCTGACTGAAATTATTTTGGTTTTCTTCTTTGGGCTGCTTTGGGGCAATGAATGTATGTGCAGTTGGGGAGCAAAAAGTTCATGTTATGGGTGAGTTGGGTCTGGACAAAGTGCTGCTCGTGTAAACCTTGGGTATGGCACTGAAAATGGGGAATATAGACAAGCTTAGCTGTGAGTACCTCCTGAGCTGAATACTTTAAAGTTTCTTTAAAATAAATGGCAAAACTCCCTTTAGATTCAAGGGAGGCAGGAGCAGGTCCAGAGAAATGTTTATTTGTATGTTTTTTTTAAGGCCAGTATGTATTCAGGAAGTGTCTATGGAAGATTAAAAACCTGTGCTTCCGCAGGAGAACCTGATTACACCAAGTGGGTTTGGGCTTTATTGGCTGGGGAATCACCGTTTGTACAAAGCTATAGGATCAGTGAGGCTCAGACACAACTTCTTACATTGGCAAATGATGGCTGTAAAGATCAATTTTCAGTTATCACTAAGATTACATTCTTACAGCTATCTGATTTTTAAAAATCAGGGATTTGCTCGTAGGTACTCATGGGCAAACCAAATTCTTTATATCAGTAAGAAAGTCAGATGCTGTTTAAATTTTCTTCTCTCTCCTTTTAAATATAGGTAGGAAATCTCAGCAAAATCATTGATAGAATTAATGGAGTGGCTCGGTGCCCATATGACCCTCGGCATAACTCGACAGCTGTGATTACATCACGAGGAGAACTCTATGCTGCAACTGTGATTGATTTTTCTGGACGGGATCCTGCTATTTACCGCAGCCTTGGAAATGTTCCCCCACTTAGGACAGCACAATACAACTCCAAATGGCTCAATGGTAAAGTCATGTGGGTCACATCTGAGCAAGAGATGTATTAAAGTCAGCTTGACAGGCTTGTAAATCTTTCTCTCTCTTCTCATATTGAGATCCAGAGTTATGATGGGGGAGGGCTTCCAGAGCAATAATCAATGCAGCTTAGAAGACATTTAAAAAGAGCCTGGAAGTATTTCAGAAAAGTTGATTTAGAATATAGAAAGTGGGTCTTACAGGCTACTTAACATATATATGGGTCTCTGTCTTGTGAGATGACCAAATACATCATTTTAACAAGAAAACCACTCAAAAATTTGAAGATCAAAACCAACTTAAAGCATCATATTGTTGACCCAGTTCTGCAGAGTGATAGGCACTCTTTACTTCCACTGACTCAGCTGAAGATGCCTGGTTTCAGTGCAAGATCACTCCAAAAATGAGAAATTTCACAGCATGTTATGTTCCATGTGAATCCATGCTGATGTGGATTTATAGTTATTAAAAGCAGCTCTTACCCCAATGTGATAATACCCTGCATCAAGCAAGCCATAGATTTTCAACCAGTAATCCCTGCACTGAGTCCACTCCTTCTGACTGGGGCAAAGCACTTCTTGTCTGAGCAGACTGTGGTGATGGAGACCCCAATATTCCCCCTATCTCCTTTTACCCAGGTAAATTGACCAGATATTTGAAATCTTTCTATTAGATTTCAGGACCTTTCAATTAAAGATAAGAGCAGTGGGACTGTGCACTCTCTGGAGCTTAATAAGACTGAACTGGGCTTCTGCAGGCATACTGAAGTCAGTATGGAGACCTGGAGTTCAGGGAAAAGGATGTCGTCAGGAAACACTGTGAATTAGGACCAAGCAGCATCATAGCCTATATGCACTCACTGGAAACACGTTCCTCTTGTCTGTGCAAGAATGCGAGATTCGGAAGGAAGCCACATTGGAACAGGGAAGTTTAAGGAAGACAAACAGTAACTGAAGTTCTCGTATGTGACTGGAAAAACTAATGGGACTCTTGGATTTATAACCTTGTGCAGCATTGGTGACATCGGAGTAATTTCGTCCTATTCTGGCCACTTTTCAACAAGAAACAGAAAACCTGAAGGTGATTCAGAGAAGAGCCATGCAATGATTCAAAACTTGGAAAGCCTGCCTCACAGTGAGAGACTTAAGGAGCTCAATTTATTTATCTTTCTGAAAAGGAGATAAAAGGTGTTTTGTTCATGATATGGAAGTACTTACATCAAGAGAAGATTTTGGAAAGGATAAAGTTCTTTAATCTAGCAGACAAGTCATGACAAGAACCTGTGATTGGAAGCTGAAACCAGATAATGTCAAATGGGAAAAGAAGTACAGGTTGCAGCTGGGTCAGTCTTTAGTTGTTTGAATAAGTCACTGAGGAAAGTGATGGATGTAAAGCCAGGTGACATTGTCCAGTAAGATCAGATCTCCTTCAAAAGATGTGGTCTAATTCACCTGTTAGTTACAGGATCTGATGGTGGAATTACAGGGTGAAATTCTCTGGCTTGTGTTAGACAGAAGGTCAAATTGGGGATCACAATGGTCCCTTTAACATTCATGGTTAGTTTGAAGGAGAAAATTTGACAGGAGATGATTTGCAATGCCCTCCTCTCTGTATCATCATCTGCCTCCCAAACTTGCCTTGCAGCAGCAATGGCCTGCCTCCCTCTGTTCTCCTTTCAGTCCTGGGCTGCAGCTTTAAAGGAATTCTGTACTTCTCTTTTTTCTTCTTCCTTTGAGCACCACTCAGAAATGAACACTGTAAAAATACCCTATAAAACCAACAGGTTTGGGGAAGGTTTTTTTGTTTGCTTGTTTGGTCAAATATTATTTGTTGGCCAATCTTTTGCTTTTACCAAATAAACTTTTAGGATAAAAGACTATACACTTTAAAGCTTTGTTATATCCCTAATTAAAATATTTATTACTAAACTTACTAAATTCCAGGTTCTTTTCAATTCTTGTGAAAATAATAACAAAAATTCTGGGAGAGAAAGCATTAAGGAGAGCATGTTTCGCTACTGTCAGTCTCTGGCATGGTTTTTTTTTATGGACATAAGATAATCTTTTGTGCCTAGAAACTGGAAAGGTTTCATGATAAAAGCCAGATGTGACAGTGCTGGGAGAGTAGCTTGAATGTTTCAGTGCAGCTGTCTGGGGAATCAGGCGGATGCACGCAGCATATTTAACACATCGTAAGGTCCACTTCAGAAATGAATAGGTGAAGCAGCCCAATGGGAAGGCTTTATCTTGTAAAATGAGTATAGGTACAGAGAATAGTCATGCATATGCAAAGTGTTGAACTCTGCTTTCACTGAAATCAGTAGCAGCTTTGCCAAAAAAGTGGAGAAACAGTGGGGCCTTTCCAAGATCTGAAAAAAGGTACTA
The DNA here is from genome assembly GCA_013397755.1 of Cnemophilus loriae. Classification (NCBI taxonomy): domain Eukaryota; kingdom Metazoa; phylum Chordata; class Aves; order Passeriformes; family Corvidae; genus Cnemophilus; species Cnemophilus loriae. Next base: position 161,096 of record VZTF01002536.1, on the reverse strand, counting down.
GAGGTATATCCTCATATATCATTATTCCCATCTACTGTTTTTATGTCCTCTGCTGACTCCAAACTCCCTGTGGTCCCAGCTTTGACAGGCTGCATAAGTGGAGCTGGCAGCACAACGCATTGAGCAAGTCAGTGAGCATGGATTGATTTCTAACCTATATAAATCTCTTCAAATGTTTGTTTTTCAGAGCCTAACTTTATTGCTGCCTATGACATCGGCTTATTCACCTACTTCTTCTTCCGTGAGAACGCGGTGGAACATGACTGTGGGAAAACTGTGTATTCTCGTGTGGCAAGGGTTTGCAAAAATGATATCGGAGGGAGATTTTTGCTGGAGGACACATGGACAACTTTCATGAAGGCCAGGCTGAACTGCTCCCGTGCTGGAGAAATCCCTTTCTATTACAATGAATTACAAAGCACCTTCTACCTTCCCGAGCAAGATCTGATCTATGGTGTCTTCACTACTAATGTGTAAGTTGCACTGGCTTTACTGCCCTTCCTCTATCCCCAGCAGTCTGAGACTGACAATGTATTGATTTCTTAGACAGTCTGAGCAATCATTTTTGAAAGATCGTTTGGTAAACGTGAAAGAATAGATAGGTCTGTGTTATCCATCACGACAACATAGCCTCTAGGACAGTGTTTTTAATCTATGGTTCACAGATTCCTGGAGTCCTTAAAAGGTGACTGTGCAGCTTTAGGGTAACCTAATTTGATACAAACCTGGGCAGTGACAGACTTCAGACTTTTTGTAGTGACAATGCAACTTGTGTAGTTTGAAGAATTGATCTAAAAATGACCCAACAGAAACACATTAATTTCCAGCCAGGCTAATTGCCTGGACAATCTGACACAATTGTGTGAACACTGGAGCTAGCCCATGAGATGGACAGGTGGACACACTTGGAAGAAAAGGGCTGGAAGGAGAAGAATGGAAGGAGGCAGATAGGATCACAACAGCCTGGACTGAAATCAACATCTATTGCTGTTGAACAACACTGTAATAGCAAGGTCATGAGGGCCACAAGACATTTAGCATTTCCAAGGTGGGGCTTTACCTCTGCCACAGACTGTTTGAGGTCCACAAATCAAAAGCAGCATTGGAACTCTGAGGGGAAGGTATGATTCTGATACTTCATAATCACCTCTTCTTGGCTTGATATTGAAAAAACTTGTAATTGGAATGATTTAGTGTAGCTGTGAAAGCAGAAAGGAGAAGAGGAGTTAATTTAAAAATATATTAAAAAACTCATAATGTATATTTTTAAGTCAGGAAAACTCAAATAACTTTTTCTCTGATGCCTAAGGCTAGGATGATAAGTTTCAAGCTATAACCAGTCTGCATGGTATTGAGTTTCAATAATACATGTTCTCCAGGGGGGTATTAGCCTGACGTGTAAACTGGAGAATGAAAGTCTGAGTAGTTACTCCATATGGCAAATGCTCAAAGTGCCTTCCTCGTGCTGGGCAGCCAACTTCTGTGGGGTTTTTGTGTGCAGTGCTGTACTGTCCGATATGAATAAGGGCCTGTTCCCAGGGAGCCCACAGAAAACCAAAGCAGTGAAGCCCCGCTGAAGTACAAACCCTCCTGTTATAATGTGTCACCTGCTGGTGTGACAGGGCTTGAACTTCAGCCCTTGAAGTCACAAAGCATCAGCCCCAACTTCGTGAGCTAAAGTGCTGTTGGGAGCCTCACTTGAGTCAACAGAGCCTGAATGTTCTTCCCCCTCTGTAAATTCCAAGAAATAGGTAAGTGTTTGGCCACCCTTGCCCCTCTTCCATGTTTTGTTTCTCTTCCACCATTGCCAGTGTCAGTCAAAAGTGAGCCAGCAGAGAAGCAACTAGAAAAAATAAACATGATTGAGCACTGCACCTTGACTGTGGAGTTGGGGAAGATCTGTCCTCAGATTGAAAGGCACATGAGTCATTCTCTAAAAACATTTAGAGGATATTAGCCAAACTTCCTGAACATTAAAAGGAAATCTGGCTACTGCTTTGGACGCTTGAGCTGACCCTTTTTGTTTTTTGCAGTTGGAGAGGACTTCTGTGCCCACGGTAATAATGTTTTATCTATCCATTTGTCCATTCATCCAGCCAAGAATGGAAGTTGGAAATGAGAAAATTATTAATAACTGTATTTTATTTATCAAATTGGTGATGTTTTTGGACAACCAAGGGAGAGACATAGACTGGCTCTAGCTGGAACAGTTCTCTTCTGCTGTGTCCATCTCCCAAGTTTAACACAAGATGTGATGAGTGTTACCTGTCTCCTCTGGGTACACTTGAGCATTCTTTGTACATCAGGGATGTAGGATCTCTCTTGTATCTTCTGACGATGATATAATATGCAACATTTGTGTAATTGAAGAAATTAGTAATTGATAACAGCTGAAGTTAGATCAAATAGCATTTTGGGTCTACAATATGGTGTTCTTTTAAAAGTTCAAAGAGAAAATGTTCCAATTTGTCATCTGACTAGAGAAATAATGGTAATTATTCTTTTAACTTTCACTGGGACTTATCTCATGCTGCATGAGCTCTGCATACCAAAGAGGGTTAATTTATGCACCAGTCTTAGTTTCTTTGTGATAAAATACCAATGCAACACAAAACTATGATTTTTTTGTTGTTGTTTTTTGCAGGTACTTTTTCCTTTGGAAGGTTCATGTTTAATGAATTTAGGGTCATCTTATAAAAAAGAGGAATTAGGGGTTGTGGTAACACCCACATATAGATTTATCGCTTCATGTTATGTTATACTCAGCTGAATCAGTGGGCAAGAGAGCTTTTGGGGGAAGCTGCTGATGAAATATTTAAGATGTTTTTATTAAAATTTTCTGGCTGGTAATAGAGACAATGTTAAAACCTCTTTGCACTTAACCCATTCTTTAAACCAGCCAGTTAGCCACAGGAGGTAGGAGGCGGGAATAAAGGAAGTTGCACTTCACACCAAAACACAGGGGCCAGCTGCACCAGTTGATGTCACTGGCTTGAGACTGAGATCAAACTTTTCATAAGGAGGGATGGGAAATATGCCGGGCCATAGATGGAAAGGAAAATGGTCCACAGATTTAATGGAAAACCTCTTTCCTTTCTCCTTTCCAGCAAAGAGAAAAGGCTAAACTATGAAGTCCTTAGCAGGGCCCTAAAAATATCCCTTTTTTTTTTTTTTCCTAAGTATTTTCATTAGACTAGTGGAATTTTATTCTTTCTTTTCCTTTTTCATTTTCTTCCTCATTGTCTTTTTTTTCCCTGTGTGCACCTCAAGGCATTTACTTGTCATCCATCATTAGGTTTGTCTTAAGAGCTGCTGTCTGTGAGCATGCACTGCATCAGCAGTGTTCAGACAAAAGCGGAGAAAGGTTTGCCTGGCGTTGCTTTGACATGTTCAAAGTGAGCTACTCCATCATTCTGGGTATGGAAGGGGCAGGGGGGAGCAGAGAATGGGAAGGCAAAGCAGGAAGTTCTTCCTGATGTTGTATTGCTAAGAAGAAATATGCTGTGAAAGAATCCGTTCTTCTGCTTTCCAGCCTGGAATGGTGAAGAAAGGCTTTTTTTGTGTGTGCAAGAGAGTGTAATTATTGGTTTAGTTAAAAAAAAAAAAAGTGTTCTTTTCAGGGAATTCAAATTGCTTTAATTAGCAGAAAGATACATACAGCAGGGCTTGGGTTATTTAAAAGGCACCGCGACAAATCAGTCTCTCATGCTGGCCCTATTTTTATATCTTTTTCTCTAAACTTTGTAGTTTACCAAAAAAAAAAAAAAAAAGGAAAAAAAAAAAAAAAAAGGGGGAAAGGGAGAACTGGGAGCAGGTTTGAACTTCAGGTCATCACTTATCCCTCTGGCTCAGTTTTGTTGAGGTCACCACCTAGGAAGTACCCTCCAACCCTCTTGAGGCAGGAGGAGATGAGCTGGCTCAGGACCCTGCAGAAATGGGTCCTCCAGGACTGAACTGGAACAGCAAAGGCCAACTGACCTGTGTGCAGTCTGACTGGGCAGCAGACCATCCCTAAAACAAATTCCTTTCCAAAGAGTCCTTCCTACAGCAGCATTCCCCTCGCTGTGCCTGCCCTGGCTGAGTGTGCATGGTGAACAGTCTGCCCCAGACAGATCCTGTTCCCAGCTGGGAACACACAGAAGTGAACAGTGGTCATTGAAAACAGAGGTTTTCATGAATTAGCAAGACCTTTTTGCATGCTGAGCTGCTGTCAGAACCAGCTGATTTGTCACTGTCACCTTTTCCCTTCCACTGCATGTATATCTATAAAATATTAGGTGATATACTTTATAGCTAAAGATTTCAGGAACCTCTAGAAACAGAATTTTACCTTGAGAAACACCAAGAGATTAAAAATTAGAGTTTTTACAATCAATAAAGGTAGGTAGGTTGTTAAAAAAAATAAAAATAAAACCAGACACAAATAATCCATGCAAATTAAACTGTATTCACCTTTCTTGTCAGAACTGCTTCCATGGCCCTTAAATTTCTGCCATTTTAAAACCAAACTTAAAATTCATTCTCAAAATTGTCATGCAAGTGAGCTGCATTTTGCAGTTTATTTATTTATTTATTTTTACTCCCTGTGAGATTTGTATCACTGTACATCTACCTAGCAATTTACATGTATTTTATTTGAGTGGAGTTTGATGTCTGTTATGATGAAAATGTCAGTGTTCTAATGATTAAATTGATTTTTTTTCCCCTCTCCTTTTCCAGAAACAGCATAGCTGCCTCAGCAGTGTGTGCCTTCAATCTGAGTGCCATTACTCAGGCATTTAATGGCCCCTTCCGTTACCAAGAAAACCCAAGATCAGCCTGGCTGCCAACGTTAAACCCCATCCCTAATTTCCAGGTACTGCTGTTGCCCTTCAGTTTACTGCAGTCCCTTTTACATTCTGTCACTTCGATGGGTTGATTTGTGTAGGGCTCATCTTTCCAGGTAGACCCACGATACAGATAAATTGTATTTCTCCACATTTATGAATGTTTTAGTCTGTGGAACTCCTTGCCACAGAATTCATGGCAAAAATTAAATGGTTTAAGGATTAATAAGAATTTTCTAGTTTTTTTATAATGAATGATTTAAAACTCTGTTGCACGTGTACTCTGAGGATGTGATTCTCACAAAAGGACATAGGACATGTCCCTACTAGAACTGGGAAGGACTGAAAGCTGAAGCTGGACAGAGTCAGACTAGAAGGGAGACAACCTATATTTTTTAAACAAAAAAGGTAATTAACCACTGTGACTCTGTAAGGAAGTGATGAATTTTCCATCACTTGATAGGACCCCTAAGGCTACCAGTGCTTCAGTGGAAGATGGATTACTTTCTCACACATGGTAGCTCAGCCAGAAGCCATGGACATGTTGCCACAGTAACTGGTGGAAGGGACACATGAGGATTGTCACAGGGGTTCCTTCTCCTTTTAAAAATCTTTGAGTTTATGAATGAGCAACTTTCCAGGATTATCAGTTAAAGCAACTTTGAAAATTACAAAACAACTTCAGTTGCTTTATCGCCAGATCCAGTCAATGTGGGGCAGAGTATGTGTGCGACAGCCCCAACAAACCTCAGTCTTCTGAAGCAGCAGCCTATTTTACAACTCAGCCCCTTCCCACCTGGGGAGTTTTAGGGAGGATGGACTTGTCTTCATGTCCTTGCTTCCCCATGGCAAATCCGTTCAGCCCGATTTTCTGAATCTGGCTCTCCTTCGTTATGGCAAATGTGCTGAGGCTGCCTGCAAGTGCCATCTGCCTTCAAACTGGTGATGTCAAGGACCTTCCAAAAAGAACTCTACAGTCGCCTGAAATCACAGCAAGAGCAGATGGGAGGCAGGTCTCTGCTGCAGGCAGGGACAGCCTTGTCTTCCTGCTGAGGAACCTGATTTCTCCTCCTGAATTCCCTCTTGGCACCTGACTGAGGGCTCCTGCCCATACAAGGTGGGACAGGCTTGGCCTCTTGATCACCCTCTCAGCTTGGTGCACTCAAAACCAAGAAACAAAGCCTTGCTGAAGGTCCAGCAATGCCAAATATAGCCAGGTTTTGTTGTTGTTGTTGTTGTTCTTGGGGAGTTTTTTTAGTTTAAAGGGAATATTAAGGCACACTGAGAATGAAGGGCTTTCTGTCCCTTGCTGGGCTAACCCAGAAGGAATAGTAAAGGACTTTGGAAAGGAATAATAAAGGACTTTGGAAAGCATTTCCATGTAGTGAAAAGTATCAGATAAAATGTGGAGTGTAAAGATTGCAGCAGCAAGATGAAAGAAAAGGGTCAGAGGAAAATAAGGAAAGGAAAAGGAGGTATGTGGTAGACAAAAGGAAGATTGCAAGAAGAGATTAAGATGTTTTTCAAGTACAGAAGGAACAAGAGGTCAGTGAGGGGCCTTTAGGAGATGACAAGGGTAATTTAGTGACAGAAGAGGCAGATATTGCAAAAACATTAAATTAATTTTTTTGCCTCAGTGTTCACAAAGAAAGATGAGGGAAGCATGCCAGAATTTTTTTTCTTGCAGAGAGGAAGGAGAAATACTGAAGGATGCAGAGGATCAGGACAGTGCAGATAATCAGGAAATTAGAGCAAAACAACATTAAACCAAACCAGAGGGATGCTGCGTCAGCACGTGAGCTGCCAATAGACCAAAAGAATTATCTCTGACTTGCTGAGAACAGTAACAAAACCAACAATGACATTCCTGCCACTGGCACTCTTTTTAGGTGTTGCTCTAGAAAGGAAAGTGAATGGGGAAAAAAGCATCCAAAGGAAGACAGTGGTGTGAACCAGAAGGAGTATAGGATACAACAAAAGAGAGAGATCTAAAAACTCCTTAGAATGTGAGATGAGTCATGAACTAAAAAAAGACCTCTTCAATAGAAAAAAAGCATTAAAAAACCCATCTGAGGACACATCAAAAACCCACTGATGTTTCCTTAGTCTGGCTGTTCAGGAAGATGCTTAAATTGATTAAAAAGTGACCATGTTCATAGGTTGTGAGAATTAATATAACTGTGTTCTCCTAGTTCACACAGCCTCTAGAATATCATAAGGCTCAGTACACCAGCCATTGGAATCCATATTTACTGTGTGAATGTGTGTTAAATCCCTGACAACTCATTTTAGCACACAGTAAGAGAAGGGCTGAGTGGTGCACCCGGGAAAGGCAGCGGTACCACCAAGAGTTGCTGTGATGCATGTCGGGAGTGTGCACATGGGAAATTTGTACACTGCCGCTCAAGTGCTGTAAATCTGCGTCCTAATTCTCAGTATTCTGACTTTTCTTCAAGGAAAGCCTGAACACCTGGACACAAAATGAAGAAAAAGAAATGTGTGGGATTTTTTTCTAGTGAAATTGCTCAGGTGTTAGTTTCATTTAGTGAGCAGTGAAGTTCATAGACTGAGTGTGGGACTTGGCAGGATTTAGTTGTACCACTGTCTCCCATGGTCTTGGGAAGACAAATAACCAGTCACCCTGCCTCTTTTTGGAGTCATAAATTTTCTGCCCTCCATGTATGATATTGTGGGGAAGAGTGAGATCCAGCCTCAGCTACTGATATGGACCGAAAAACTAGCACTGGCTTTTGAAAATACTGAGTTATAGAGATTAATCTAAGATGGAAACTCAGGCCTTAAAATGCATTATCCACCTGGTAGAACTTACACTGTTTAAAAGACACAAGATGAGCTCTTTTTCTCCCCTGTTCTCGCTGGGCAAGGGAATTGAGTCCTGTTTCAGTGCCTCCCTTGGTGCTGGAGGATGGGTGGTCATGGCTTGATCTGCCATTTGCTGTCAGGAGAGAAGAGTGTGGGGTGGGGAGAGCTCGTGGTTAACCCGCCTTGCTTCAGATGCAGCTGGGGGGGCCTGTCCAGAGGGGAGCACATCAAAGAAAAGCAGTGTGGCAAGTTCGGTTCTTTGGTGCAAAACCAGCTCATTTTCTGGTTTTTTGTACAGACTGAGATGCCAGGTAGAGTCTGAAGATTGTCTGAAGTGCTTCAAGGATTTATCACCACAAAAACTTTCTCTCCACTGCTACCTTTAAATCTTTCTACAGCTAGTTTTAATTCTTTCTTTTTCTCCACGGTTTGTTAAAACCTTCTGCTGTGCTGGTTGAGGGTATCATAAGGGAATGAAACTCCACATTGTTAGTCAGTGGACCACCTAGGAGAAAAGTTTTCAAAGAGTGGGCTACAGGCCAAATCTAGGCTAAGGACCTATGATCAGGCTACGTGCCTGATCCTGTGACCCTCACACAGACCTACCTCCCCAGGAAATCAACAGGACATGAGTTTCCGTGCTGGGCTGGGGAGAAGATGCATTTTCTGAAATTCATTCTTCCATATCTAGTGTGGGACACTGAATGATGACAGCCCTAACGAGAACCTGACGGAGAGAGTCCTGCAGGACGCACAGCGCTTGTTCCTGATGAATGATGTGGTGCAGCCGGTGACTGTGGATCCGTATGTGACTCAGGACAGCATTCGATTTTCCAAACTGGTGGTTGATATTGTTCAGGGGAAGGATACTCTCTACCATGTCATGTATATTGGAACAGGTAAGAGCATTAGGGCTTCAAACAGTTCCTCCTGCTTGCTTGTAGACCTAGCAGCCCTGGGAGCTCAGTTGTGAAGTCCTTACGCAGCTGTCATTCAATACGATTTTGGCACAAAACCGCATGGAAGTTGTTTGCCTGAGTAAATTAAAAGCAGGATGGAAGACTTGAGGCAGTCCCAAGTGATCAGACTATAAATCTCCATTGTGTTTAAAACGAACAATAACATTTTTCTCCCTCTTATAAAAACATGTTTCAACTGATCAGGCTAATAAATAACAGTGGGGAAGAGCAGAGGTCGCTGGAATGCTCTGTGGTTTCGTGTGGGTCAGTTGCCTCTCAGTGCTATGACAGACCCATCTCTGAAGAAGCAATAATAATGCATAACCTCCAGGCTTGCCCAGGGTTTTAATTATGTCTTTCTTTGAATTTCCACATCCCTACTGGTGTATGACTCCTAGTGCTTTCGGGAATGGGCATGCACTGAAGTTTAAGGCAGATAGGAAAGCTGAGGCAAGTGCTTTTTTGTGGGAGCATAGCAAGCCAGTGGTAGAATTAAGTGTATGATTTAGTCTCATGATTTTGACTTCCATCCTCTAATTAGCAGGACATGATGCCTCTTCTGAAAAGCGTAGATATCTTGGATAAGTGAAGATGCTGAAGAAGGACAAAGTGTTATAAATGGTTGTCTTAGCCCATATTCATACTAATGATAGAGGTTAAATTAAATAGTTTGATTAATCAGAGCATATGGCCAGCCTCATGGGTATAATGTTGTTATCCTCTATTGCAGAAGCTTTGACTTTAGAATAAGATGGATTGCTTCCATAAGTGTTAATTTAATCTCACATCTGAATGCAGAGTCATTGCCTCATTCTCATGTTTAGGAGAACGGACCTTCAGGACTGTGTCATAATTTATCTAACTTTTACCACCACTTATTTCAAAAGTGATCATCTTGGTTTGTTATTTACGTGTTCTAGCAACACTCCCAGTATGGGAACTCCATGAACATTGATTATGATGAGAAGATTGTACTTAAATGGAAATACAGCATGGTTCTGCCAATATGATATCTTGATTTTTAAAGTGAGGAGTCCAAGGTACAAAGCGTTAGAGAAAGTTGAAATACTTCCTGCCTTGTATCATTAGTGTAGAAAGGTCTAATGCCATAACCTTAACTGCTTACTCATGTTTGCTTTATGGCCCTGGTTAGTGGTGACTGAAGAGTAAGATCTGCTGGAAATGCTTAAACCTGTGAAATGCATCAGTAGAGACAGCCCTGCCCAGAGGCAGCCCTGAACACAACCCCAGTCCTGAGACTAACTGAGCCCAAACTTCAGTCTTGTTCCACATGTAAGTGAAAGGGAAACTTCACATGGCAGCCAACTCCACCACTATAAATTGCTGAGCTTTGGCACCAGTGCAGAAGTTACTGGAACAGAAAGATTAAGTTTCAGGAACAATCGGGCCTGACAGACCTCTTAGGGGTTTCAATGAAAAATGGTGCGGTTGCCCCCTTTCCCCCTGCATTAATCTCCCACAGCTCAGCAGACCTTTAAATTTTTTAGGTAAGAGAACTGTGAGCACAAACATGTATGTTTCTGTGTATGCACTGCTCATGCCATAACATCCCCTTGTCAAGCTGGCTTCTTCCAGGAAGAAGATCAGTTAGGTCTGTGACCCATGCAGTCATTATGGAGGCCTCAGAGATTTCCAGCAGGGCTGCTGCATCTGTTGTCATTTGTCATGACATCAAATCACACTGATCTGCTCCATAAACCAATAAAAATACAGACTCAAGGCACCAGAAATGATTCCTGCTATCCTGGGTCACCTTGCTCTGTAACTCACTGGTAAGGGGACCAGACTTCTCTCCCTCAGTGCTCCAACTGGGAAATACTGCCAGGTACTCACTCTCCAGATGGTTCACATCCTTCTGAATTCCCACTAAAATGCATTCTCAGGTGGTTTCTGCTGAGGATTGTAATGATGTAGCTGGAGCTCTCTGCCATGGGCAGCAGGTGACCCAAAAGTAGGTTAAACCAGCTCTATAAAGATGACATTAATATTTCACTCTTTAGGCAGGTATGAAGTAAAGTCATTGCCTCCAAGATTTACTTGTGCCTTGTTTCTTGTTCTGTTAGAGTATGGCACCATCTTGAAGGCCCTTTCTACCACTAACAGGAGTCTGAGGAGTTGTTATTTAGAGGAAATGCAGATCCTCCCTGATGGACAACAGGAAGCAATCAAGAGTCTCCAAATCCTACACAGCGACAGGTCACTCTTTGTGGGTTTAAATAATGGAGTGCTAAAAATTCCTTTGGAGAGATGCTCCATGTACAGAACAGAAGGGTAAGTAAATTTACAGCTCTAATACATCCCACTTCAGGTTAAAGACAAAAGCACCAGGGTAACATGTTCCAGTCTGATACTCTGATTCGGTTTAGAAGGCTTTTTGTGTCATCAATAAGAGACAAAAAACACTGCTGAAGTGCATCTCCTGATGGATACATGCCTGACAGGAGCAATGAGGATAAGCAATATTTTTTTTTTGTAAATGTTAATTACTCTTCCTCAGAAGTTAATCGGATGTTTACCAAGGAAGGGCTTACGGTATTTACTTCTTCTTTTTTTTTTTTTTAACTTCATATTTCATTGTTGCTTTTCTTAAGTCCATGTGTTTTCCTGGTGGTTCTTATTGGCAGTATGGCTGAAGGTTTCTGAATTTGGGTTGCAGCCAGCCTTTCCTTGCTTATCCGAGTGATCACCTCTCAAACATATGATGAGGCAGGGCTGGGCTGTGTGGCAACTTGTTATTGCTTTTGGAAATCAATAGTTCATCTCAAGTATGTGTGACACCTCTTAGACCTGGATAGATTCTGTGCCTTGATTGTACCTTATAAAGGGAGTAGTAAAAATTACTTTTTCTGATTGTCTGCCTTGGCTCCAGAGCAGTCTTCCACACAGAAATGTAGAAGGGTTTTGCATCTAAATGGTGCCTCTCCATTAAAGCAGGTGAAAGAGTGTGATAGCAACTGTTTGAGACAGCTCCTCAAATAATCTCACTGGGTGCTGCAGGTGTTTACTTGTTTACATCTCTTGAAAATATTTTTCCTTCTCCTCTCGTGTTTTTGCCTTGCTTTCCTCTGTGAGAGGAAAGCAAGGCAAAAAAACCTGATGTGAAACTGATGTCCTCTGTGCTAGACAAGAGGAAGAGTTTTGTTAGCAACTTTTAAATGGATTCTCTCTTCCATGGCCTACTGCAAGATGTCCCTGTTCTCTTGCCAAAAAAACTGATATAGAAAATGTCACCATAATTTTTTCTTCAACAAGTAGAGTTTATCTATCAGCTTGTACTAAATCCATGTATGTCTAAATATAAAAGTGACAGCTCTCTATTTTCACTGAACCTCTTAATTATCCCTTTCAGAAAATATAACTTGGTCATTGCTGCAGTGTGACACAGAAGTTTTTAATGTGTAAAGGTTTAGCTGCTTATGCAAACAGACGGACACAAAAGTGTTTAGTAAGAGTAAACCACAGCTGGAAAATGCCATCCTGTCCTCAGCTCTTAAAAGCAGAGATTTTAAAAGGTAGAACATAACAGCTGTCCTCTTCAGGCTGTCCTGTATAGTCTCAGTCTGAGAATATTTATGTGTGTATACATATATATGATCCAGTTTCAAGAGAAGTAAGTTCTTCCTTTCCTTTCCTAATCTTGAGTTCAGCTTTCAGTAATTTATAGATGCTGTCCTATTTTCAGCCTGCCCAAGTACTTTGTATGACACTTCCATTAAAATTCAAATGGTGGAAGTTTGCTGAATTGCCTTAAAATGGGGCAAGCAAGAGAAAAGCAGTGACTGGAGAGCAGACGGGTGGGGTGTCTCACAGGAGCACCATATTCATATTTAGGACCTGGAGGCTGCAGAGCAGCCTTGTATAAGCTTATCCCAGCAAAACAAAAACCTATCCTCACTGAGGTTCTTTTGCCTGCTGGTGACCAAAAGCAGCCTCAGTTTTATGCACTGTATGGCAATGAGTCCTGGCTGAAATTACTGGGAAGTTCGTGTACCAGTGCTGTTTTTTTCTAAAACAAACTTTCTGGAGGCAGTTTTGAGTGAAATAAGAAAACAGCCCAGTTCTTTAGGCCAGGGAGACTTAAATTTTGCCTCTATTGGCTAGTTTCATGATAGAAATCAGCAAGAGAAACCAGCCACTGGGCAATAGCAAAATACATGAGACAGTGTCTCCTGACGGCATGGTGGGATGTGATGTGGGAGGTCAGAATTTGCTGAATTTGGGTACTGACTGTTTAGTGTACTTGTGTACATTGTGGAGTCCTTTGCCCTGTAGGTGGATCTTGTGGAGGGACTGTGCATTTAGAAAATGGAAGGAAAAAAGAAGAAAATGTAGGAAAGCCAAGAAATTCCATCATTTATTTATTTGTTTGAGAGCATGTTCATGATATTATTATTACATTTTAAGCTAAGCTTTTTTTTCTTCTTCTTTTTTTTTTTTGTCTAGGAAATTATTCAACTGCAATTTTTTCAGCTGCAAATGTTGGAACCCTTTCTCCCCTTAGCATCCTGGCTATGTAGGTGATAAGTCAATTTGACCTCGTTTGTACTTCTTTCAATCCTGAACAGTATCAAGAAGGATATTTTAATTTCCTCCAGTACATTCCACCTGGCATTTCTCCTGGGCTGTGATTTATTGCTTATTGTTGTGTCTATATTTAATATACGCCAATATTCAGCCACTACGGGAAGAAAGGCTCCCACCCATACAACACTCCCTGCTTACTTTTTTGTTACACTGTGACTTCGTGACTGGCCTCCTCGAAAAGCTCTGGTTTCAGCAGTTTTTGTAATGTAATTGTTTTGGTGGGGCTTGGAGGTGATGGAGAGAATTTGTGCCTCCCAGGCAGGAATACCACATTGTTTGTTGTAAGCTCTGCCTTCTGTTATCAGGAAATTTTTCAGCCTTTTGCGCCCTGGGGGCTGATGTGGGTTTGTGATTGCTGGTACAGAGCTGTTGCCTTCAACCTGCCTTCCCCTCCTCCCTGGAACAGGCAATCGTGTATCGAGAGAAAATTGACCCTAGCATCGACCCCAACCAACAATATTTGCTGCTCTGCTCGGAGCTCGGTGTTGAGGCTCAGAATTGGGGCAGAGGGAAAAACAGCAGCAAACGGAAGAGATGGGAAGGGATAAGGATTTCTGCCATCTCCTTTACTGTTTGTTTATTGACACGGCACCAATTTAATCTCTTAAATGGTGACCAGTAGCTCAGCCCCATGTCTTGATGTAGCGGGTGTCTGAGCAGTGTTTTGTGCGTGCCCATTGACCTGTCTCACTCTGTCTTTTCAGAACAGCCATGCTTAGCAACAGGGCAACGGGAAGACATCTGTAATGTCAGCTGCCCAAATTTACAGGCTGGACTTGGCTGCAGGGACCTTGCCTTGTGCGTGTGTGTTCCTGGTGTTTGCCTTTCCTGCTGTCTTGAGTGCTGCCGTTCCCCACTCACTGGAGACTCTTAGGAAGATGTCCAACATGAGCAAAACCTGCAAGCCCTTTGAACATGCAGAATGTTTTGAAGGTTGCTTTGCTGGGTGGTAGTTTGGCTTTGCTTGCTGCTGAATTTTGCATGGCTTTGAATTCTTCGTAACTCCCTGCAATTTTCAAATGAGCTTAGATTTTTTTACCTCAAGTTGCCCCCAAGCTTTAGTGAGGAATATTTGAAGAACCAGTACTGCAGCCTTATTACTGACACCACTGTATCTTTAGAATGTGCCTGAACAAAATCCCAAATCTGAATTTTAGAGAGCTGAGGACCTCAGATCTGGAGTGTTATTTTCAGGTGGGATGTATCTGTAAGGTGTAGTTTAGTAATTTTTTCAAAGGCTGGGGTGCAGTTATTAATTCTTAGAATTGCAATCAGACAGATAGAAAAATGAAGCTGGTTGTTACAGGATATACGTTATGGTTTCTTTGTGTTGACGCTTTGCAGCATCAGGACCGTGGGCCTCTGAGCAGACAGAAACCCTGAGGCAGGCCAAGGATTTTGATTGCACATTTAAATGAGGAAAAGAAAATGTCTGGAAATAAGACCAGATGGTCTCTTGAATACCCACCCCTTCTCCTCTCCCTGTCCTGAGCAGTTTATTTAAATGCACTTTACCTTGATATTCTTTCCTTTCTCTTCCTCCTTCCATAATTTTTTTCTGCATAAAACTTGCAGTTAACATGATGCAAGTTGCAATTTTGGGTGTACAGCATGTTTCTGGGGATAGTTTGGCTTGCCTGTCCTCTCCCTGCCGTGCTGTGGGCATCTCCCAGGTTGTGTCAGTGCCACCCCAGGTTACCTTCATGCCAGCATGGATCCTCCTGCTTCCAGAGCCGGGTCCTCTTGCATGAAGCTATGACATGCTCTTATCTGAACTCTTCCCTGCTTTTTTGACCCGATTGCAGGGAGTTTGCTGTTGAGTGATGGGGAGGTTTTGCCTTCCTGTTTGGCCTAAATTCTGTGGCACATCCCCTCCAGCCATGGTACTTAATGCAAAGCTGGCAGAAATGACTCAGCTGACAAGGACTCTTATTTGCTGACTTGATATCTGTGAGAGAAGCACAGCTCACCTCTAAATAGCTCTGGGCCAGTGATCAGACAACTAAGTACATATAGGTGAGTAACTCCTGAAGTGGCTCCAGGGAGTTTTCGGTAGAAAAGGGTCAGCAGCTGCACTAAAGAAGCAGAGTTTTCTGCCCTCTTTCTCTCTCCAAAGTGGAACTGTAGCTCCAAGCACAGCACGATCACTGTACCACGTCCACCTTTAAGGGGATTGAGATATCACATGGAGGATTGCTTTGGAGTTTAATGTTATGTTCTTCTTTTTTTTCACTCCTTGTATGATGCAAAATCCTCTGTAACAAAGGAGTGAACCACTTGAATGTAGAATTGTAAAACCTGAATTACAGGATTACCATATTTCAGAAGTGAAACTACTGGGGAATTTGTTTGGAGAAATAACATAGTCTAGGAAGAGATCTAAAAATTTCCCAGTTTTGGGGAAGGATTTAATTGAATACAGGCTCGAAATCCTCTGGCTTCTTCATCAGAATGATGATAGTTCCTTGAAGGACAAACAATGAACTATTGTTGGGTAAAAAGCATGGGAGAGAAAAATGTGTAAAAAGGTAGGGGAGAGAGCAACAGACACTTGTTCAGTGGAGCCCAGCATCTAGCAGATCGCTGAGGCGACACTGATGGCCAGATTGTTCATCAAAGATCTTGAAAATCCAACGCCTTTTTCTGAGCTGAGGCTGTTGAAAATCTGGCCCAGATTTTGTTTTGACGATCTCCTCCCTGAGAGTTTAAAAAAAATATTCAGCACATTGAATATCCGTTTAAAAATAGAGGCAAAAGGAAAGGTAACAGACTACAAAAATGTTGTGATAAACCTTAATCATTAATTTCCATCTGTTCTGGCTGATATGGCCTCTCCACAATTAAGGGAATTAGCTAATTATTATATCACCAATAATGCTGAAAAGCTGTGGAAGTCTTCACAGGCAGAAAGGAGAGTGCTCAGCCCTATGTTTTGTCATCCACGGTATCCAATAATACATCAGAATAAATCACTAAACATCTGGTTTGACATTCTGGTTGCATTTAAGAAAATAGCGAGACTCCCACTGACAGAGAATGAAGACATCAAACAGAACCATGATCACTAGAGCTCTTGGAAAGAATGGAGTTTGTAGATGAAATGGATCTGTGTTCTTTAAATAGAAGTACAAAATTATACCATTTTCTCTATCCTGACAACACATTTGCATCTGCTGTAGCAGGCAATTACCCCCATTTTCTTTAATGTAGCTGTTTATATATGTAAAGTTAAGTGCATCCATACTATTTGCAGAATATGGACCTTTAAGGTTTGAAGGAATGGTAGGGAACGTGGCTTTCAGAATAGCAGTCGAAGAGCTTCACTTGAATGGTCTGGGAAAGAGACGTGTCTGAAATTGGAGATAAAAAGCAGACAAGGGTAAGCAGTGAGGTAGTGAGCTGGGGCATACGTTCCTGTAAGATGCCAGAGAGATTGGTTTTCAGTTTCATCTTATTTGACATTATCTTTAATGGCATGGAAGAAAGAAAATAGCATACTTTGTAGATGGCATTTAAGTATGAAGGAATCACAAATAACAGTGAGGAGAGAAATGCAGTGTGGGGCCAACAGGGAAACCAGCAAGAGGCTGAGTCAGAGGAATAAGCCTGTGCTGAGATTTCTGGTGTGTGTGTCGTTGAAAAAGAGAGAGGACACAGAATAGGAAGGGGCTCTGCTCCCAAACAGATGAATTATTACAGTTTTTCTCATTTCTACTAAATGCTTAAACCAGTGACGTGCTTTATATTAATTTTAAGCAGCCTGTACACTTTTAGGCTCCCACTTTTAGTTCTGAAGCCTGGAAATGACGCTGAGTGAACAGAAGAGGAATTTAGCAGTAGCTGGAGTCCAGAGTTATACAATTGCTGAAACAGATGAAAGTAACTTCAGAAAAAGCCAAACAAAATCAGCTGATTTCAGGGCTCACTGCCTTTTGTCTCCTTACTATCACGACTAGGTTGCCAATTCGTTTTGGGTTTGCCAGGAGGGACATAGGCTGAACATGCCAGGGCTTTTGTTTGCTCCTTATTTTTAAAGCATCCTGCCAACATGACTTAGGAACAGTTTAGTGTATGGATCCTTTTACCTCTAGGAGGCTGGCTTTAGGCCAGCTCAGATCAATTCTGTCTAAAAGTCATTACCATCTGATGCCTGCTAGGTGGGCTGTGTGAAATTACTTTCAACACAGTGGCAACTGACAGGAAGGCATGTAGTTTTCTTGGAATATGTTATGTTAGGATGACATCGATGCTATTGTTATACAAACAAGATTAATAACTAAAGCTACCAGCAAGCCCTGGGGCAGATATCCATTGCATCTGTCAATTCTTGCCATTTGCTACTATTATGTCATGAGATTTGTATTCTAGGCAATGGTCACATTCAGTAACGTGGCTCCTGACGAAAGAGTCTGCAGTCTTACTGCTGCTGTGGCTGCTTTTCTTCATGTCTCAAACTTCAGGCAGAATTTGCAGGGTAAAACACAAATGTGTCCAATGTTAATACTGAATTAATGTATTGCTACAGATGCATCATTAACTTTTTATCAGGAGATGTGCTGTTTTACCTGTTTGGGGAAGAGGAAATATCTGGAGCCAGGGCAAATTTGTTTTTGCTGGTTCAAGTTTAAAATTTAAGTACATATAAATACATAAAATATGTATGGATTATAGAAAAATATAATACTGTACAGTCTGGTATCTTCTATCGAAATATCCAGGTATTGCAGAACTATGGGAGCACTCCAGTCTGCAAGAGGCAAAGCTGGATTTCAAGAATATCCATTTACTTAAGTGATGTTCCCTTGTTAAAAAGAGGAATGGACATTGTTTGATGGTGTTTTTATAGTTACATGGGAAGAAGCACTGGAGAATATGTAGCAGGGCCATTTTTCCCCTTTTACAGTGTTAAAATAGCCCTGCATTAGAAGGGAGATGTGTTTGATCCTCAGGCTGTAATGGATAGTCTAATATTTATTTGCCTTTTCCAAGATACATTAATCTACACAGGCTCTATCTAGTTGAATCTGCATCTTGTTGAGCAGAAAATAATTACCCAGAGCTTAACAAAATCCAACTTTCACAAAGGAGCTGCTTGAATATGGATTACTTCGTGCAGCCTAGGTGACAACTGTAGGCTATTTTCAGGTTTCTTTATCATCGTTCACACTGCTTTCTAAGTTTTCTGCCTTTGCAATTTTCTTTCCCATCCTAAGTTCCCATTTTAGTGTAACTTGTGTTCTTAAATCATCAGCATCTTGCAGAGGCTACATAAAGCACCTGTCTGTGCCTCTTGCAGTGGATTTGCTCTTGCCTAAGCCACCCTTTGCCTGTCTCCACCTACACCACCAAACTACAGCAATTTGCCATGTTCCCATGGAAGTCTCAGATCTGCAACCACAGAGCAGAAGCACAGGAGCAGAGCACGTCTTAATCTGACAGCTGCCTCCAGACACTGACTGGCACAGGGCAGAGACAGGGAGCAACACTTGAGTGCACTGATTTGCCCAAGCTGCCTTTCCAAAAGGATGCCTGGTCCCCTCTGCCTCTTCCCATATGGTAGCCCTGGGGAGCATGTTTTCTTAAGGCTCAAAAGCCTGCCGAGGCTTGGAAACGGTGGTGCTTCGCAACCCAGACAAACGTGCCCCACATTCAGGAATTCCTTCTGGCTATTCCTTTCATTAGGACTTTAATAGTATCTGAGTTTTCTTGTGGATGAATGATCCTGTCACTGGTAGTCAGAGACCCTCTGTACTTTTGTTTTTATTAGAGGTCAGTTTTGTTTGGCACAGTGACAAGAGTTTCTAAAAGTGTTCGTGAAGGAACACTTTTTTTTTTTTTTACTAATCTGTTTTACTGATGTAAACATAAATCCAGGTTTAATCAGAGATGGCATTAATCTTCGTGTTTGAATAAATGAAATGTTGTTTTATTTCACAGCTTTAAAAAGAAAAATAAATTCGTATCCAATAAAGAAGTCACTGTTGGTAGAAGATGATGGAATGGGATGTCAGAAAGTAAGAAATTGAATAGTTGTGTAGCTTGGGCGAGGCCATAATCTATAAACCTCAATCGATTAAAGTGATATTGAAAATGGTAGGCCAGAAGGTGAACTCTAGCAAACCCAGGTCCCTGATGTGGAAAAGAAAATTAGATGAAACTGCCTGTGAAAATCCTCTGTCTGTACACTGCTTTTTTTTAAATAAGTAACATTTGTTTGACTCATAAATGGACTTCAGTTTTGGAGGTTGTTTTACACCATGGCTTTAATTTATGCATTCAAAACAAATCATGTGCAGAGCAGCAATCACTGATGCTAAGCATGTGTGGGTGATAAATGACACACGCACACTTCAGCTTCTCTGCCTCTGCATCCAACATCACATGCCAGAATACCAAACCTTGTCTGTCCAGATTAACATCAACTGTACCCCTCACAGTGGTGGTACCTGTGAGCTGTAGTATGCTCTTCCCAAGCAGGGCCGTGCTCCACAAATAGCCCTGTGAATTCCTTATGAGGTATGTGGCTACCGGTCTTGAGGAAAGGGCACTAACATCTGGCATGGAATGTGTTATATTCACCAGCTAAGAAATGAAGCTGCTACTTGACCAGCATCTGACTAAAGCAGCTTAGTTCCACCTGGCTTCTCTTCTCATGGGGGAAGATAATGGGTTTGTACAGATCACTAACTCATTTCTGAAGTTCGAATTTTTAAAGGTATCAAAATTAGAGGGATTGTTAGAAAGTCCGGTGCTTTTTTTCCTTTTCTAATCTTATTTTCTTAAACCACGAACATCCTTTTGATTCTCGTTCTTCTCTTTTCATGCCATCTGGCTTTAGGGAAGACAGAGGTCTGCTCTTCCTTGCACGGGCTATTGAGGTTGTCAGTAATTATGATTCGGTTGACTGGAAGCTAATATGGTTATTTGTTTAGTTCATCCCCTCTGCAGGTTGCTAGCAATGGGACAGTAAGCTAACCTTGTCAGGAAAGCCTGTCTGCCAAACACAGCCTCATGCTTACAACTAACACAGCTAAAACCCCTTTATTGCTTGCAAAGGGCTGTTCCCTCACAGGTAACCATTCTAAGAGCGCAACAAACCAGTGTGGAATTGGAATTCTGAGGTCTTACTCCCCAAAAGGGCGAGGGGCACTCCTGTGCTGCCCATGCTCCTGAGATGCTGAGCACAGGTGAGGGTTGCTCAGTGCCTTGCAGGATCAGGGTTATAAATGTTTGCACTGCACCAGTGGATGTGCCTCTGATGGACTGACTGGTGATGCCCATGGGGTCTAAAGCACGGCATACAGACAGTTCTTGTGTCTCCCTGACAAACGGGATCTTCACTGCAGGTTCCAAACTCACGAGTGAAAGCACAGAACTGTCTCCTGGTGCAGTGACAGGGCTTTGTGAGCAAACACAGTTTGGGGAGGAACTTCTGAGCCTTTGAGTCTAGAGCCCTGCCTCTGCACATCATCATGTCCTGTCATTCCATTCCTATGTGCTTTTAGTCATAAAAAAAGGAGTGATAAAAAGTTAAATGAAAGAGAGGAAATGAAAACTGGGAGAGGAAGCACATCCTGGCAGATGAAAGGAGCAGGGTTCTTCATTGTGAATATTTCGAATGAGTTTTGTGATTCTTGGTACAAAATGGCATTTTTATGTGTCTTCTGTCTGATAGTAAGAATGGGAAGAGGCTACAGTAATTCTTTCTTTCCTTTGGTCTGTCAAAGCCTAACCTCTTGGGTCTGGTTCCATTGATTTGATGATTCATTTATTATACAGTCTAAAGTTTTAACTCTCAGGGAAAAATGACCAAAAGATGAAGTTATCTAGACCCGGAGCAAATTAAAGTTGGAATGAAAAACTTCTGAAATACAGATGTTTAAGCTTTAATGAAGATTCTGAAAGAAGATGTCATTCAGGACATTATAAAAAAGGGATCTTGGGCAGCATCAGCATACTGGAAGCAGAAGCCTTTTTACAGCACATACTGTTAGTGAAGGCTCAGCATACCAAGTGTCAAAGACCATATGAAAACTCTTTTGAGTCATAGGTAAGAGTTTCCATTGACTTCAGCGGGCTGTGGATAGTGCCCCTCTTGCAGAGTCTTAATCCTTTGTGTTATCCCAGATCACTGCTGTAGAAATGATTGCAACAGCCAACAACAGGGAGGCTTACAGCTCCCAAACAGCAGGCAGCAGGTGAGCTCTTATGAGCAAGATCTTATTTTCATGCAAATGGCCTTAGTAAGTGAGAATGTGGAACTGGAGAAAAAAACCACCTTGAATAGGAGACACAAATGGAATTGTTTTTCAAGTGAACATTTTCAGTGTATGCCTTTATGCCTCACACAAGACATCTATTGCGAGGCAATGAATTAAAATGAATCACTTTTCATAGTAATGCCCTATCAAAATAAATCCAACCTCTTAGATATCTGTCAGGAGGTTCCAAGTCCTCACTGAATGTGAGGTTAGTAGATGGCCACAGGGAAACTAGGGGCACGGGCCATGTGGCATCATCCTCATCATCATCATCATCTTACTTTCAGAAGCATCCCACTTTGTAGGATTTCATTAACTAAGTCATTAGCAGTAAGAGAGTCAGTGTTAACCTGCTATGCTCAGGTAGTCTTCTGGGATAATGGGTTCCCTCTGCCCCTGGGAATTGTGGTGGGAGACAACAGGGTAGTGTCTCATTAGTTCCTTGAGGCATTCCCAGCCAGCTACTGAGGAGACTTAAGTGAAATGTTCCCTCTGTGTATGATATAAAATCTGGGCAACTGAGCCAGTGGCAGAAGTCCCATTGCCTTTGAAACATCAGAATTTAATTGTTGTATGTAAACTCCTTTGTATCTTGTTTCACAGTATTTACATACTGCCCTGCAAGACTGCGGGCCCTGTGGCCTCTGTGAGATTTTTCAGCAGTATCATAATACAAAATGGTATTTACATGTAAACATTTCAATTTATTTTGTGTTCTGAGCACAGGGAAATGCTGTGATATCTTTGCATTTTCCACACCATGGTGCCTGATCTACTAAGAATGACAGTGTATTTCTGAAACATTTTTATTTGGGTATGCACGTGTGCTTGCATGTATTTGTCTTTTGGTATGTGTTTGCTGATGTGGTTTTATCTTTTAATGACATAAATAGGAATATATAAATATATTCTAAAGATACTGTAAGGATATAAATTAGGGTGTCTTTTGAAGTGTTCACCAAAAGTATTTGCCAGAAATGTCATTTTCTTGCGTTACATACATTGTAATGCTTTTCCAGCTTAAAAAAGGGAAAAAAAGGACTAAATTTTGTGTAAGTAAATACATTTCTCCTCACCCATAAGTGTATTGCTGTCAGCTAATATAATAGGTTTCTCACCAGAGCTGAGGCAGATGAGTGTGCTCTGAGTCCTGAACGGAGGGAGACAGCATAGCTATTTTGTTCTTAGATTTCAAATAGTTTTGAGGGCCTGCCATGAGATGAGGAGAAGTCCCGGGCTGTGATGGTTGTTAAATTACAGAGTGCGTGTTTTGACAGCCCAGCAGAGCCCAGGCTGGGTAGGAACTCATTACACCCCAGATGCAGAGCGTGGAGCTGGCTGCAGCTCCCAGCCAACGAGTGCTGTGCCAGGCATTTCCCAGAGCCCATCACCTCGCTCTGCAGCTCGGTTCCTGATGGCCCATCAGCTGGGGGTCACGGCAGTGGCGGGGCAGCGCGGGCTGTGATTCAGTGAGTGCACTGCTAGGGGTCCGGAGCCGGCTGCTCCCGGCCAAGAGCAGCACATTAGCTCCATGACATACATTATGATAGTGCCAGCAAAGTGGTCAGTGCCTAACTGGGATATGCTGCAGCCTGCGGAGTGGCTGAGGGCTGCAGCACAGAACATATGGAGATTATTTCCTGAATTTATGCAGCACATGTTTTCCTATAAATTAAATTCAGAGAAAATGTGTATCATAATAGGGTGATGCTCGCAACAGCCTTCCCTGTTATGAATTACAATGACCTCTCTCAGCTCACTGGGTGCCCAGTGAAATGGCTTCATGCAGTTGGAAACAATAGTGTATGTAGTGTCAGGGTCTGAAAGCCTGACCAAAAGGCTCTCTGACGAAAAGCAGGGCCTTTTTTTTTCCCCCCTCCTCCACTGCTTCTCTTTTTCTTCTTTTTAGAAATTGCCGAGTTTCCTCCTGAGGTGCCAAGCTGTCAAGAGTGTGGGCAGATGCCCCAGGGTCTGCTCTGTATTGAACTGGGTGCTACCCTTGCTGAAGGGCTGCTGGACAGCAAATGCAGCTCTGGATGTGGCAGCAGCCCCACTTTGTGGGTGAGGGTGGTGTGGGTTGCCAAAACAGCAGGACAGGGATCCTTAGCCAAAGTCAGGAGCAAAGCAGCACATGTCCCGTCTGTGTCTTTGTACTGAGAATCTCAAGTCATTTTCTGGGTAAATATTTGATGTTCTGTTGCCTAGGGCTGGGGTAAAATCATCTTTGCCTTTTCCTTGGGTATGCTGAAGCAAATGAAGGAAAAATATAGTAGCGAGAGTCCTTGTAACTACCTTCCTAAAGCATGAAAAAGAAGTTATGTTCCTTACAACTCTGTGTGTGATATCTTTAGCAGACGAAATGTAGGAGCGGAGCAAACTGGAAACTCATAATTAAAATACAAATGTGTCTGTGTATAGATATATATAAAGCAATAGGTACCAGACATCAAAACAATCTGGGGTTTGCTTTGGGACAAATCACTGTGGAGTCAGTAGAGACTAATAGAGTGTTCTCAGCTGTGTGTGAGGGACTTGCTTTTCCATTTGCAGCTGATTACAGGCTAATAGGATTTCAAAGATTTCTGGGAGGGAACAGTTCACATCTCATTGCATTTGAGGGTTTTTTTTTCTGATGTTTCATTAATCATACTGATACCTAGCCTTAGAATACATTTTATTACTCTCCTGTTTAGCTTCTTGAACTGAATCTTTCCTCTTGGTCCCTTGCTGCTAATTGGCAGTTTTCAAGTCATTTGGGACTTTTTGAAAGATCTTATCAGCCTTTTGTGTGATAGAAGAGAATGGATCATAGAGATGAAAATAGTATTGTGAATCTTTTTAGGTTGAGTCCTGTCTTTGTCTTTCACTAATACATGCATGATGTGGCTTGTATCTCTACATTTTCTCAATGAAAATTATCAATTTGAAAGCAACGCATGGGAACGACCAATATAGCTGAATTTTATTGGTACAGACTATTTCTGTGACTGATCTCTGTTTAGTGGCAGTAGTAGCCCTAGTTATTTTTCTTTAGCAGCTCACATGTTGGGAACACACACTTAGCCTGTAAATATAGATTCAGGAGGAAAATGAATACGGCAGTGTTCAAAGCAGCCAAAAGCTAAGAAATAATGTTCTGCTGTGACTTTTCCAAACTGACATCTTGATGCTGGGATTATAAATGAAACCATTGTTCCAGCAAAGGCCAAGACTAATAGAAAGCCTTTATTACCGGTCCATTGGCTAATTCTGCTTGTCTAACCCCTTTGGATGGACACAGTGTCAGAAAACATAGTCACAGAGGTTGCTTTGTGTGAGATTTGGCCTGCTATGTGATTACATGAGGGCACAAAGATATCTCAATGACAAGTGTTCTTTGACTAAAATTTGTAAAGTCATTTTCTTTCCCTAGGCCTTGGGGAGGAGTGAACTGATTTTTAATCTACGGCTTGTGTGAGTGATACTTGCTTTGTGTCCCATCACCCTTCTATTAATTATTTTCCCCTTCCAAGCAGGTAAACCTCTGCTTAGAAGAAATTGTTTCTTCTGCTGAGCTTCGGTGCGGTTGACAGTTGTCATATACAAGGACTATACTTGAATATGTGTCTTTAGAGCTAGACAGTCTTAAAGGGCTTTAATCTATTGTTTTTGCACATGCAGGGAATGCCTGGGAGCCAGAGACCCTTATTGCGGCTGGGATAGCAAGCAGAAGCGATGCACCACCATTGAGGACAGCTCCAACATGAGCCTCTGGACTCAAAATATTACAGAGTGCCCAGTAAGTGGAAGGAGTGGAAATATTTTATATATACTGATGTGTGTATGTGTAGAAGGGGGAAGAGAAGGTGAGTGTGCGGCAGCCTGAAGAGGACTGTTGGAAAAGCAGTGACACACGCTAATATCTGTGCACAGCTTCTTGTTTAGAACACAGAGACCCCAAATGTATTTGTTTTCTCCAAAAGAGGGATCCTAAAGCAAGCATTCAGCCCTCCTCATGCCTTGGGTGAAAAAGAATGGATCGTGCTGCTGGGTTACTGCTGAGAACCCCAGCTGAAACTTCGGCTTGCTCAGAGCTGCTCCACTGTCCGCACAGTTTTCTTGCCTTCCCTGCAAAGTGGAGAATCAGAACAGCCAACTGCAGCATCCTGGGGCAGCAGTCAGTTACTTTTCCTCTTGGATCCCTGAGCTGGGCCCAGGAGACAACGCTGGTGAAAAGTGTTGTACTGGCAGGAAGTGCCATGTAGGCAGCAGCACAGAAATTACTGGATGTGTGGTTTGCGAAGGGAACAAAAACATACAGTGTGTACTAGAGAAATCAAGGGAAGGGGAGAGTGTAACTGAGAGAGGGGGTGTGAGAAAGACAATATTGGGTTCTAATCTGACTCCAGCAGACCAGAGACCAAACCTACATGATATTGCAAGGAGATGGCCTTTTTTTCCTGGCCTTGGTCTCCAAGAGATGCATACAGAAAAGAAGTGTCTCTGCTTGAATCCATTTGAGTTGACTCTCCAGCTCCCTTCCCAGCCACCCACCCTTCTCTGATGACGATATCCAGTTCCTGGCTGTGATCCCCAGAAGCTGTCTGGCCAAGTATAATTCCTGCTGCTTGAACTATACCTGCAAGCCGGCTGGGGAGGAAAAACCAGTCTTGTTAAATAAATTGAAGGTGGGGGAGAAATTGTCATTAATGTTCGTTGTTATTATCTAATGTCAATTAGCATGTTAATACTGCTAAGGCCAGTAGATAGGGAGAGAGGACTGGATAGGTTATATCTTCAGTACGTTATTTCTGTCTGGAGGTGCTGGGATGTTTATTCTCCTTATCTTCCTTACTGCTCAGATATTTTCCCAGGAAATATTAGTCATTACTTCAATCCATCCTCAGCTTGGCAGGCTTAAGTTTTTCACTGCTGGATTCAGAGGCTTGTGTGTTTATAACCCTCCTGTGTTGAACTGGGATGCAGTGCTTCTTGATTGCCCATGCTGTTATCTCGTCCTGCTTAATGCCTGTGTCTGTTGATAGGTGCGTGAGGTGTTAATCCTCTAGTTTGAACATGTCTGCTGTGGTGCACACTAGGGAACAAACTACTCCAGATCATTGTTTCAAGGTCATAAAAATCCAGCACAGAATATTCAGGAGCTTCGGCTGTTCTTGGGGTGCTAGTTTTAAATTTGTTTTAACATTCCGTTGTAGTTTCTTTCCTGTGTAGATGCTCCCATTCTGTTACATGTATCAGCCTTGTGCTCTTTGACTGACAGGCTGCCAAGCTGTTTAAAATCCACATGCAAGTGCTTTCTTTTTCTTTCACCTCTGCTACTCACTGGAATGAATTCACACTGGCATGGAGTGGGATGGCTCATTTAAGCACCTTCATCAGCAATATCCAAGTATTTCCTTGTATTCAGTGCAGGACAAAGGTCATGGTCAACAGAAGCAAGGGTCTAGAACAGCGTGCAGATGAGCACTGAAAGGGAAGGGGAATGTAATGACTCAATGCCAAGCTTCACTCCTGCAAAAGACCTGTCTGTGAGTTTATTTGGATGAATTACTGTCATAAGAAGTCCTGGCTTTTCCCACCCCACTTTTCTGGGCTGAGCACCAGGCGCTCAGCTGTGCTGGTACAGCTGTATGTGAGATCACAGTCAAGTGTGAAATGGTGTAGATTAAAAGCACCCCTCCCAAATAAACTTCTCCTAACCCAGATCATGTCAGTGAGTTCTTCTGCAGCCTAGCCCACAAACAGATGTCCTGGCACAGCTAAGAGACTGGCATTCAGCAACTTTTAAAGCCAGAACTGGCATATTATTGAATTATATCCTACATGGGCCAGGCATTTGTGTGAGTCAACCACAACACTAACACAACTTGACTGCTGCTCTTGTGCAAACAGGCTTGTTCAGAGCTAGTCTGAACATCTTTATACAGCACTACATTGTGCCACAGATTCCCACTCTCCAGCTTTAATATAAAGGGACTTTAGATAGAGGTTTAATCATGTAGTGTTAACATAATACATCGGGTAATGGTTAATATATGTTATTACTAGATAACATCCAGAATCTCCTAAAGGTTCATTACTGAGGTGGCAATGTCAACCATTTTATCATTAAGAAATGGTAGCTCACATGGTTTAGCAAACTAAACTGCTCTTCCATGTATGTGCCCATGCTTTATCATGGCATCCTGATACAGGATTGTATGTGCTTTCTTGGGAGAAGGGAATGAGGCTTGGGAGAAGGGAGGTGTGCTTTGATTTTAGAAAAACAGACTACTTTGTGATATCTTACTGATGCCAACATGAGCCACCAGCAGGAAAGGAAGTTTAGCTTTAACTAACAAACTATTAGCCAAGCCCATGGTGTCACTGTTGAGGGTGATTGGCAAATCAGGAATTGAGTATTCCAAATAAAGTGTACTGTCCTCCTTATCCTGAGCCAAACAACGATCTTCCTTCCAGGTTTTCATCCCAGTCCCACTCTGTGTTTCCAGCAAACCCCTATCATCTTAGTCATATTGCATCTGTTCCATGCTACCTAATTTTCTTGCTAATCAGTGGCAGTTTCCCCACTCTGTTTTTGGGTGTCTTGTATCCTGCTGTCAATTCACATGGACTCAGCTGCTCAGAGCTGCAGTGCCCAGGGTGATCCTGCTCTGGCCCACACTAAAGCATGTCCAGTGCACAGGAAAGTCTTTGTGTGCTGGGATCAAAATCTATGAATCTCTGAAAACTGTGAATTTTTCCCATGTCCCAAGGGAATGCACTGGACAGTTTTGAATGGCTTTTCGTGGGAATTGCGAAAAGGTGTTACAAGGACATAAAGTTCAGTTCCTTGCTCTGAACACTAGTTTGTTTCGAGGAAAATATTTCTACTTATCAACAGTCTTTTCCTCTACATTTGATTTTATAAATGGTTTAAGTAGTTTGACTGAAACTTTATAAGAATTTTCAGCTTTCATCAAACAGCTAACATGGAAACTTCCAGATTAAGTAATTAAATCTTGCCAAAATTATGAGCAGTTGATATCTGAAACCTAAGATAAAGAATAGATGAATTGAAAGAACAAGGAATGCTTCCAGTCTTACCTGTAATATCAGAATAAACATGGAAAATATCCTGGTAGCAGGAAATAGGAGTGGTCAGTCTGAATTTTTAGATCCTGCACTTGAGCCTTTAGATTCTACAAGGAAGAAAGAAAAAGATGAGGCCTTTGGTGTGAGTATGGCAGTTTATAAAAGACAAGAATTCCAGAATTGGCAATATTGTCAGGTGAGAGAAGGGCATTTGATCAGATGTGTTTTTAAAGATGTCCTCTCTGTCTGATGGGCACTGTGTGGGCTTCAAAGGATTTGCCTTGTAAAGATATTCCTGAAAAAGATCAATGCATATGGGTTTTTATCCCACTTCCCAAGTTTGCTCTTTTGAAGGTATTTTTGTGAATTTAAAGATGGAATAATATTCCATATGTAATTTCTCAAGTATAAAAACTTCCCACACTCACAGTGTGACATGTTTATAAATCTCAGCATTTTGGTTATGGTTGCTTATTTGTTTAATTTTTGGGTTGTTTCCCAGTATCACTTATGAGCCAATAATTATTTGTCAGCTTTTTTTTTTTTAATTGATGCCACGGGCCATATCATACCATTGATTTCTGAACAGAACTCCCTGCTGGAATCAGCAAGGAGTTGGCTCAAAAATGAATAGAAATGATCCAATACTTGGATTATGACTTTTGTAAGGCAGGAGGAAAAAGGGGAATAAAAATCTAGTATTAAATATCTCAAAGTACTTCTTTTGACTCTCCCCCTCCAACTTTTAGAAACCCAATTGTACTGATTTTTAAACAATGTTTAAAACAGCAAATTCAGCAACAACAACAAAGCTCAGTGATCTCCTCTGTGGTCATCTTGCCTTGTAATCTGCAGCCCAGAGCAAATTTTTACAACTACATGATAATCTATTGCAAACAAAGGCTCACAGCAGATGCCTGAAACCCTCAGCTGCAGCCTGACGAGCGCGGTATCAGATCTAAATTGCTTCCATGCCACTGCTGCATATTTTTTATGCTGCTGTAGATGGGTGAGAGGGGAAGATGACAACCCACCAGAGGTACATTCTGAGTGTTTAACATAGTGCCAGTCTTGGAGAATAAGCACAGAGCAGCATGTTTCAGAGGATGAGTGCTGGAAAGCACTCTTCCCATGGCTGTGGTTGGCTCCCTGCATGGCTCCTGAGCAGGCTCACAGCCCCTCCGTGCCTTGGTTTACTTGTCTGTAAAGCAGGGACAATCATTTCCCCTGTGGGGCAGCCCAGGGGACTGATCCTGCTGGCAGCAGAGCTCAGTGAAGCATGGCACAGTGGGGTTTGTCAGGGTAGCTGGCTCAGATTTGGGGCCAGGGCTGTCTGCCAGGGGCCCAGCCTCTTCCTTCCTTCACTCTTTGTTGTGTGTGACACTGAGGCCAAATCCAGTGTTGGCTTTGCCAGCGGTTTTACCAAAGCTGCTGAGCATCCCACCACCACATTGGGTGACCTCACGGGCATGAGCTACTTGCAGGCAGCCACCATCTGTGCCATCTGCCTGCAAGGCCTGGCACTTTGAGGTGGGGCATGGGGTGGGGAGTGTGGAGGGAGCCACCAGGGCAGAAGTGTATCATGGTGCTGTGCTGTAATAAGGGAGTAGCTGTATGCAGGCAGGGCCAGCACCAATCCCTTTCTGCCTCGTGTTTCTCGAGTCAGTAGCAGAGGGGATGCCAGGACAGGAGTGTTCAGGGCAGCTTTCAAGACATGGTCTTGGGCTGCAGGATTTTGCAGTAGCGGTGGAGTGGGAACAAGAAGGCAGTGGTGGCCAGGAGTGATCCCAGGAGAAGCAGGTAGTACACATCCTCTCCAGACAGCCTTGGGGGGAAGGGCCCCAGCAACCTGGTCCCCTAGCCCTCTGCTTAGGGCTCCCCTAGCAGCACTGGTTAAAACAGGGCACAGGAGAGCAAGCTCTGACACCCTGTCTACTGGAGGGTCATCACCAGCTCTGAAATACTTCTGTTTCTTGTGCTCTTGATCTGCCAGGACTACTGTATTTTTCCTTCATTACAGCGTGCAGGAAGCTGTCAAGTCCCAGCCTGTTCAGGGCTGTGCAGGCATGAAGCAAAGGGCAGAGGGAACAGATAGCAGGGTGATCTGGTGTATAAATCGTCTTGAAACGAATTCTTGCTCTTTAGGTGACTACATGATCCTCAGCATTAATACTAGTCAGCATCATCTCCTTCACTTTTTGTTCTTCATCCACGCGGCCATTTAGGCTATGGCTCAGTTTAGAAAGGGAGACAGTTCTTACTGTATGTTTGGACAAGGCCAAACTCAGTGAGGTCCCAGCCTCAGCTGGTCACTATGGTTACATGAACACTAACTTGGAAAATACTCTGCAGGAAGCCTTGCAGAGGCTAGAACATGATGGAGTGGGGTCAGTCAGTACTGGCCACGGTGTTGCTTGAAAGGCTGAAGCTGTGTAGTGTGGAACAGAGAGTATGGTGGTTGTGTTGTGTGGCAGATGGATGCTTGCTCCTGGTGTGGTGCTGGCTGGGTCGGCTCAGTGCCTGTGTGCACATGTTAGGTATGCGGCGTGGAATTTGGAGGGTAAATATTGATGTGGCATTGTCTGAAAACAACCCTCTGTTTTGAATCCTGCTCACAAGCACAGACAGCTCCCATCTAAGATGCATCCTAATCCCCCTGGCAGCTTTGTTTGGCGTTTCTATTGTGGGCCTGTCTCCAGAAATGTAAACTTGCTATTAATGACTTTTTTTTCTCTTAAAATTAGGTGAAAAATCTGACAACAAATGGAAGACTGGGGCCTTGGTCCCCATGGCAACTGTGTGAGCATTCAGATGGGGACAGCACAGGCTCCTGTATGTGTAGGTCACGTTCATGTGACAGCCCTCGTCCTCGCTGTGGAGGTCGCAGCTGTGAAGGGGCCAGGATTGAGGTCGCAAATTGTTCAAGGTACCTCAGCGTCTTTGTGCTTCTTAAGGGAACAAGAGTTGTGTCTGTCCACAGCTCAGCTCCTTCCTTGTGACCATGTCATTGTATCCCAGCCAAAGTGAGGTATGTGGGGTCCAGCTTGAAGTCAGTGTAAAATGAAGAAACCCAAGGGCTCTGAGCGAAGGGCCCTCAGCCAAGGCTCTTGGAAGATGAGCACCCCAAATTACTGTACACTACATTGTGCCTTGATTTCCCTCAGCTGTACAGTGAGTAGTGACCTGTCAGGAGGAGGTGAGTAAGGCAGAGGTAGTTGTCAGACAGCTGAACAGCAGACTAAAAAAATCAATAAGCTTATAATTTTTCAGAGTCTGCGTTCCAAGGCCACATTGCCAAAACCAAGCAGAGCTCCTTCAGAGACATGCTTGTAAGGACAGGGCTGAGCCTAGCTCCAGGCAAGGCTTGTTTGCCTTGTTCTGCGAGTCTGTGACCTGTCTGCAGCACAGCCTGTCTGCTGGGCAGGTGAGAGCATCCTCTGGCAGCGAGCGGGCTCAGGAGGCAGCTGCCAGGACGGCGCTGGAACAGCACAGGCAGCTCAGCTTGTGCCTGCCCACGGGAGCCTGAAGCTCAGCTTTAGCAGTATGGAAGCTAAATGTCCTCCTGTGGGGTGCCCAAACATAGCCATGGTGTTTGTGTCCGTGGTACTCCACCACCCTCAGACTACATCATGTCATGACTCAAGGGAAGACGATGCAATAGTGTAAGCACTATTTAACCAGGGTGGGAGCAGCCAGGATTTTGGTAAATATTGGGTCAAAACAGTTTTTATCTACTTTATCTTCTCCATAAACATTCATTCCATTAAGGACAGCTGCCTCTTGACTCATCTCTGGAGATCAGTGCTGGTCTTGGCACCAAAAATCCAGCAATACTCATGTTTTAATTGGAATCTCTCCTTCCAGTTATGGGCTGTGCTGCCCAAAAGGTGTGCAGTCATTCCTGCCCCTGTGCTGCCACTGTGGGCTGAGCAAAGCCTTCCCCAGGCAGGCTTTTTCTGTCAGTGACAAGTGGAAAACATGCCAGTGGGATGGGTTTCTCAGCACTGCTCTGATGGCGAAAGAGGCAGGAACAGCTTCTAAGAAGGGGATGAAAAACAGATTATTCAATCTTAAGACATAAGAAAACAGCATGGTTTGAAAAATAGGGACATCTGGTCATCCTACATCCGCTTCAGCCCTCAAATTTCCTTTAATTGACTTCATATGGCATTGATATTTCATTCTGCAAAGAGGGAGTAGGATGTTTAAAGATGAGTTCTATTAAAAAGCTGGAGATCTGAAAGTGGAAGGTGTCTTTATTTCTGTTAAAAATCCTGAAACACAAATAGATGTTGAGAATTGTTGGGGTTTTGAGAATTTCTTTAGTAGTAATTACTTGCCCTTTTTGCAGCAGTAACAGCAACCTTCCATTTGATTTTTTTCTTTTCGTGATTTTACATATAATCATTCTTTTGGGTTAAAGAGTGGGGAGGCAGTATGTGGTTTAAAACATAGCAGAATAATATGGAATAGTAGGATTTTTATATGAGTGAATTTCTTGTTCTTTGACCTTGTTTGGGGTGGGAGAGGGGAAGGGAGAGAGGGAGAGGGATGAGAGAACAAGAAGAGGAGGGGGGGAAGATCTAACAGAGTTCTGAAATACAGCTGCCAAGAACAGGCAAGAGTTGATAAAAAATACAAAAACTGTGAAGGGCAATGTGGGTTTTAACTTTCATCCTCTGCCCTGATTGGTGCTATGCCAGAAAATATTTCTTGCCAGCAGTGTTATTAGTTCAGTAAATGCTTTGAAAATTAACATCTGTTTTCAAGCTTAGCTTTCAAGAGTCAGAGAGCACCTGAGTTGTTTTTTGACTAGAATTTTTAGAAAGGTTTTTCTTTATAAAAAAACACACCCCAGAATATATATTTTTTGGCTTAAGGCACTGAAGTGTCAAGATTAGGCAGTTTTATAAGACAGAGCATTACCACTGGCTCCATATGAAATGAAACCTGCAGCACAGAAGAGATGAGATATGGTTCCTCCTCTCCTGCTTCAAGGTCCAGTGCTGCCAAATCAGAGGAAGGTGAGCTTTAACAGATGCAAGATTTTAAAGATGAAAATGTTGGCTTCTGTGTAAGCACACGTTTGAGGCACCTCACGGCAGCAGCGTGGCAGGAGCCACCTGCACGTGCTCAGCCTCTCACGGGAGCTTTGCCAGCATCTCTGGTGCTGAGGTGTGAACTACGGGGTTTTACATCACACTGGCTTCGAGCTGTTACCACTGTTCAGCAGAGATTTGATCACTCATTAAACCATGAAACTCGATCCTGCCTCTGAGCTCTTAATTGCCTCTGGTTTCTGCAGATTTAAGGTCACACTACAGTGACGTCTGCAGGCAGCCATGAAAGCTAGGAGCAATTATTGTGATTTTTAATGAAATTTGAGATTTCTACTTAATAG
This sequence comes from Cnemophilus loriae, assembly GCA_013397755.1. NCBI lineage: Eukaryota > Metazoa > Chordata > Aves > Passeriformes > Corvidae > Cnemophilus > Cnemophilus loriae. Next base: position 127,147 of record VZTF01002536.1, on the reverse strand, counting down.
GATTCAATGCTGAAGGCTTTAGGAAAACACAAAATATTATGAGGTTTGTGATAAAAACAGGGGAGCTGGCAGTGGTGTTGCTGTAAGAGATTTAAAGCATCAGTACCTACTGAATTAGCAGAGGGTAGGTTTTCTACATCCTTTGGCACAACTGGCATTCATGATCCTCAAAACTTGAACTCTTTGTGCAGAAGAGTTCAGGACATATGACTTTGGGATCAGCCACTGGGTCAGAAGAGCAGGGTTATGAGACATGGGGAAGATGATGGAGGAATAGTCAATGAAAGTTACACTAACCACACTATTGCCCAGCAAATCCTAGGAGACATTTTCAAAATCATTCAGCATGGGCTTCATCCTCTTCCTTTACAATTCTTAGAGACTTCGAAGGGAGGAAAGTTAGGCCACTGCTAACTTTCGAAACTCCCTTTTAAAAACTCGCCTGATACAAAGTCTGGTTGAAGTGAATAATCCATTCTCCCATGAGTTCAGCGCTTCCCCCATACTCTGTTCTCTCTCACCGTCTTTGCTAGAAATGGCGCTTGGACACCGTGGTCTTCCTGGGCCCCATGCAGCACCTCCTGCGGGATCGGCTTCCAGGTCCGGCAGCGGTCCTGCAGCAATCCCGCGCCACGCCACGGGGGCAGGGTTTGCGTTGGACAGAGCAGGGAGGAAAGGTAAGAGTTGTCCATGATGGTGTGTGTTCATTTGCATTCTGTGGCTGTAACGTTGGCAGCTGGAAGCGGTGGCGGTGAATGCAGGTTGAGGCTGTTGGGCTCAATGCGCAAAGCGGAAGCAGTCCCAGAGCCTGGGAGGGATGCGGCTGTTTACATGCAGGGACACTCTTTCAGTGAGCCTGGGAACATCAGACACTTCAGAGCTGCCCTCACTCCCAAGCAGGACCCTTCAGACCTTCACAAGTATTACTGTCCCACACAGAAGGCTGACCTCCTCCCCGAACGGAGAAGCTGTGCCTACTGTTGGCACTGTAGAGTTTACAGACACAGTAACTCTGTTCTGATCCGTCTCTGGAGTGGCAGCTGAGTATGTGCAGTTTTCACTGCCAGTTGCACCATTCCCAAGTCTCTGTTACTTGTGCTGATGCTCCAAAAGTAGTTCAAGGCAAAATACAGCTTAACTCACAGATTTAGGCTTGAGTTTTTGCAGGGCATGGCATCAGAAAAACATCTTTTTTCCTCTCTAAACTACGACAATTTCACACAAAATTACTAAAACCTAATACTTTCTGAACCCACAGAGCCATCTGCACTGTAATGCTTCTTCAAGCTTGGCCCCTCATGAAATACATGCTTCAAGGCATCCCACCCTCTCTCCAGGCCTGACATTTCATTAAAGGCCACCTCGACTTGGCAATAGGCTGTTGCTTGTCCCTTGAGTGGTCACTAAGACATGTCTCTGCATTTCTCAGAATAAAAACAGCAATTAATTTACCTTCCTTGTTTCAAGACATTTTAATGTTTGGTTTGATTTGTGTCCATTCACAACGGTCCTTTTTGGGTTTAAAGACTACCTTTGAGTCAAGTGCAGTTCTATGTGATTAAATTTGAGAACAATATTGATTATAAAGCTAAACAAAATTACAGTTACTTTTGACATGAAAACATGAAATAGCATTCACTTAGGGCCTGCTTTTAGATGCATATTGCATCCCGTTGCAAACTCTAGTTTCCTAGGGTCGAGGCAGCAGTTAAAAGCCAGATTGTGTGAAGAGAAGATTGTCAGGTGTTTAGCACCTGCCATTAGTGACAGATTACTGCTGAGTTGTCCTCCCACCAGTCAACCCATTTAGAATATTTACTATCCACTCTCTCTCTCTTTGTGACACTTGGGCTTCAGTTTATGAGCTCTTTTGTGGACTCAGTGTTTGTGGAAGTTCTGAGACAGAGCACTTCAGGAAACCTGATCATGACCATTTACTCCAACCATCTCACCGAGCTCAGCCTGATTCATCCCTCCCATTTGGTACAAAGGCTACACTTCTCTCCATGGACAGGAATATTGCTAATCTGACGTTTTGTCAGTCTCTGCTGGCTCTCTGTGCATGCATCACTTGCGCCCAAATGCAGTGTGCAGTCTTGCGTCCCGCAACGTTTCATCCCTCGGATGTGCTGATGTGGAGTTTTTTGAGCAATGCACTTTCTTCTTTCAGATTCTGTAATGAGAACAGTCCATGTCCATTACCAATTTTTTGGTCTTCATGGGGACCTTGGAATAAATGTAGCGTGAATTGTGGTGGAGGGATTCATTCAAGGCAGAGATCCTGTGAGAATGGAAACACATGTCCAGGCTGTGCTGTGGTATGTATTATTTATTGACATTGCATGAGGAGCACCTACTGACAGTAGCAGCAGGGAATGGGGTATTTAGCTCCTCTCTCCATTGTGTTTTACTTCTCAAACAAGAAGAAAATGCTGTCCTCAGCTTTTGCCGCAGAGGGTGCTGAAATGAACTTGGACACAGAGGGGTGGCAGATTTAGGGACAGACTGGTGTACAGGGTACTTCCTTAGGCCTCTGCAGGCTGATATCAAGTCCTTTACCTGAAAGCTCTATACATGTTCTTTTCTTCTGTGCCACTCCCAAGGATGACCTTGTTGAGTCAAGGAGCCACACACCCATCAGAAATTGCACTGTCATACTTGAGTAAACAACAGGTCCAACACCCCATTTGCTCTCTTTACTTTCCCTTTCCTGTTCTGACAGCTGTTTCATGCAGCCTTTTGAATTGGTTTTGTGGGGTTTCCTTTCAGTGTAAGCAGACTTGATCTGGAACCTTCCATTTCTTCACAAGCTGTTTGGCATTTGCACTAGAATCATGAAGTCCTGAAGCATTACATTTCTTTCCCTCTGCCAGAAAAGAGTTGTTTATTTAGTTATTTTAAATCAAAGACACAAAAGTTTGTCACTGGAATTCCTCTCACTAGTGATGAGAATTGTAAAACCCCCAAATCTCCCCATTCCCAGCCAGCCAGAATGTTGTCTGTGCTCAGTGGCTGCTCTAGACCAAGGATGGCAAATGGTTCATAACCTTCACTAGAGAGTTTGAAAAGCCAACCAAACAAAAATAGCTGTAAAAAGATCTACTCTAAACCCATATTAAAAATAAAATAACAAACTTTTAAGGAATAAACCTTACTGACATTTTGTTCTCTTGGGGCTTCTCTAGTCTGACCTAAGAGCAGCATCTCAGGGTCAGAGCAAAAAACTTGTTTGCTGTTATTATTATCCATTGTCTGAATTATTCTCCTGCCCATAATGAACCAAGCTGTTGAAGCCCCACAGGACTCTGAGTCAGCAAAGAAACACAAACCTGAGGGAGACGTAAAAATAGCAGTACAGTTTACCCTTGAGGTCCTCCTGAAGCTATGCACCACCACTGCCTCCATAGTCACCACATTCTGCACCATGCCCAGCACTGACTTGTGCCTGTGAGGTCACATAAGGTGGATGGGGATTGGTTTAGATCCAGAGGGTACCCCCTTATTTTCTGAAGTGTAAATAAGCCTCTGCCAGTTAGGCTGCTGCTGTTCAGTAAGTAAGGAGGGAGTGGTTTTCCTTCTTGGCAGGAATATAAGACCTGCAACCCGGAGAGCTGCCCGGAGGTGCGCAGGAACACACCGTGGACCCCTTGGATGCCTGTCAACATCACCCAGAACGGTGCCCGCCAGGAGCAGCGCTTCCGCTACACGTGCCGGGCCCAGCTGTCGGACCCCCACGAGCTGCAGTTCGGCAGGAAGAAAACCGAGAGTCGGTTCTGCCCCAACGATGGCTCCGCAGTGTGTGACACTGACTGTACGTCCTGCCAGCTCTGAGGGACCGTGGGGCAGGCCTAGGTGTGGTGGTGGAAGGGGGATCCTCTCGGAACAAGCAGCCCCTGACCGTGTCTGCAGTAGTGTCGACATGTACGATTGGTGTCACTGCAGAGCGGGAGGGATGGGGAGAGCCCTGTGACACAGATATACAGTCGTGAGCTCTGTGCTTATGGCAGTGTTTGGATTTGTTCTTGCTCCTGCCAGGCTGCCCCAAAGACAACAGGAGAGTAATGAGGGTGTAAAGAAGAGAAGAGCTGTTTTTAGGATAGTGTCTTCTCTTTCTCCCTGGAGTTCCCCTTGTGCACTGTCTCCCAGGTTGTTCCCTGCAGTACTGCTGTGATGCAAGGCAGCATCTTGACAGCAGAGCCCAGACCACCACAGTTTGCTGCCCAGGGAGGTCATTTATCAAGGTTCTCAGCAGACTCAGTTTCTATGGGCACAAATTTCTTTTTCTCCCCAGCTTAGCTGTAGCTCTGGGAGAAAAAACTCTTGCCAAGAGCTTTCAACAGAAACTATTCTGCAGGGCACATAGGTCCTGACTTTATTCATGAGCTGAACCCCTTTTAAAAGCCCAACAACTGATTAATTTATGATCTTATGGTGTCTTGTTTGTTTTCCTTGAAGCTCTTGTTGATGACCTCCTCAAGACTGGTAAGACCTCTGCACGGATTATCAATGGGGGCTGGTCCTTTTGGGGGGCCTGGTCTTCCTGTTCCAGGGACTGCGAGCTGGGCTTTAGGATCAGGAAGAGAACGTGCACAAACCCTGAACCTAAGAATGGTGGCCTGCCCTGTGTGGGGTCAGCGATGGAGTACCAAGACTGCAATCCTCACCCCTGCCCAGGTAACCATGATCATCTTCCTGCATGAAATTCAGAGGTGTTTTCCCAAATCTTCATGGTAGAGCAACAACAACAACAAAATCAGTATTTCTAAGCTGCCTTTTTTTTTTTTTTTTTTTTCAATTTGGGGGATTTTTCCTTATGTTTTTTAAAGCTATTGTAATGACCCATGTATGTGATCTTTAGTGCTGACTTAGGTTTCACCTTGGCTCAGAGGGTAACACAGCCACATCCTCTAGAGGAAGTAGTATGGTGGCTTGTAGCAATCCTTTGTTTCAGGAAGGTTTGATGCTCCACCAGTGGAGGGCATCATGGTGCATCTGCTCCCTGATGAGGAGGCAGGCTTAATAAATGTGGCTTAATACTGTATAGAGATGCTTGATGTGGCGGTTCTTCTTGTGAACACTTGTTTCTTCCCCCTCTCCTGCTTACGTATTGTTCTTGCGATGGGCATCTACTCTTGACATCAGTTACCATTTCCTGCACAGCCAGCAGGGAGTATTCTTGCCTGGTTTCCTGGTTTTCGAGTTTGTCCTCATGTTTATGTTGCACTCCTGGTCCAGAATAGTAGTAATAGACCATTGACTACTGTATTCTCTCTCACTTATCCTTCTCCTTGCTCTGTAATAAGTGTCTAAACTAAATTTAAGTGATCTTACACAAATTACCTTGCCTCTTTGCAGTTCCAGCAATTATCTACCTCTGGCAATACAGTTTGTGGCCTACACTTGAAAATGCTCTATTATAGTAGTACTATTATGATTCTAAAATTCAATACAAAGATAAAATTCAAATGCAGATATAATCAAAATGTGCAGCAAGAGCGTAGCAGGAGTGTCAAATATTGCACTCTATGGCCTATAAAAAGGAAATAACTCTAGCACTATAAAGGCAGCTATTAGTACTATTTTGGAAGCTCTCAGTGGCTTTTCACTAATGTCTGTGCCCTTTTTTTCTGTGCTGTTTTCTCCCCTCGGACACTCTGATGTTTTACAATCTGTTCTGAGTGCATGATTACTATTTCTCTGTGTCTCCCTCCTTCCCTGCCTCACTCAATGTGTATACACAAATCCTGGGTTTATTTTGCTCCAAGTCATCAGGTTATTATCTTCTGAATTAATGGCATGTGGACCTGCAAACCAGGCAGTTTAGTGGGTGGGGGGTGGGGGATTCAGGGATCTTAAGTCCCTCCCTAGTTTTATTATTAACTTCTTATGGGGTTATGCGTAGATCATAGAGTGGTTTGGGTTGGAAGGGACTTTAAAGGTCACCTAGTTCAATGCCCCTGCAATGAGCAAGGTCAATAAATAAAGCCTCTGAGTTTCTGTCTCCTGAAGGCTGGAACTAGAGGACTTAGGCCTCCCACAGAAAGGTGCGATATAAGCTGCACTTAGGTGCTACAGCACTTTTTTCCCAAGTAAACTTGCTGTTGCTATGAAGTTTCAGGAGACTAATACTACTGGTCATAGTAGTAGTAATAGTAATAATAATAGTAGTAATCATAATAGTAGTAGTAATAATAATAATAATAATAATAATAATAATAGCAGCAATCCTGTTTTATAAAAAGGAAAGGAATAGAATGGAGTAGAATATTTCAGTGAACATTAATGACTACAACAAAGAGTAGTTTCTGGTTTTGGCACTTTATGATGCAGAGTCTTTTTCTGCATAGATTTCATTCTGCATCCACAGAGTGAAGTGGATTTGTACCCTGTCTTGATGTGAAGCTCTTGTTGTCAGGCCCAAATGTCCTGGGGTGCAGGAAACTGCTAGCTAGTGTGGGCAGGGTGGATGTGGAAGGTGAGACACTGGGGCTCTCCAGCTTTGTCACACTGAGGAGAGTAACCAATGGCCTCTACCTGTCTGTGCTTGCTTTTCAATGTCCTCCAGTGAAAGGCTCGTGGTCTTGCTGGACTCCCTGGTCTCACTGCTCAGCCACCTGTGGGGGTGGGCACTACCAGCGCACGCGGACCTGCACCAACCCAGCTCCATCCAGCGGGGAGGACATCTGCATCGGGCTGCACACCGAGGAAGCCCTCTGCAACACACACCCCTGCCAAGGTAGCCGCTTCTCATCCCTGCTCCAGCTGGCTTCCGTGGTGGTGGGAGCAAGGCACAGCTGCAAAATGTTTAAGAAACAAATCAGAAATACCACCAGTTACAAGTTTTTTGGTCTTTCAGTCGATGTCTGTTAAGCCAGGGAAAAAGGAGACATCCCAGCGTTAACTGCAATGCATCCCCTTTCTCTTTGCCTGTTCACTGGCCCTTGCTCTGGCGTTCTGGTGCTGGTCAAGCAAAACTTTGCTAATGGTTGATCCCTTTCAAGTAATTGAAAAATCAGGAGCTTGGTTCTTCAATGTGGAAGCTGACCTGACAAAATAAAGGAGTCATGAGGCAGCAATCTGTACAGTTGCTGAAGGGACGATCCTTCCTTTTTGTTTTACAGACAGCAGATCAGCATGTGCTACAACTCAGAGGATAGGGTTTAGATCTGTGCTAGTTTTGAACTACCTTTGCGTATTTCTGATCCAGTGCAAGCTTACTCCTGCCCTTAGGAACCTCAGCAAAACTCTGTGAGGGCTCTAATTTGTGCTGGCTGCTTGAGGTATCCCTCGGAGGCCACATCAAAACTTGGAGGTCCTGGTGCAACGTTGCCCCACCCTGCTCCTTGTATGTCTTTTTAAGAGAGCTGATACAGGAGCTTTTAAGACAACTTTGTTCTGTGCAGTGCTCCACCAAGGGTTGGTTTAGTCCATATTAAGAGAACTACAACCTGACAAGTAGGGTGTGATGCTTGCACTGAGAAAATTAAATCCATGAAGGACCCATGGAATAGATGCATGAGAGAGGCCCAGGCCAGGATCTAAGATCCTTCAGCATGGGAGAAGTCTGGTATCTACAAAGCATCCTTTTCCTTCTTGGTGATGCTGTGTGTTTGTGTTTTCCTGACCCTGGATTTTAGGTGGCTGGTCAGAGTGGTCAGAGTGGAGCCTGTGTAATGAAGAGGGCATCCAGTACCGCAGCCGCTACTGTGAGGTGCACAGCCCGGACTCTTCCCAGTGCGTCGGAAACAGCACTCAGTACCAGGATTGCCTGTACAATGAAATTCCTGGTATGTACCGTGTCATCCAGGAGGACAGGGTGGGCCAGTTTGGGAGAGCAGCTCATGCCTGGACTGTCAAACTAGGCTGAGATTTTCTCTATTATAAATTGGGCTTGGATGCTTCTAGAAAAGCAAGCAAAAAGACAAACGTTATAAATTCCCTTGTGGCAGGCACAGGGTAAATGGCTTTCCCTTAAGCAGCTTAGCTTTTCTGTTAAACAGAATTACCTTGATCCGTAACAAATAACTAGTATTGCTTCACCTGAATTGAAGCTTTTACCCTTGTATAGTTTGTCTTAGGCTGTCTCTGTTCTCAGTATGCATATGGGCAACAGTAGGTTCTTGATTTCAGGAATCAAAAAAGCATCCCAAAAGAGTGAAGAATTAAGATGAGGCAGATGGAGAAAATTGGGGTGTGAAGGTGGGAGATTAATCCAGGGTCTAACAGAGCAACAGTGTTGATGGGCAGATGGTCATCAGCATATTCCATCCTGTGTTTTCTGGAAATTGAATCTCTCAGGCAAATACCTGATATGGGTCTAGACTGAGTAATGCCTTTCCACGTGTTCTTTTTTTTGGATTACAGTGCACTGACTTAAAAATCTGAGATGTCTAGGCAATGGTATTGTTTTTCATGGTTTTCTCAGTTACCATCTTTTCCCTAAATTGAAGAAGCTAAAGAGTGATCAGGTAACAGGAATTGTAAGATCTTTGGAAGGGTTGTGTTGCATGTGTTTCAAACCATGAGCTTATAATTCAATTTAGAGAGACTCTCAGCTTGCTGCAGAACATATGAGCACCTTCTCGTGTCTGGAGCACAGACGGTTTAATTACTTGAAGAAGTAAAGGGATGGCAAAATTACAACTTTCTCCAATCTTCTTTTCTTTGTTTAGTGATCCTGCCAGCCTCCAGTATCGAAGAGAGCACGAACTGTGGAGGTAGGTTACCACTAACTATGTATCTTATTTTTATCTTAACCTGACTTCTTTTCTCCCTGTGCAGTATCAACCAGACCATTAATCTATACAGCTCATATCCCACTGATAGCCTTAATTCCACTGGAGTCTTGCTGTCTGAGTCAGACTGGAGGAATGTATCGCGTGTCCACTTGTCAGTCCCAAGATTTTTATTTATTTGGAAGTTTGGGTTGGCCACTGAGGGTCATTAATTACCCGAGAGCAATTGCTTGTGTCTCTACCTCCAGAGTAAATGGTTCAGGTGGAAGGAAGGGTTATTCTCCTTTCACCATGGTAAGCCTCCAGCTGTTTGGAGGCAAGTGTTTTTAAATAACCTATAAAGATTTCAGTGAACAGGATCTCTTAGACAGATCCTTTGCTGATATAGGATGAGATTAGAGGTTTATACTTGTCCTCCAAGCACTTCCTTTCATTCAAGTTCTCACCTCTCACAGAAACTGTGTCTCCTTTCCGCCTGTAACTTGGAAAGATCCAGTCATTAGTGTCACTTTTCCACTGCCCTGGGAGCCCTTATGATAAAAATGCAGACTGAAGAAAATGGAAGGTTCCTTTAATGTTTTAAAATGCTAATTTCACACTAATGGCCATGCCAATTCCTGCTAGCGTCACATCCCTGCTTTCCTGAAATCTAGATGATCTTCAGGCTGCCAAAATCTCTTCTCCCTGTAGAGATCATGGCAAAAACAGGCATGCCACCTGTGGCATGGAAACGTGGCGTCTCCGTTTGCAGCTGAGGGCAATCAATGGAATTAAGATTTCAGTCCCTGCAATGTAACATTTGGCTTCCTGCGTTACTCCGTCTCCCTCAGAGGGTGCAATGGTTCTGCTTCAGTTCCAGGACCCCTTGCTATAGCTTGCACTCTACTGTTATGCACTGTACCCACATTTCCTTCTTTTCCCACCACCACTGTATTTGCTGTTGCTATCTACTTTTTACCATAACTAATATTGTTTATTAATGTAGTGTTCTACAGTATTTGGCAAAGAAGCCAATCAATAGAAATTCTGTTGATGCATCTCAGAAAATCTATATTTTCAAAGTGATGAACCAGAAAGCTTCCCCCCTCGGGACTCACATGCTGCAAACAAAATAATTTGGTTTTTTTCCCCGTAAGATACAGCCAAAACTCATTTGAAAAATCAGATGGGTGTTTCAAAGGTGAGAGTGAAATAGAAGGGAGTGCTATGTTGTGACTTGCAAATGTGGCAGTGAAATGAAACATTCACTGCCATATAAACAAAGCTGGGCAGGATGAGAATGTGGCAGCATGTCATGTGGCTTTACTGAACACAGTTGCATATTCTGTGTTTTAGGTCCCGTGAGTGATGCAAAGCAGCCAGAGGTTTTTAGAAAGGAAATATATTTTTGAAAAGGTGTTGCGACATTAAGTAGGAAATTATAGTATTTCTGCTGGGTTTTTTTGGACCATCATCCAAAACACAATAGAAAATTGTAATCTTGCAATGGAATTTTATAATGTGGTTTGAAAAATAAATGTAGCTCATCAGTCTAATAAATTCTGTATGTTCTGTACTGTAATTATGATTGAGGTGCATTACTTTGCTGTAGAACTCTATTGGTTATGTTCTCTTTAAAATCAGGAGGATATTTTTTAACTAAAGATTAGACGAGAGCCATTGACTAATGGGCAGAATCTGCTATTTGAAAAGCATATCACTTAAAATGTAAGATGGCACCAAAAAACTGCACACCGTGATCAGACTAAGAATGAGCCTCATTTAAAGGCACTCTCTGAGTAGTCCCATTTCTCTGCACACAGTCAAGTCAACACAGCAGTCTGTCCAAATGAATTGGCCTTTTAAGTATTATGGGAAATTTACTGCTGCAGTCGCCACCGAGGCGATGTGACTGACCCCTGAGACAGCTGCCCTGGGGCCAGCAGTCAGGGGGTCCCCTCGGGCTCTAGGCCTCTGTCATTCCCGTTTGAAAGATGACAGAGCAAAGGCAGAGGAAAAGCAGAAGCATTTGGAGTCAAATAGCTGATTCTTTTCCATATAGTCCCCCTCTGCATACAGCAAAATACAACAGGGTCAGAAATTTTGCTATCCCATATTGCCTCTGGTTGCTTCGATAACTTGGTGGCTCTAACAGTCGCTACTGTTGGTTCTGTTGTGAGTGGAGATCTGTTGGTGGTGGGTTCTACCGTAGGGTGTGAGACAGTGAGGTGAGGGAGGAGTGAGGAGTGCTGTTTGACTTTGTCTTCCCCCCACCAGTCAGAGCTTCGAGTTAGGTACTTCCAGTGTGTGGGATGCCCAGCTACAGCTCCTTCCAGAGGTCAGTGCTGGCCTTGAAGGGTGCTGTTGCAATCCCACGTGGAGAGATCTCTGCAGGAGGCTTTTATAGGCCAAGAGCTTTTCTGTTTGAAGTATTTGCACTGTAGCTACCCCACCAGCACCTGCCTGCATCTGATTTCCTATCTCTGCAGTTTGTGGAGAAAGCCAACAAAGAAGTGTTTTTCAAGCACTGCCCCCCTTTCCTTTTTCCACTTTATCTTTCCCGTTCTCCAGAGGACCCCTATTTCACTGTTAGCAGTACAAATACACCTCAGAGGTAGTGCAGACACTGCCAAGGCAATGCCATCCCATGAATAAGCAAGAATGCTGAGCACACTTGGATTACAAGGGGGAGGAATGTGTATCTCCCCCACCCCACACACAGTCCCATCGGCATTTTGGGCAGCCGACAAAAAGGGCTTTCCCCTCCCTTCCTTCCCCTTCAGAGAAACACTGAGCATTTTTATCCCCTTATTTCCATGACATGCACATGCTTTGGAATCCATTAATGCGCATTGTTTGTATGGCTCATTTCTTTAGCTGTCAGCTTAACATAATGTTTAGTTTCAATATCAATAGAGGGGAGAGAGGAGAGACAGGGAGGGAGCTTTGAGAAAACAATGCATGAACCTGTTAAACTGCACAAGGCAGAGCGGCAGTGGGGAGACTGATTTGCAGGGAGATTATGTCAGTTTATGTTAGAACGTAAGACTCTGGCTTCAACAGCTTATTAATGTTGATCCCGAGATGTCACTGCTCTGATTTGCACCTGTGGTCTTGTCAGGGGAGGGAAAAGGGCTGTTCTTTAAAAATAGCATCTCTTGTCATTTCCCTTGCAGGTTTTAGTCTCATCCATCTGATTGCCACTGGGGTCTCCTGTTTCTTCGGCTCCAGCCTCTTAACGTTTGTGATCTACGTGTACTGCCAGCGCTGCCAGAGGCAGTCCCAGGAGTCCACTGTGATCCACCCAACCACTCCCAACCATCTCCATTACAAGGGCAACACAACCCCCAAGAATGAGAAGTACACCCCTATGGAGTTCAAGGTAGGGTACTTGATGAGAAATACCACAAACAGCTTGATACTGCCTAAATAAATTCAGTATTCATGTCGTGGTTGGAACTGGGTAGGTCTGTGTTTCTGTGCCCAGCTGATGGCATTATACATGGGGTTGAAAGGGCATTTAGCTCTGCTGTCACAAAGGGGTTAAAAAGCCTCATTACTGCAGTGGGATTTTGTTCTGTTTCACAGTCCTGATGAATGCCAGTCTGGCAAGTACATACCAAGATACTCCAGCCCATTCTGACTATTGAATGTATACAAATTGTCCTCTAAAAAATCAGTAAGAGCTCAGTTCAGTGCATTGTTAATGTGTGGTAAGAGGAAATGGAGGGGAGGAAGAATAAAAATGGAAACTTCATTGCACAAATAGCTGGGAAAATGTGCATGGTAGGATGAGATTTTGGAAATTCTTTGGTAACTGCCAAATCGGAGTGAATGAGAAAGCAGAGAGGGTTCTGCCCCCTCTATCAGTACTGGACAGAACTTACCCCAGGCAGCTGTGCAGAATTCAGTGACAGTGGCAGAGTGGGGAGCTGAAGCCTTAGGAGATGAGTGCTGAAGTGGCATGTGTTGTTGGCATGTCGCTTGCTAAAGTGAGCACCACCCATTATCAGAGCAGATAGGGCCCAGGGTGCTGCAGACAATACCCTGAGACAGCAGCACTTGGTTGTATTTGAGCAGCAGTCTCCTGGTGAAGCGTGGGATCAGAGCAGAGAGCAGTGGCGCGGGTGGAGGGGCTTCATGTCACCACAGGAGGAACAGCCTGCCTAGGGTCACTTGAACAGTGTGGAGCATTATTTGGGACATGAACACAAGCCAGAAGGAAGCCCTGCAGCTGCTTGTTCCTTCGCACAGCTACGTGCTGTTGACATTTTGATTGTCTGCCTCTGCTGCTCTGGCCCGGCTTCTCACTGAGACCCAACGATAAGATCAGTGGTGGGACTGTTGCCACAGTCTAAACTCCCTGGATGTTGAGGACTGTTTCTATGTAGGAATTGTATAATGCTGGGCACAGGACGACTTCTGATACATGGCTATGATTTGCAATGTGAATAATAATAAGAAATAGGAGCTTTTTTAATTTGATGCATCAAATAATTTGAGAAGGGTCAGTGTTGTTTTGCTGTTTTAAAGGAAAACAGTTTGAGCTGGAAAATAACTGACCAGTATGGTAATAAGAATGTGGTGAATTCCTTGTTGGGTATTGCAGCCTCTCAGAGGATCCTGCTGCCTATAAATGCAGTCTCAAAAACACATTTGCTAGCAAGCATAAGGCTACAGTTGCATACAGTTTAATAAGAGTCCAGCATCATAACGCAAGTCAGCATAGATTTGTGGAAAGTAAATCATGTCAAGCAAATTGGATTCTTTTTTTAAATTAAATAAATATTGATCTAGATAGGAGGGAAGCAGCAGACATATTGAGATTTTCAGAGACTTTTAACAAAGTTTCACGGGATGTATTATTCTACACACTCTGCATATACAGGTCCGGTAATAAATTATTTAGACAGGTAAAGAACAGGGACTTGATCCTGGAAGCATCAAACTAGGAGAGTAATCCTTTCAGTTATGGGAGTTGCTGTGGCAAAGTCAACAGGAAGACCCAGATTAAAAAGGCTTGCAGGAATAAAGAAATGACCAAGAGTATTCCCTTGTTTCTTATATAGCAAACAATGAAGAAAAGAGACAAATTTATTTTTGTGGGCAAAAGCAGGTAGTTAGAGGATTGAATTTGTGTTAACATTTTCTTCATGATTTATACTGTTCTATCATGTGTTATCAGATGATGCTAAAATAGGCAGAATGGTTAAAATTTAGAAGGATGAGGTTGTTCACAGAACAATCTTGATCAATTGGGTAAATGGGTTATGAAATGCACTATGTCTATGTCAAGTAGTGCAGTGAAGTAGAAGTAATAACAAAGCTAAGCAAAGTTTAAAATAGCAGCAGATTAGTTAATGTGGTGTCAGGAGGGAGTTGACCTCTTTGATAGATCCATCTCTGAATACTTGATCTAGTGTATAGTAACAGTGAGCAGCTGTTAGAGTCTTCTTTCGAGGGACATAAAGAGCTTAGGCATTAGATCAAGTTTTGAAAAGTCTGCTTTATTTAAAGGAAGGCATTAGCTAACTGAGACTGTATGACTTACACTGGGGGGAGAAGGGACTTGGACACAAGGAGAGATAGACCAGATGGGGCTTATTTACAGAATGTTAGGAAGTGAAAGAGTTCAAGTGCATAAATCTGCAGTCATTGGACAGACCAAAGCTAAATGTTTAGGAGCAAGGGGCTACTTGCTGAGAAGAACTCAAAGTCATACACTTCAGAGTGGTGAATGAGGCAAAGAGATTTACAGAAAGGGTAAAATCTATTTATCAAGTGAAGCCTCCTTTTCTCCATTCCTGTTGAGTATTTCCTTCTGCTCACCTTCTCTATTGCCCCTCCTTTCCTAAGCTCTTGGCTGAAAAATTCTCATTTCATACTACAAATTTGCCACTCCTCAGTGTTCCCTTGAAGCATATAGCATTAGTGAAGTAAAAGGAAAGGCTCTGTGCGCTCTGTGCTGTGTAATTACTTATGGAACTTGTTATTAGCAAGGTTTATATTTAGGAATAAGTGACAGATTTTTTAAGGGTCAGGAGAGAGTTTTTCGTGCCTTTAAGGAACATGTGTGGTTTTATTGTGATGCCACATAATTAACATTCAAATGACGGAGAGGCTAAAATTCACCTTCCTGAAAAGGAGGGTTGGACTGAGCTTGGATGTGGGCCTATCTGAATTTAAAATGTGTACGCGTGAAAGGAAGTGGAAACACCTGAAATTCCAGATTCTAAACCCAAATAAGTTCCTATTCAGCAGATACCAAGAAAAGCACCCTCAACATTTTTTAATGAAACCAAAAGAATAATTGTAGGTTTGTATGTGTGTGTGTCTGTGTGAAAGAGTTAATAAATCCAGGATTAAGGAAACAGAGGGTGTGTAGACTACTTTTCAGTAACAGAAAATGATAATACACGGTGATATGATGGTAGCAGAAGGCTGGCCATATGCACAAGTCTATTATTTTCCATTCTTTGATAATAATAAGCCTTCTGCAACCATCTTTAGTTTGTTTTCATCTTGAAATATCTCTGCTCTACAACCAGCAGGTGAACACTGTAGTAAGTTTGGCAGTGTTACATTCAAATGTACAGTACTGAATGCAAACTCATAAATCAAGGTAAATTTTATATGAGGGCAGATTTTAATGAAGGAAGTGCTAGCTGATATGCGCCTTGTTGGCCATTTCACCACAGCAGTGCAGTAATGCAGATCAGATGTAAATACCATACATAACGGTGACCTATTGATCATGTAGCTGATGCTAACTTGCATAGGCAGTGTTTTGCAGAAGCATGTTTTATTTTTGTTGGCTTCTTTTCCCTTCCTGTTCTGCTTTCTCAAGAATGATGTGAGGTTTATTATTAGCTATTTTAGCCATGATGTCTTGAAAGATTTCATGCATATGCATTTACCAGCAACACGTTGATTTTGATTTGGTATTCACAGATCGTAGGGGAGAGACCTTTTGGGTCACCTAATAAGCAGTTCATGTTTCATTAATTGGTTGAAGTTCAAACAACGCTCTGACAATATTGAAGACTGTGCAGAACAAAAGCATAGTGAAATAAAAATTATCTACTCTTCACGTTTTGGCACGACGGGTTACAGAACCACCCACAACCTTCCCAGTACTGCCACGCCAATTAGATAATAACTGACTATCAAAGCAGCAAGGAGATCCTCTTTTTAACATCTTGCTTCAGCTGCTCCACGCCTTGTGTGAGTTACCTACCAGAGCTGTGCTGACGGAACGCCAGATGATCCTGCAGTAGAAGCAGGAGGATGTAGGGTCAAGATTGAGCCCTTGTGAATTAGGATCTCTTGGAACAGCCACACATGTAGAGAGGGTTTGGACTGAACTTCTTCCTATTGCTAAATCCTCTGCCAATAAAGGGAGCCAACATTTTATTCTACGCAGGATTTGGACAAAGGTGCCTGCATGTTGGTCCAAATCCAAAATCCAATGGCCTTTGGATCAGGCCAGATGGGATCAGTGAGATGTAAGTTTGCAGGATGGTTTTGATGATGATTCTGCAGATTTTCTTTGCGATTATGCTGGACAGACCTCACTCTGTCCTTCCTTCCTTCAACACAGCTTTAGTCATGAGTCACGCAGTAAAACTCTCTGTACTGATGCCTCAAATGAGCTGAGGAAGCACCTGAGCATTGCATCTTCTCTGGCATCAGCACTGCTGTTGGAACTAAGGGCCAAACACTGAAGCAAAACAATCATTTATGTCAAGGATTAAAGTTATTGTGGGAAAAGATGAGATGAGAACTGAGTGAGATTGCAGGATATGGCAGTGAAAGTGGGAAACTAAGTGTTTGATGTATCACTTGATAGCTGAATTTTCTAGGACATTAGAACAATACACATTAACTTCAGTAGAACTGTGAGTCCTGCACTCGCCTAAAATTACACAGCAAGTATAGATGCAGTTACCAGAAAATGGGGGGAATATTCAGTAGATCACTTGGACTCTGTATAAATTAGAAGCTGCAATGAATTTTTTCTAATAAAGTGAGAACAATGCTGTTGGGAAACAAATGACAGAGTGCAGAGCAGACACCCCCTGCAAAGGACTCTGGGCCCTGTGATCCACACTTCATTACTAATCTCAAATAATTCATGGCAATAAAATACTAATGTGGAGAGCTGAGAAACAGAAAACAATTCTGTCTTTGGAAGAAGAATCCTTCTGAATAAAACAACAAGCTGGGTGTTTGGTGTGGCTTTCAACCTTGCAAAAATTAGCAAAAAGAAAATTGGTTCAGTTGGTTCGAGCATGGTGCTTACAATGCCAGGGTTATTCTGTATGGGCCATTCTCTTGAGAGATGGACTGGATGATCCTTGTGAGTGCCTTCCAGTTCAGAATATTCTGTGATTTTATTCTGTGAAAAAGAAGTAGAGCTTAGGGTATAGGAAAGTGAATCTCTGTATGGATTTTAAATGTCTCTCTCTTGGTGATGGTCATTTTCATTGCTGCTGAAAATCACACCTTTTTTTATAGAGAGGAGGCAGCCAGTGGTTTAAGTTAAAGCTATTTAAACTGCTGTCAAGTGCCCTAGAGGAATGTTTGTCAAAGTCAGCCTTGGTCTCTGAGGATGTTTGCTCCTCCGTGGAAAACTTTGTGTTTCAGTGTCCTGCCACTTAATTTGATGTGTTGCTACTTCAACTAAAATTGGCTAACCCATTTATTTTTGGTGATCACAGCACATACACTGATAGCGCTGTGATATAAGCTTTTTTCTTTTCCCGGTGACCCTTTCACTGTGCATCATTCAAGCCCAAGGAAGTGGCTGTAAAGTTCATATATAAAGCAGTAGTTGATGATACCCAACATTATCAAGAAGTTATCAACAGTCTCCCTGAAGTATTTGCTTTAGCTGCATGGTGTTAGCTGATGCAATCAGCTGGGGAAAAAAAGCCATATATATATATATATACAGTAAATCAGAATGAAATATAAATTCTGTTCCCAGTGAATTTCATGTTTAACAAAGGCTATTTCCCTTGAACAAAGTGGCATTTAAGAACATTAAGTGCTTGAATGGTAGAGGACGTATTTTTAGTACTTACCATGAGTATAGTATTATTCGAAATAGAATAGTAGGGGCAGGGGGTTGAATTGGCAAAGAAGCATTGTGCCCTTTCTTGTATGATCCTGCAGTTGCAAATATCACTTCAGGGGACTCTTGATTTGCATAATGCCTACTATGAAGGGAAAGCAAGAGAGCTTACTGATGGGGAAAAAAGGATTAAGTGGTGTGTCTCAGTCAAAATCTATTAGTGTCTTTTCTCCCTTTATATCATTGGCTCGAGTCAAATTGAGCAGTCAAGCATGCCTGGAGGTGTGGCTGTCCTGGGATGATTGTGCCCAGAGAGGGATGTGCCTCTCCTGGCGCTGTCCCCACCCCATGGCAGCAGGGGCTCAGCGGGTTGCTGTGTGTGAGTCACAGATACCGCACTCACACAGATAAAGTATTTAAGCGCAGGGGAGACTGCCAATTCAGATCTGAGTGTTACCTTGCTCCTGCTCCCTCTGGGATACTAAGCAGCTGCTCATAGCAGTCTCCCGATGGGAATTGAGTCCCTGCTCCATCTGCTTTTCATGCAAACCCTTGCTGCTTCACAGGGCTGTTGCTGCTCCCTGTAGGGTGGGAATCCTCATTGTTCCCTTTTCCCCACCATTTTTAAGAGTCTGGCTTTTGGGATGACTTTTTGTTTTTAAGCCACATTAAGAAATGTTGACGCTGTGGGTAGATGCTTCATAGTAATCCTGTGATGTTTTTCTTTATTGACTCAGCCTTCTCTGCTCTCTCTTTACAACCAGGCATATCTCCTCTACAGCCAGGTTAGGGATATGGTCCATGCTCTGCCTTCTGACAGGCTAGGCTGCTCATCATGGATGCTCACATGAGCCTTTCTTTGGAGTTGTATTACTGCAGCTGTGATAATCTGTTTGTAGGCAGACAAGTTTTGGTTTGCTTTTAATTAGATCAATGAGTGTAGCTGGAAAATCTGGCAGGTTTTTGAACATGTGAGCTGCTGTTTCAGAACTGAAGACAGACAGATGTGTTCTGAAGCTTATCTGATTTTTCCAGCTACACTAATTGATCTAATGACTGATATTACCTTTTTCTTGCAATTTTCCCCTTTCCTAATTTCTCTGAGGCTGACATGTACATGCCTGCACCCACCCAGCTGTGCTGGAAGAATAATTAATTGGAGCACTACAGGAATGGGCATAACAAAATTGCACTGGACTGCCTGCTGCTTACTTACATGACTTCCCTCTACTGGTCAGCAGAGGAATATTTCAAATTTACCCTTGCCTCATTTGCTGGAAGTTAGTGGTTCTTCCTTGGTCCAGGTGCATGTGGTGATTCTCTCCTCTTTGTCTCCTCGAAGCTCTGGCTGGAAGTGTTATGTGTATTAGCTGAACCAGGAAATCCTCAGTGCCGCCAAGATGTGCAGGAGGAATTAGTTATGTGTTTGTAGAAGACTTTAAAGGGAACAATGAAAGAGGCAGGGAGCTAAAGGGAGAGGGTAATAGTAGACAAACAATAAATACCAGAAAACATATAACCTTTGTGCTACACTTGGAGACAAGCTGCCTTGCTATTCTTCTTGAACAGTTCCACTTGCAAATAATGTATTCTTAAGTAGAGTTATAAAGAAATTGAGCTACTTGCATGCTAAAGATAGCTGTGTTGGTATTCAGGACTAGAGCTCAGTTCCTGGAGTGTTTGGCAGCTCTCAGTGAGGACAGATGAAATACCTGAGCTTTTTTTTTCTCTGGACCATGACCGCCCAGTCCTGGAGAGCCATTGACAGCTCAGGGCTGCTCAGGATGCGCTGGCTGCTGCCGCGGCATGGGCTGCACAGGCTGGGGCTACACTACACCCATGGCCACTTTCCCTGGTGCATCATTTATATATGCACGAGAGGTTTGGCACAGGGGAAGAAGGAGTAACTCTGCCTGCACTCCCATACAGCTGGGGGAATCCTCATTAAGTCAGCTCTAATATCGTCTTGAGATTTGGCACGAAGCATGTGAATAAAGGAAAGAGCTGAAAATCTGTGGATGAAGGAATCTAGATGGACTGTATCCCAGAGTCTCTGAGAACCAGCTAATGAACAACTCCAATTACCTTTATAAATATCATGGACCTTGGGCAAACCCCCAGTGCCATGAATTGCAAAGGTAATACAAAAGTGTTAGTGAGAAAGCAGGCCAATTTCCGCCTGCTAATTGAGTCACTGTTAGGCTACAGAAGTCCAATGCACTAAAGTCACACAAGTAGCTCCAGTAAGTCTGTGTGGGAAATGTCAGTTGGATTTGGGGATAAGACAAAACATCTGTGAGCATACGGGCCCACAATCGCAAGAGAACGCTTGGACCTTCCCCATTCAACCAAGCACATCAATGGGGTGTTAAATCCTGCTCCGTCTGTAAAATTTGGCAGTCAGGGCCATACTAGAGAGTGAAACCGAGAGAAACAAATGGGATTGACTCGACTGTGCTTTCAGTTACACCAATGGAAATTCATTGAAACAAATCTGTGTCAGTATTAATATGCAGGAAGATCTGAATTAATATTTGAGAGGCAACATGTCACATACCCTGATGAAATGAAAGGTGGTTCAGCTGAGCTGACAGCTGAGCCAAGACCTAATGCTGAGCAGGGAGAAATCAAACGTAATCACTTTTTGCACAGAGTTTGAGCTGCAGGTTCTCAGCTGGTTAAAAATGTAGCTTCACTCATCCATATATCTAAAGAAAAGAGGGTGGTATTGGTGTCTTAAATAATCTTGTGATGTGTAACTAGAAATTGGCATGGACAGGAAGGCTGCTGTAGAGATTGAAACCTGGCTAATGGACTGTGAACATTGGGCAATTGTTGATGGGAACAAACAGGGCTATGGGGAGGAGTTGTTTGGGGCACTGCAAGCAGTAATGCAAGGTTTGGCTTTATTTAATATCTTCATTAACGAGCTTGGAGAGAGTGCAGTCAGTGTGTTAATTACATAAGCAGAAGATATTAAACTGGGAGGTGTGTCAAAAAAACCAGCCACTGGTATAGAAATAATGGAAAATGACCTGAGGAGGTTACAAATGTAGAGAGGAAATAACAAGGTGAGATGCAACATGGGGAGAAAACAAAGCAATCTTGAGGAAAATAATCAAAAAGCAGCTATTTAGAGGGTGGGAGAATTTGGAAAACAGTAAGACTATAAGAGACTGAATGGAGTTAGCAGATGGCAAATTGGGCCCAGTTTTTAGTTTTAGTTTTATTTTTACTACTTCCTTTTTCACCACTGCAGTTACACCTTTGCAATTCTCGGTCTAAATGTAGCACTGTGGGCTGGCACCAGGCTGCATGACTTGTGCTGGCAGTTCACCAGAACAAGGAGCTCCGAGGCCATCCAAAACCTCAAGGCTGCTTGCTCCAGTACGACTGCAGCGAGGCAGTGGGAGCTGCCTGCCCCGGACAGCCCCAGCCTAGTTACCATCAGCTGAAGCCCAGGAGAGCCCAGTGCTCCAAACCATCATCTGCACCCAGTGTGACTGTTAATGTCAGTTTTAACAGGCCATGATTGTGCCTCTGGTGAATTTGTGTGAGTACTGGAGCACGTGTGGGGTCAGGTGCTGTAGCTGAGGTGCTGAGCCTCTCTAGTAACACTCTCGTGTACGTGGGGGACCCAGGAAGGGCATTCACCAAGGCACAGGAGCACAGCAAGGAGACAGTTTACACCTTCCCACACAGCTGAGATCATGTCTGCTGTATCCTGTGCACCAGCTATATTGGGAAGCAGTTGGGGCAGCCCTGAATTCCTCTTTTGTGTCTGGACACCACGTCATGGGTGTTGCCACCACCAAATCATAGGCAAGCCGGGGCTAAATTGCAAGCTTTAGGCTAGACACCTGCACTTGCCAGTGGGAAGATTTCCATGATCTCCTCAGACTTCAGTTTCCAGTTCAGAAAAATACTTCAGTTTGCCTTACTATTACATGCGGTTTGTTTTGCCATCTTACTCATGTGCTTGAAGTCAGAGATGTCCCAAAGCTTCCTTCTGACAATGGTCCTTTATGTCGCCAACTCTGAAGGGTTTTATAAGTTTAAAATGGCAGTAATATAACTTCACTCCATCCTAAGTGCAAGGATAAAATAGCTATTTTCAAACAGCTATAGATAACTTTAGCTATTCATTTTCTGATAATTGAATGTTAGTTCTATTGTCAACCTGAGCACATCTACAAATGCTGCTGTCATTTGGGGGTTGTTTAATTTATTTACCAATAACAGTGAACAAAGAATCTCCAGTCTAAAAATATGGTAAGCTTCCATCCAAAAAGAACATGCAATCATAAGTTTAGTGTCCCAGTGGGATGTTTTTGTATCTCTTTTTGAGATGAATAACCTTCTTATACAGAAAATAGGTTCCTCATCTGTACATCTACACTTCACTGTAAATCCTGCAAACAGCCTTATTGAATTCATCAGGAAAAAACTCAGTACATAAACCCTGGCCACTGCTACCTTTGACTTCATGTAGGTAGAGCTTAAGAGGTTTTATAAAAGCATCAGGTGAGATAGTTTGCTTGGCATAAGACACTAAGCAAATTTTAAAGAAAAATCAGAAAGAGGAATCATTCAAGTCTTAAAAATCACTCCTAGCTTGGAGTAAATACATGGGTCTCATAAGGTCTTTCTGGCAACTTGCCATTTTTCCAGGGTTATTTGTAATTCTTAGCTCGAGAGGCACAGCAGTGTTGTGGCATCCAGTTGATCAGAAGAAAGGGAGAATGTGGGTGGGCCAGACGTCATGTATTTTCTTGGTGTCAGTTATTGCCCAAAGAGGTTATTTTAGTTGTATGGTTTATTTTGTTGAAATCTAATTATTATGCTAATTATTCCCAAATTTACTGGTTAATTATAATTCTGAGATCTCTGCCCTGGTACTTCCAGCGATGTACAAGCTTTGGGAAATGTTTCATGATATTAATATATTTCCACAACCCTGAGTCATTTGCCTAATGTTCCTACAATGCAAAAAGTAACATCCTTTAACAAGAAGGCATGGCTAGCTCCATGAAACAGCTGATCTGCATCATAAAGGCATTTTGCTCAATCTGATTTCACTGCAAGAAGCAAACAGCTTAAAAGGAGAACAAAAGAACCTAAAAATGTTGGATCTTGGGTTCATTACATCATTGCACAATTCCCTTATCCCCCTGTTTTCCTGGGGAATGAGGGGGCGTAATGGCCATCCCACTGTTGCTACAGGAGGTCTGTTGGATGCTGTTACAAGGAAAGTTGGAAAGGCTGCCTCAATTCTTTTAGGGATAATTGTGTGACTGAGTTCAGCAGGAGTGTTGTCCTTGATTTCTGCAGCGGAAGGATGAGGGATGCACATGGCCTTCATTTGGATTTACTAAGAGGAGGCTAAACAGTTGCTGTGTGCTCCTTGGACCCTGATTTTAGACCTTCTCCTGTGTCCACAGTGGATGACCAGGGTTAGCAGTGATTGGAGTTGTTCCCCTGGTTCCTTCAAGCCTGCACTCGCCCTATGCTGAAGGAAAGCAGAAGTTTTTCTCTGTAGTGCACTGGGATGTTCAACATTACAAACAAACTTCCAAAGTGGAAACTTACACCTGTGCAGCCCTAGTGCAGGCAGCACATCTCTGATGAGCCATGGAAAGGTGTGCGCTGCATTGCTCAGCCTCTGCAGAGGTTCAAGTGGTGGTAACCATAAACACTGAAAAAAGTGGTTTGAAGCTGCCCAGGGACGGTTACCCAACTTTTTTTTTTCTTTTTTACCTTTTTAAAGAGGAAAGTGTCATGGGTGGGAGGTAGAAGAAGTGAAATTACACCTTTTCACAGAGAAACTGTGAGGTTGGGGGAAATTGTCCTTGCTTACTGACTTCACTGGGACTGTGGTGCTGTATAGCTGGTGAAGATTAACCTACAAAACTCCTGGGAAACTTGCTGACTCTTCCTCCATCACCCCCGAAATAGAAAGGAAGATCTGGAGCTCAGAGAGAATGCTGAGCTCTGAAAAGCTGAGTGCTTTCTACATGAGCAGATTAAGGAAATCTTGCCATCATATGTTACCCTGTGGGAACTACATTATGGCCCTAATTTTGGTATTAGTTGTACAAGTATCAGATGCTTTTATAAGTATGATTTTCACTTTAGCTTCTCAAAAAATAGATGGAATTCCTTTTAATTGGGAGTGGGGAGATTCCCATCTACTTTTTAAATTGAGTTTTGAAATTTTCATGACTGTATATTGAAAATTGAAACATTTGATCTGTTTATGTGTGTAAGAAATGTTTACACAGCTTATGCAGCTGTAGGACGGGAGTTGGGAGTAGTACTGGAAGTCCCATACTGTTACGTGTAAAGATGTTTTGATACATCTGGGAGAATGTAAGCAAGTAGGTCAGTGGATAATGACTTCATGATTTGGAGCAGAGGCAGAATTTGCGGAAATAGTGGCAAGGCCTTGCTGGAGAGAAAGGAACAAATGGAAAATCTGAATGATGACTTAGGCTAAAAATATCAATGGAGAAAGCTGAACAGAGTTAAATGTATGAATATGGTACAACAGAGTCATGCTTAACACACCCAGCACTTGGTTGTAACTGGGAGAAGCAGCCTGGGAGTGCGTGTGAGTGCTCTGCCTCTGGTGTGAGCACGGGCGCAGAGCCCCACACAAGGGAGGGATCTGCGACCCTTCCCCTCAGACTGCTCCAGTTCTAACTGCAAACACACTAGCATGAGTGATCAGATTGTTCATATCATTCCATAAATATTGAAATACTGAGGATTCTGTTGTGCTTGGCATGGACGTGCCGTTCACCAACAATGAGACTGGACCTCTTGGTTAGTTGACAGATCACATATAATGGAGAAAGCGGCGGCTCTTTCACGTTCTGTTACAGCCATAACCATCTTAGTCCATCTGAAAACATCCCTGCTTGACAAAGTAGAGTTCCTGGGTCAGAGATTTTTAAAATTATATTAGTCATATGCCAGTGCAGCCTAGTAAAGTGTCATTTAAAGAAAGCAGTTGAAGTTGGGCCTGCTTTTGAGTGATCCACTTGGCTGGGTTAGAGCATGCTGGTGGCTTTCCTTCTGCTAACAGGCCCTTGAATTGAGGTTAGTGGTGAACAGAGCAAAAGAAACAAATTATATCAGCTATGCCAGGATGGCATGGCTCATACCGTAAGGAAGCAGGTAAAAGAACTTATTATTAGGTGAATGGAGTACTTTTCCTAAGCACATTCCTCAGGTTTTCATATTAGCTCACTCTGGTCTCACTTTTTATGGGGAATATTATGCTTGCACAAATACCAGAAGCTCGTTTCTTCTCAAGGGAGGATAGGACCAAAATGAGGGCCTGAAATGCATTTTCTTCAGTGTTTGGAATACATCGAGTGTATGGCACAGAGATTTTGCCACAAGTCATTTGCAGCAGTAAGCATTGATCAGGCTTTTGGTTCTTTCTGCTTACTGAGCAGAGAGTCCTAAAAGATTGTAGTTGCTGGCAAGGGCAGTCAGTCGTGTTTGATATGGGAGGAAGCAGACAATGAGAGGAAGATACAGGTTGAGTGTCAGGAAAACTGTCATCAGTAGGGTCTGGAGGTGCTCAGATGAGTGACACATCTGTCGCCCTGGAGGGTGCAGGATTGTGGTGCAAGGGGGCTCAGGTTGCAAAGGCAGGTCTCTTTTCCTTCCCTGAAACCTCTGGTGAAGACAGCCTGAGCTCTAGTGCTGGCTGGGCTGCTTCAGTCAGCTTAGCTGCTGCAGCCACCACCAAGTCCCTGCAAAAGCACTGAAGAACTGTCCCTTCTAAGAGGACTGGCTGGGTGCTGTCTTCAGGAAGCACTTCTTGGCCCTGATAATACTGGGGATCTGGTTCAGGAGGGGCTGAGGGGATGGGGCACTGGCAGGAGTTGGGCTGGGAGCCAGGGTCTGGTCTGTGTTGGTTTTTGGCTGTAGTTGTGCATTGGTGACAACTCTCGCCTTTCCTGTTGGGACTGATCAGTATTGCTGGGGTCATCCATGGGTGCAGCAGGCTGTTCCCATCCCACAGGAACTCCAGTGAGTTCAGGCTGTCAGGAGGCTCTGACCTCGATGGCATAACCCACATAGCACTGGGGAAATGCCTTCCAAAAGGAAAGTTGTTGGCCATCTCTGTACTGTCACTGTGAAGAGCTGCAGGACAAGAGCAGGGGTTAACACAGGAATCGACCCAGAGAGATTTAACTGCAGCGTCTTCTCCTGCAGTGAATGCATGAGTGTCTGTGTACATCTCTAAATTTCACTGCTGCCTAATTTCCCTTCTACAAAATATCAACCAATTTCTAGTGCCAAGGAACCTAATCATCTGTTTATTAAAATGAGACAGACAGTAAGTTTGTGTAGGGAAATGTTAAGGCAGTGCACATTGATCATGCTGATTTAGGACAGTACTGCCATCACAGCATTTCCAGAGACAAATTCTTTGCAGC
Source organism: Cnemophilus loriae (assembly GCA_013397755.1). Lineage (NCBI taxonomy): Eukaryota > Metazoa > Chordata > Aves > Passeriformes > Corvidae > Cnemophilus > Cnemophilus loriae. The sequence goes on along the minus strand of VZTF01002536.1, from coordinate 100,901 downwards.
TAATTGCATTATAAATTCCATTAAACTATTTTATGAGGTATTTCCCTAAGATATAAGCCCTCCTTAAAAAATAAAACCAAAAAGAGCAAATGACCGGTTGTGGGGTTTTTCCTAAGTAAGTATTATAAGAGCATAAGAAGAGAGAGAAGGAAAAATGCAAATCATGTTAATTTATTGCTAAATCTGTTACAATGGGCTAGTTTTAAATACTGTGGAACATGTTAAAACTCATACAGATTTTCCATCTGAAAGCCAAAGTTGAGTCCTGAGGTCTTTGTCCTCAGGTCAAGATGGTCCTGAGTTATTCCAGGTCAGGATTTTCATCTCACTAAGTTTCAGAGGTGGCAATCCTGGTATGTCATGAATCTTAACCAGCCCAGACAAGGCCTGGCTGCTGGACCAAGTTCAAGAGAGCCCAGAGAAACTGTGGCAGCAGGACTCAGCCTCTTCATCTTCCTTCCTGCTGTGGCCATGGAGTTACGGTGCCGGCAGTGGGTATCCTGGACTAGGAACATCAGTAGGGAACAGCAGCCATCATGTACAGCCAGTGTGAACACCTGTGGGGCTCACCAGAGAGCAGCTCCCCCAAATACTTGGTGGTAGTACTTAGTAAAGAGCCTTTTTACAGGGAATCTTAAACTTTGTTTTCCTCAAGCTGGGTCAGAAGACACGGAAGCACAGAGCAGTTAATTGGATTTCCCAAGGAAGCATAGCAAGCACTGGAGGACTGAGGCTGGCTTCCTTGTTTCCCAGGCTCTAGCACAAAGCAGCAGACTGTTGGCCATACTACTTTAATATTTCTTTGGGTGACTGGGAGCAAAGCATGACATTGCCTTTTTTACTTTCATATTGAAGGGCACAAATTCTCATTTCTTGGAAATATTTGTCAGTTAGAGCATGCTTATACAAATTCTCTCCTTGGCTCCTACAAGTGTTGTGCTGTGGGATCAATTTAGGGACTCCAGGCAGGGGGAGATCGCAGTCAGACCACGACGGGGCTGGGTCTCCTCCAGTTTTCATGTATGAGGTGTTTCAGGCAGTGCTCATTTCTGAAAAGCTTATTTGGTGGTTCAGCAATTGGGAAATGTCTTTGCCAGGGTAGCTTTGTCACAGGAAAGCTTTTCCTCCTAACGTCTTGTATGAAATTGGGAATTGTAAGTTCCCAGGGCAGCTGTAGCTGTCAGTCTGCTGATTACACGAAAACATTTTCTTTTCTTCCTCCTCCTCTCCCCCTCCCCATGCAGTAAAATTATTTTATTTCAAAGAAATAGGGAGATAAATATACTGCCTGTGGTCTTGTCTTTGAGCCCGGGGTAGCTGATCCTTCCAGTGGTCACAGCTGGGATGTGGATAAACCCTGACTGTGCAGCGGGCACATGCAGAGGATGAGACCCTGCTCCCCATCTGTAGGGAACCCACTGCTGTCAGGTCACCCCGCTGCTGCTGGGGCTGGGGGGGACAGAGCCTTCCCCAGAAATTTCCATCTGCACCTGCCCTCAGGCAGAACAGAGACTTCTCACCTTGCTGACGGAGCCACTTTGCCTGAAGTTCAATGGGTCGAGGAAAGCTAAAGGAGCTGGGTAGTTCATGGACTTGAGCATTAGTTAATTAGTTCTCACCTTGTCCGGAGCTGGGTCAGGTATGAGGTGTTTGTCTCAAGGGGGAACTGAGGTGAAGTGTTTCATCACTAAAGGAACATCAGATCATGGCAGAGCAACCATTAGGGCCCAGAACAACCATTAGGGCCTAGGACTAGCTGGCTCATTAGACCTTTCCATCTCTGCTCCTGACAGGAGAGATGCTCATACTCTCTTTAAATGTGCTGTTAATTAAATGTTCCCTGAAGATAAGGATGCTGTAGCAGCACGCCTGGTGTTGACTCACAGATCAAAGGAGTGAGTTCCCCGCACAACAGACATTAAAGCTGCACTTTGGAGTGACATAGACCGGAGATAGGCATAAGAAATTTAGGCCAGGGGTTAGTTGAAAAAACTGTGATAAAAGTATTTCAGACAAATTCACAGAAATCAGATGACTGTGAGGTGGGAAAAAGTTCCATAGAATTATTGCACACACACACAAAATATTATTTTATCCTTTTACATAGGTAACAGCTGGCATAGCGATGGGCTTTAATCTGGGGAAAGGGGGACATATGCTTGTTGGTGGGAAGAGGGGAGGGAGAAAAAAAAATTTCTAAATTTTTGTGGTAAAACGGGCATTTGTCATTCTCATTTTTTATGTTATTGTTTCCGACAATTGTTACGTGGTTGTTAAATTTTTTTAAGTAATTTTAGATTTTCCAAAAGTGACCATGATTTGTTACTTATACTGTAGCTTACAGAAGTGACACACTTAATATCGGGGGGTCCAAACCTGGATATCTACCAATGGAGATGGAGATCAGGTAAATGCACACCTGCTCTTCCAAAGAGGAAAAGCTGCCATTTGGCACCTGGTTTGAGAGGGAGCCACAGGCTGTACCATGAGCATTTTGGACAAGGTTAGAACTGAGCACTGCCATTAATCGCCAACCTTCGTGTAGGCCCAGCATGGCTTTGTGTGACAGTGGTGTTCAGACAGCACGCCATCCACCAGGAGACTCCGTGTCCCTGGAGAAGGCTCTGGGTCCGTCCCCAGCAGTAGCAGGGCCGCTGAGGGAGCCCTGGCAGGAGCTGTGGTCCCCAAGCCCAGCCCCGTAGCGAGCGCGAGGTGCCGTCTTGCTCTCCCAGCCGGAGGGAAGGTGGTGGTGGCCGCAGCAGAGTCCGTGCTGGAGAAGGCAGGCGAGAGGGAGGTGCCTGCAGGTAGAAAAGAGTAATTGTGTGGCACTGTGGCCATGCCTGTCATCTCCTCTTCTCTTTTACAGACACTTAACAAGAACAACTTGATACCAGACGACAGGACCAACTTCTACCCGCTGCAGCAAACCAATGTGTACACAACAACCTATTATCCCAGTACACTGAATAAATATGATTACAGGCCCGAGGCCTCCCCTGGAAGGACCTTTACCAACAGCTGATGATGGACAGATCCTATGGGACTGGATAACTTCCTATATGATTTTTTTTTTAATTGATTTTATGGACCAAATACTGGCCCAGCCTCTAGATGTAAATATTGTACAGTAGGGTCTTTTTTTTTTTCCTTTGGTTAATCGTGTTTCTTGTAAACAGCACATCTCCTTACAAGGACAAAAATTCATATGGACCATTCTGCAGAGCTTTTGTGGATATTTGTCTGGAGATGGCTCTTCTACTGCAACTGTTTATGGCTGGAAGGTCAGCGTGCTGTCCAAGGCTGAGGTTGTCGAGGAAGGGGCTGTGTGCTGGGCTTGGTGGCCACTGAGCAGCCACACACAACACGTGGGAGCGCTCCAAGCAAGGCAAGAGGTGGCCTCCTGGAGCAGGGCTGGATGCATCCTTCCTGAGCCAGGACAGCAGTGGTGTGCTGGATGACACACAGCTCATGGGACAGGCCGAACAAGACTCCATCATGCCAACAACTTGAAGAACTTTTTCTTTTTCTTTTTCTTTTTTTTTTTTTTTTAATTTTTGGGTTTTTTTATGTTTCTTAAAAAGAAAAAAAAAAGTAGTAACTTTCTAGGGCAGTGTTCCCTGTATCTTCAACAGAATCTTTTCATATTACAGGAAATACTCTCTGCAGCCTTCTTTGGTAATACGCAGTTCGGCTGATGAGAAACAACACACAAACGAAGTGCATTATCCAAAGAAGCTTTCCAGAATGTTTCCAGTCTTAATTAAAGGAAAATTATACAGGCAGTGAGACACTGAGAAAAGTAGATGTTGGAATAACATTGGAGACATGAACTTGGAGTGCCTAACAAACAAAGATGTTTATATCACTGGAAAAAGAGATGTGATGATTGCCACACAAGAGCCATGGGCTTTCTTTCTTTCTTCCTTTCTCTTTTTTTCTGAGACAGTGTTAACTCTTTTTGTTCTAGCTTTGATCCTGATTGTGTCTGCCAGGAGAGGCAACTTGAGAGGCAACTTTAGAGGCCATGCTCTTCTTGTGGGAAATCACCATGCTTTGGGCTAATATTTCCTCTCGTTTTATTATTGGGTTTTAGTTCATATATTTTCAAAAAGTGAGTAATTCTGACTTTGCAGAGGGAAGGTATTTTTTTAAGGAATGTTTCCATAGTCTGACATGACCCAGAAAGTCTGCTGCACATTCTTATAGCGTCTTCCAGTCAGTACTCTATGAAATAGTAACACAGCTGAGTAATGTGCATTGTTTGCCAGTATTTCTTTTTTTTTTTTCTGAGAAAAAACAACCCAACAAACAAATGCTGCTGCAGCTATTGAAGTAAATTGGAGCGGTAGCATTATCAAACAGTATATCCAGCCTTGAAATGTAATTTTGTGTATGTGTGTGACTGTGTCTATAAGAACTGTATTAGTCTGATGCAGAAGCCATGTTGTCTACAACCAGATGTTTGTCTGACATAATTGTTTGGCAAAAAGGAAACTTATTGCTGGTGCTTAATGTACAACTACATCCAGTGTGTTAGCAACGTGAACAAGTTCACCGCTGTTATCATTCAGTGTTTCTAAATATTTATGATGAACTCCTGATGCTAAGTATTTTAGAATGTCGCAATACTGAGCATGAGATAAAAGTACACCCTGAAATACGCATGAGCTCCACGTGGTCCTGAGCTTGGCTTTGTTGTCTGCACCTTCCCCGAGCAGTGCGTGCCGTGCCTGGCCCCGGCTCGGCCTGTTCCCAGCAGTCCTGTCTGTCCGCGCTTGGTTTCGGATTTCGCCGTGAGCCCACATCGGTTGTTTCTCAGTGCTGTTCCCTTGCAGTTGCTTGTTTGGAAGCCCAGCTTGGGCCGTGTACTCAGCTCTTTCACGTAGGCAGCTGGTAGGAGATGAAGGAAGCCTGCGTTGCCCGTGACAAGTCTATTGCTTTTCCTGCGAGGAAGAGCCGGCGTGGCTCTGCAAGCCTGTGTGTTACAGCGGTTTGACCAGAGGGCAAGTATAAAATAGCCTCCCATTTTTAAATTACTTTGTTTGACTTCAGTTTGCAGTGATTGAAGGCTGTAGGGATATTTGTAATAAAGTGGGGTTATTAGCACTGCCTCGAGGACACCTTAGGCTCAGCAGTGCCCATCATTTTCAGCAGCTGCTTTTCTAATTTAGTAGCTCATCCCCTTTCTGCTCTGGTCTCACCAGGTGAAATAGGGGAGACAGAGGGAAAGAGAGAGATGCCCTTAAATAGATTTTAAGCAGCGGAGTCAGGAGCTGGTGCAGACCTAGAAAACTGTCTGAAGCGACTGCTGCAGCTCTCCAAGTTGGCACAGTGGTTCAGCAGCCCTGAACCCCCAGCAGCAGAGCCAGGCAAGAGCAGCAGGAGCGGAGCAGGATCACCAGGGAAGCAGGATAGCACACTGGTAGCAGGTAGCCTGCAGGGAGGCTCTTCCCAGGCCCCTAAATCCCATTTGAGGAGTGATGACTTCATGCCTCGTGCCATAATGAGTTCACCCTGTCTCACTGAATTTCCACACACCCCTCAGCAACACTTAAAATCCTGACTTAAAGTAGTTTTAACAAGTATGTTGCCCAGGGGTTGGAAATTATCACATTAGACTATCAGGATGGGATTTCCCAGCATTAATTTATGTGATTGAGGAGAAAACACTGGCTCCCAAGATCATTCCAGCCATTGTAAAATCAAAGCCATCTCTGAGCTTCTATTTCAGAAGATTCCCTGTATTCCCATGTATCTGCACGTGCATGTATTACCATGCACGTGGCAAGATTGCAGCTGGAGTTTGAGGGGATGCAAGCAAGTCAAACCTTGCAATTATCTCAGTTTTCTATTTTTCCTTTTTCTTTTCCCCTCTCCCCCTTTAAATTTTTTTTTTTCCATTTTTGGCTTCACAGAATAACATGATGTAAACGGATTTCTTTTTCCCAGAGTACCATATAGCAGATTAAATTATTTCAATGTTCAACTCACCAAGATGGGTGATTACTGCCATTGTGCTCAGGAGGTGCATGTTTTGTAGGCTATTGGAGGGCAGATGCTTTGAGGGTGGTGCATGTGGTTATAGTTTCATCAAGGCATTCCTTCTTATCAGCCATCCAAATGGATTCAGCCCTTTTTCATATAATTGGCAATCACAGCAAGGGGCTGTAGTATCCATTCGAGCAGAAAGCAGAATCCAGGGGAGAGTGAAAAAAAGAAATCAGAACACTGTATTACTCAATTAATGTTTGCAGGAGAGTGCAGTTCTTTAAGGACGATGTTAATGCGGTGTGAGAGAGTTGCATTTTTTATGAGCTCTCTAATGTGTGGCAGGTTAATGACACCATGTGCAGGGATATTCTTGCAATCCAGATAATTTGGCACCTTGAGCTTCAGGTCTGTAATATCTGTAGAAGTTTGAGTTGCTCCTGCAGCTGGATGTTAATATTGCTTAAATTTCCTATTCCTAACACCATCTTAAACTGGAGTGAAAATGCATTTCCTCTGGGAGCATTGCTTTCCAGAAGGTTCATTATGCTATATATATATATATAATTTTTTTTCCCTTTACTTCTAAGACAGAGAAGAGGAACCCTGGGTGGTTCCTGTGTAGGTCTGGAGACACTGTGTCTCTGCAAACCCTTTGGATAGGATTCAGGTGCACAGTACATGAAATATGATGGAAATATTTCCAGCCGAGTATGTAGTGGAAACATTTGTAATTAGGCCATTCTCTCTTTTTCTGTGGAAGTAGCTGCCTTTCCCCCAGCAGAGGGGCTGTGCCTGGTGCTGTTATCCAGGGATGTTGTGCTGTTGCTGTCGGGCTTTCCTTGAGCAGTTGCCAGTAACTCACAGCTCACTGACAGACAAACTTGAGGATCAAACCCTCACATAAGAGGTGCTGTTGCTCTAAAGGTGCACTTGAATGTTCAGCATATGAGCTAGGGCTAGGGCTGCTCTTCAGTGTATGACCTGTACAGATACTATAGGAGAATAACATTTATTGTCTAACCACCACTGTTCCTACTGCCTTATGTTCAGAAAATGAAGTGTTTGGTTTGAAATCAACAGAGAGCAGGAATGGAGCCCGTGTCTGACACTGACAATTTGATGCCTCCAGTGATAATCTGCTGTTCAGCCCACCTGGAGAGAAAACTGCTGTCCATTGAGATTGATTTATTCTTTGTACCAAATGTAGTGGGGGAGAGTTTTATATATATATATATATATATATATAAAAATATATATATAAAAATGTAAATGTAAAGTTTCTGTAACAACTTACTCTTCTTTTGTAACAGTGTATACATCTATCAGTGGATAGATACAGTATATATTTATAATATATACACACGCAATATATATATTTAGCAAAATGCCTGCAGAGGAAACTTAGAATAAGAAAGGCAGTGCTAGTATTCAAATTCCACAGGGACAAACTGAAGAAAAAACCCTCTAAAAATCTAGTACCCTTTCCATTAGGTTTAAAAATCCACTTTTGAGGTAAATGAAATATAATTTTTTATTGACAAGTAAATTGATTTTTCTAGTTAGAAATGCTGATTCTCCCCTAAATCATTCTGGTTAAGAGTTATTAAGAAAGAGATACTTGATACTGTTTATATTTTCATAATAAGCCTCCTAAATTTCTCATGTGTATCACTCTATTGTTTTTGTAATTATAAGTAGGGAGTAATTGTGCAAAGAAAATTAAAACAGCAAGTAGGAGTAACAACTCTTGTACCATTAGAGCAAAAGACATCATCTGTTAGAACGGGGAAAATGTCATCTTCCGTGTTACAGAAGTCAGTAACTGCCTTCTGAGTTATTGATCAGCATTACAAGCCTTGCCTTACAGTCACACCAGGAGGTTTTATCTGAAATGCAAGAAAAGCAGCCCTGCAAACCCATGGCTTTTAGTTTTCAGAAGGGTCAAAAAAACCCCACCAGGCCCTGGAGGCACCTGGTGCCGTGGGTGTCTGTGGAGCTTTGTGTGTCAGTGGCCAAGGCTCTGCACCCACGTCTCACACCGCCAGCCCCACGAGCCAGCCCTCACGCACGGCAGGGCACAGCACCCTCGGAGCTGTCTGGCATGGCAGAGAAATACCCAGTTCATCAGGTGTGAGGGATTCATTCTTCTCCAGCAAATCACTTAAATGCCCTCATGACCAGGGCCTAAACTCCCAACAAGTGAATCTTTCCCTTAAGCATTTTAGAAGGAAGCTTCAGGTGGCTTTGGGGGTAGGTGAGAGAGCTTTCTGTCCAACTTTGTTTTGCCTGGTTGCCAGAGCCTTCAAAACTGGGCAGAAACACCTCTGGAGCTGGGTCCTTGTGATACTTACCCAGTCTCAGCTGTTCTGCCTGGAATTTCTTTCTTTGGACCCTTTGGGAAAAATTAATGTCTGCATTAATCCTGGCTGGAGGAGCAAAACCAGCAACCCACTATTTACATAGCCACAAACGTAAGTGCTCAATAGCATTCAATGTAAGTTTGGGTCTTGAACCTGTTACTTTTTCCATTCTGCCTCCAGCCTCAGCTGCAAACTCACCCCTGCTATTCAAGAGGATTCAGTGCTATGAGAGCAGCATTTGGCTTTCTGCATGCCCCAGCCACAATTTGGTTTTAAACAAATCTGGTCATGAAAAGTATTAACACTGCACTCTGGTTCTGACGCCTCTGCCAGCAGGATGCTGCTGATTCTCAGGCCACAGAGTCAAGCAGAGGTCGGCGTGGATGGGCCATTAATAACTGGAGCAAAAATGTTATTAGTACCAAAATGTCAAACAATGTAAAAGCCAGCCAGCTGCACAGCAGTGTGCTTTCTTTCCACACCCCTCCTTAGACAGCATCCAGACCTGCCCATACCTAAAAGCGATGTGCTTAATTAGGAGCATTCCCACAGAGGAAGCTTTAGGGAGGATGCATGGTATGTGAGATGGAAATGATAGGATTTAGCTTGTAGTTGAGGTGGGAGAGTGACAGATGCAATACTGGATCTTGGATACATGGGAAATGATTATGTGAACACAGAATGCTTGCCCCAAAACAACAAAACCTGGAGAGTATTATTGGACTCTGTTGTGAAGGCACATCACCTTTCCTATGCAATCGAACTTGATGGTACTTTAGCATAAAGGTGACCTAGACTGTAATCACTGCCTTTAGACACTGTGAATTTTTTTTGGGTACTCTGTATTTTTATATATTGTACAATGTAAAGAATAATTCAGAAATAAAACAGACCAACCTGACAAGCCTGTGAGTTATTTCTCCTGCGTGACCACTGCGGGACTGGGGCTCCTGGCGGTGCTGGCAGGACGGGCCAGCGGGAACGAGCAGGAGCTTCCTCCTGACCTTGGTGGCCAATGGCAATGCAAAATCCACTCAGCTGCCTGAGTGGGGATGGGGAATTGCAGCATCCATCCTTCCTCCCTGTCTGCACTGTGGCTGCATCCCGAGGCCCAGGTTTGGATTATATTTGTCATGTGTTGTAGTCTCTGTGGACACCAAATTGTGTTACTGAATGTTATGCCAAAGGCTCCCTTCCCCCCATCACAAGCTCCACACCAAACCTGGGGTGCCTTTCAGAAATGGTATTTCTGAGTGAGGTGTCCACTGACGTAAGATCAAATACGAAATTCGGGGTGCCAAATCCTTGTCCAGATCTGCAGTAAGTGTCTCCCTTCTGCTCCTCAGCTCTCTGCAGGTGACACCGAGCCCCCAAGGGCACAACTGCTCTCCATACCAAGCCAACAAAAAGACATTCATCCTCTGCAGAGCCTTTCAGCTGTATATGCTCAGCTGCGATGAAATCCTGTTGCTGCTGCTGCTGCTCTAGCCCTACATATTGATGCAAAAAGTTATAAAAAGCTGAGGGACACGTTTTGATTGAAGGATGATCGTAGCCTCGTATTGAAGAACGTTATAGCTCTTGTTGCATTTATTAATCAAAGTAAAGACCATGAAAAGTGACAGAGTCAGGAACATTTTAGTTTATGTTCCGATACAGCTCAAGACTTATATTGAAGTTCCATACAGAAAATTACACCATAATGTCGTAAAAAATAGATTGGATTGCTAATAACCTGAAACGTGCTACACCTGCATACATAATACTTTAATCCTACTAAATCATAAGCTATCATTTGGGTGTTTTCATATTCTCAAGTGTGCATACAGGAATTTCTTTTCAATGCAGACCATTAAAAAGTAATTGAGAGGCACAAGATCAGTAAAAACAAACTTGCTGTGAATAAGATGGATTTTTTTTTTCCCAGTTAGTTTGCACGATAGCACAGAGAGGTCATTTTTGAACAGTTTTGTTTTGCATCAAGACACCTCTGCATACAATTAGAGTGAAGTATCACGTTGGAACCAATTTCCAATTTCCCTTAAATCTGTCTACCACCACATTTTTTTTTCTAGTTGCTAATTTGATTCATTAACATAACAGTTTCACTTGTAGCCTCAGTAAATTTTGTTCTCTCACCTTCACCGTGCATCCCAACTGTACCCTTTTCTCTCTTTAATTCTTAACTGCGTGGCAAACAGAGAAAGTTTCATTATGTTGTGGGTTCCCCATGAGGTGTGGGAGCACCGCCAGCAGTGTGGGCAAAGCAGGGACCCAGGCCAGGGTGTGGAGCTGTCTGGGGGGACCACAGCAACAGCTGCAGCTCCACAGCCCCCTCCAACCTGCCTTTGGCAGTGCTCAGAGGTTCAGTATAAAAAATGCAGGAAAAGGAAAAAACAGAAGTTTCCTCATGGCTTGTGTCTGGTCTCCGTTTCCACCCAGCTCCCTGCAAGAGGGACTTTGCGGATGTGCTGAGCCAGATGCTGCAGTGACAAACCTGTCCCAGCCCTGCCTCTCTATATGAAGCCCATTTTCTGGTGTTTTCCTCTCTTTTCAGTGATGAAAATATCCATGGTTGGTAGGGCACTTGCCTGGGCAAGGCCACTTCCAGCACTCGGTGCTGTGGAGGTGAGGAGGGGCAGGGAACTGCAGCCCAGCACAGGTAACAGCCGTGCTAGTGAAAAAGTTGGAGCAGGGACTTGGATGAACGAGTTGTAACCACCACAGAGCAGCTGAGCAGATGTGTTTGGGCACCAGGGCATTATCCAGAGCAAGTTGTGTCAGAGCAAGTTAATTTCCTCCTCTGAATAGGCATCACATTGTGCAGATAGCATGGAAATAAGAAATATCCTGCAGCCTGATTTTAGCAAGGCTGTTGACTCTCTCATATCTGAGCCTCATATGCTGCCATGAGCAGTGGCCAGGCAGAGCATTGTGCAGACACACTCCTTGGAAATTAGTCAGGCTGCAGAAGTAAAAAAAGCCTCAAGCGAATCCCCTACTGCCTCACCCAGCACTGCTACTGGTGCCCAGCACTCCCATCAGTGACCCCCAGAGGCACCAGTACTCCCAGTCTCCCCATCACAATGTGATCACAAGTCCTGGCTCTGACTTCTGAATTTCCCTCTGCCCACACAACCATTTCACTCCTTTGTGAGAGCCCACATGGTCGTGCTGCTGTGACCAGGCAGGGGGACAGTCCCCAAACTCAGCAGCATTATCTGTGTTGGCCTAAATCAGCTCAGTGCAGCCATCCTGGAGAGATCAGTGCAGAGCAAGCACCTCCTCACTGTGTGTGAGAGTCAACCCTCAAGTGCAAAAGCTCTGCTCTCCATGGTACCTCGTGTGTGCTTCGCCCTCGAGGGTACAGCCAAGGGACCACACACTCCCAAACATACAGCTCAGTTACCAAAAGCTTTGGAGACTCATCACAAACTGTTTTGCTAACAGTTGAAATGCATTTTGACACGGTTTGTTTTGTTCATTCGTAAAAAAAAACACTGACAGGGTTGTCATTGCACTTTCTGTTTTAAAAAACTGAGGTTCAAATTAATCAAGAAGGTGACAGAGTTCAGCTGTGCCCAGAGGAAAAAACCCAACCACATGCACACGTCTCCTGTCTTTGGTGAGATTTCAACCCTTCAATCTGCTGACAATATCTCCAAACCAAACCATTCTCCTCTGGGGTAAGGGCTGAACAGGGTGAAGGTGATTTTGGTGTTGTGACAGAAATATAAAGCCGGCTCTTGGCAGCTGGACAGACTCTCACCTTTTCCTGTTTGCCCCGGTGTAATCACGGGCCAGGTTTGTTTTGTGACCCAGAGTTTTATCACCCCTTTTTTGTTCTGACTGGCCTTATGTTGACACCTCACAGCAACTCAAACGTGTGTAAGGTCAGCTAGTTTTCATTTTAAAACTACTAAGATGACAAGGAAACGTTGTTGTGCTGCACGCCAGCCACATCCATCTGTCAGCTCCGTGGTGTGGTTCTCTACGGAATATGGCAAGCGCTGCTCTTTGGGTCCTCACACCAACTGAGGCAGATCTGGAATCCAGCAGTCACTTAAAGCTCCTCCTGGCTGTGGGGAGCTTTGGAAAGTGTCTTCTGGCTGAGCAGCTGTGCTGCAACATTGTCACCCTTCAAAATAACATCATTTTCAAGGTCAAACTTCACAGTTTGTGAACTGGCAATTAGCTGGAAGCAAAAAGTAGTCCTGGCTTTCCATCACTCTGGAGACAGTGAGGTGTCTCCCAGACTCACGGTTAGCATCGACCACGGTGAGCAGCAACAGGCTGTTGAGGTTCGATCCATCTAACCTTGCTGTATTCCTTCATTTTTAAACCTCCCGTAGTCATTTCCTTGCTGTCATGGAAATAATGCAGCCAGCAAAGGATTGCTCCCCTCTCAAGCGCAGGGTAATGAACAGCCATCAGAAACATTTGATATTTCCATGATGTGAAGCATCAATGGGCACAGAGAAAACTGTACCCATTTTGCCAGTACTTAATTTACTGTCACGAGCAAGCGATCTGTACGAGAGAGCAGGCACAACACTGATACACTTTTATTACCCTGCCAGGAGCCACATTATTGTTTTCTGTTTTCACATTTCTTAGCAACAACATTTTTTTGTTCATAGGTTCCTTCCTAGGAGCTCGGCTGGAATTATTTTTATGTTGTCCCCAATTTACATGCTGACTTACATCAGCCTGTCCTCGAGCGAGAGCCTTGCTTTCTGCCTGAAAGCCTCCTGGCAATTACTGCTGTCTTCTCCTGATCCATCACTCCTTTGGCGCTGGAGGAGACGAACCTCCCTGCCTGGCAGAGCTGCCTGTCCTGGGGAGCAGCTCCGTCCCTGGCAGGCCCCACCGTGCCAGGAGCTGCTGGAGCCAAGGAGGGTCTGGAGTGAACAGGTACCAACTTGTACTCTGAGCATCACTTCTGCACGCCAGCCCACAGCCCCACCCCAGCCAAGATAAAATCATCTCTAATACTGAGTGTACAAGGTGGGACGAGCTGCAGTGCTTGCCATTGGCTCAGACCTACACTGAAAATCTCAAAACATTTTTTTGTGCACATCACAGGCAGTGAAGGCATTTCCATGTGAGCTTGTGCTGATCTAGTTCACACTTCTGCTTCTCATCCACTCACCACAAACCCTTCAGAGCTGCCTTTTCCTTGCCCACCATCACCCTTTGCTCTTCCAGCACCAAAACTAAGCTGCAAAGCTACAGCCACAATCCCAACCCTCAGCTCTGCAATCAAAGGCAGGTTTAGGGGAGCCCTGGGAAGAGTTTCAGGTTCAGAGCACAGCGGGGGCAGTTTGTTGGCTGCTGGCATTTCCTCTGCCCGTGCTCACTTGAGCCCCACCCACCTGTGCTGCCGTGGGGAGGTTTGTGTCCCCTGCCCACTCCTTTTAGTGCCTGAGCCGGGGGCTTACCGTGGCTGTCGGTCTGTGGCCGAGCAGATGGATGGACAGACAGAGGGATGGAAGGGGTCCAGCCCATCCTGGTGCCACTGGCAGAGCTCCCCCAGCCCTGGGATCTGCCTGCAGATACAGAGCAAAGAAATGAAGCAAAGCAAGAAAGCTCCCAAAGAGAAACCTCACTGTGGCCATGGGACCGGCAAAGCCTCCCAGGGCTGTGGGTGGGGCCCTGCTCCCATGCTCATTTGACTCCTGAAGAGTTAAGGTGTTTTTTGCAGCCCTTAGCCAAGGATGACTTCAGTGGGTAGCTGGCTTGCACTGGGAGAGGAGAGTGTGCTGCTCTTGGCAGCTGGCGTGAGGAATCCTGGCATGGTGCACACTCTGGACCTTCCCCTCTGTCGGCTCAAGCTCAAGTTATGTCAAAAAAAACCCAACAACAACAAAAAAAACCAAAACAAAAACAAAAAACAAAAAAAAAAACCCTGGTTGAAAATTTGTATTCACATAGTGGTGGGTGCAGAGTAACATCAGTGGCATGTGCCCAGTAAAGGTGAATGCCTTGGGTCCCAAGCCCCTGAGGAGAGCCCAAATCATGCTCCTGGAGCAGGTAAAGCACTGCAGCTGCTCAGCTTTCGTGACCCACGGCAGGAGGGTAAAGGCAGGTCCACCACCTGCCTTAGAGAGCTGCTGCTCATGTTTCCCAGCATCAGCATCCTTAGCTGCAGCCCAAAGATGCCAAAACACACAGACCCAGCATTTACAAATGGCCCCAGCCTTTTCCCCAGCCTCTGCCAGTCCCACGGCTGGTCCCCGTTAGACATGAGGTATCTGTGAGAGCTCACCCACATCTGGGCACATTTGGGCACAGCACCAAGAGTTTTCAATCAGCTGGCCCCAGCCCAGCTGCTCCCCCATGTGCAACTGTAGCACAGTCGAAGAGGGAGATGCCAGCACCCAGCATTCTCTCAGGAAAGACAGAATAAATGTCATTTATGTGCCAGGGAAACAGCAGACTTCAACAACAGCCAAGATGAAACAGAAACTGGAGAAAAAAACTGAGAAAGAATGAGCACAGGGGCTTCACTAACACACAAAACTACATCAGGGCTCTGAGACGGACCCTCAGTTCTCATCCCCTAAGGATGGAGATTTATATAACACTGCAAAGATAAATACAACTGGGAACTGTATCATTAGAGGCGCTTTAAGCTCCCATATATAGCCTGGAAAGAGACTGTTGCTAAGAATAGTGGGGCCCAGATATTCCACGACATGAGAGTTGACAGATTTCTTCCCAGCACTAATAGGATGTGAGGCTATTTTAAACTTGCCCTGTTAAGTAGTCAGGGCGTTCTTGAAGAGCTGGTCCTAGAAAATAAACAAGGATCAAGAGATGTCGAGTTGGGTCTGTTTCAATTAAATGCAGGATAAACACAAGGAAGGTTATTACAGGGGTTCTCCTTTCTAAAACCCCCAGTGGAGACAGTGATGGTGGGAGCCAGCAAAATCAACTGGCCTGCAGCACCCTGAGCCTGGAGGAATCAGGGTGTGAAATCAGAGTCATGACGCTGTGGTGGGGCAGCAGAAGCTGCCACCACTGCCAGGCCTTCCCCTCCCTCAGTCCCCTCCCTGCTGGGGACTCTCTGCCCCAGCCCACCCTCTGCACCCCTCGGTGCACCAGCAGTGCCAGACCCCCACCCCAGAACCTCACTAAAAGCCATGGAAATCTTTCCATTGGCTGGGTTGGGAGGTTGGATGAGGCTACATTCATTTAGACTAAACAACCCCCATTTCGTAGCAGTATCTGCAGTGGGTTTTGGCAGCATTATGGCAGAAACAAACTATTCCCCTGTGCTTTCTTGGAAGTGATGAACAGTGATGGCAGCAAACTGAGTAACCTCTTTAATGTGCAACAACCAGTACGTAAAATAACACGCACTTCATGGTCAGAGTCCAGTTTTAAATAGAAATTACACAGTGGATATGTCACATTGACAAGTATAAGTGGTTTCAACATTATTTTCTCAAAAATAAAAATACGCCACGTCAGAATATCACATACAAAATGTAGAATTTGCCCTAAAATAAAATTCTATCAAATCACTTAAAAAATTACAAAAGTAAAACGCATACAAACTCCAGTAAAACCAAACAGTCTTACAAGTCGAGGATAGTTTACAAAGATGCTGTCCAACACGTAAAACCCTCTTCCTTCTCCATATGTTCATGCAGTTCAAAAAAACCCCAACTGTTAAGTGTGTCCCGTAATTAAAAGCTGTTTCTTAAGACCTTATCAAGTACTTCTTTCTAAAATGCACAGCGGAAGACATTAAACGTGGCAGGGGGAAAAGAGATATTAATCTAGCAAATATCATAGGCAGAGAAAAGAAATATATCTGGAAAATGCATCATTTCCCCAGGGGAGCAGGAGCTGATGGCAGGCTGCCTTTGGGGACACCCTGCAGCTCTGCTGGGCTGGCTCAGCCCAGGTGACAGGGTGGCAGCAGAAAGGTTGGGGCACACAGGA
Source organism: Cnemophilus loriae (assembly GCA_013397755.1). Taxonomy (NCBI): domain Eukaryota; kingdom Metazoa; phylum Chordata; class Aves; order Passeriformes; family Corvidae; genus Cnemophilus; species Cnemophilus loriae. Next base: position 84,597 of record VZTF01002536.1, on the reverse strand, counting down.
GAGCAGTGGGCAGGGAGGGGGCAAGGAATCCAGCTCTGGTTTATGTTGCACATTCAGGGTGTCTCTGCTGGGGAGGGACATGGAGCATTCCCCTCCCCTGGCACAGGTGGGCACCCCAAGCAGTCCTTCTCCAAGCCCCTTGACTTGTCCCACCCAAACCTGCACATCCCCTCTGTGAAGGAAAACATGGGCTTGGAGTTGTTGTGGCTTTAACAAACACGTGGACTAAGGCTGGAGAAGGGGCCTCAGCCTGAAGGGAAAAGCTTCCCATAAAGAAAAAAGGTTTTGCTTGGTGGTATTTTCTTAATGTAGCAATACAAAGTGAGTGCAGTATGTCCAGATGTAACAAGCAGATAAATCACATGGAGGAAGCCAATGGGGAGAGAGACTGTGCAGGGAAAAGCTGTTATTGCAGAGAACAAGTCCCACCTGCCTTTCCTGTTGCACCTTGGAAAACCAGCCCCTCCACATTGTGTGCCACCACTGTAGCTGTCCCTGTCCCTGCAGCACAAATCCCATCATAAACAGAAAATGAAGGTCAGAAACTCATCCTTGAGGAAGGAAAAAATGAGGGTCTGAGACAACCGGGCTGAAGTAGACACCCCTCCTGTGCAAATAACCCAGGTGCTCAACATTCCCCATCCCGGGCATCCTGGCTCAGCACTTCCCTTCTCCCTCTGTGCTGCAGTCCCTGCCCTCTGCCAGGGCTTGAAGCTTCCCACAGTGCTGCTGGGGCTGAGCAGTGGAGAAACAGTGCTGGGGCTGTGGGGGGCATGAATTGATCCAAAAACATTGCAATCCCAAGTAATTGGCAGGAGCCAGCACATCTGTGCAAATATTTGCTTTTGCTTGTCAAAACCTTGGACAGAGTTGCATTTCTTCCTTTATTTATTAGTTTCATCTGTCTTGAAACACAAACTGCAAAAATTGTAAGCAGATTGATATCTTCTTCTGACTTTGCTGAGGCTGTGCCTGCTCTGGGGTGATCTTCTGACAGCTGAAGTGACACTCCTGGAGGAAGCAAGGCAGATATTCCTGTGCCACCCACAGCCCACCTCGCAGCAGTCACGGCTGCAGGGAAGTGAATGGAATCTGTGTTGATAGTTATGATCCCCTCACCTGAAGCAGCAAGCCTGGAGGCTGCCTGGCTGTCTCTCTGTTGGAAAGGAGGCAGCAGCCACAAGACAGCATTTCCCTCTTCTCCCCCCACAGCTGGAATGCTGGGACCCACGGAAGGTGACAAAGTTCTTGTGTGTTTTGGCAGGGTTGGCATCTGCCCTTGCACAACTGTGCATCCACACACACACTGACCTCCTTGCACACCCCATATCCCTGCTCTTCCCATGTGGTGCTTTAACAACCCTGAGAATGACAGCACCAACATCAAATACCAGATCAACACCCAGTACTGGTGTAAGTTTCCACACCAGTGTAGCAGTTTGTCCTGCCAAGTTATTACAATGGTCCGTACTTAATATAAAAGGAACCCCCTCAAAACTAATGAAACATAAAAATGCTTTTGTCAGAGATACTTACTAATTTGCAAGTGACCCAACAGAAGAAATGAACAATTAGAGCCCTGCTGTCACACCATTACAGAGCAGTTATATCCACTGTGCAAACTGTGTAATTCCCATTCATATTTCAGTCACTCCTGACAATTAAATCACATTTCCCTTTCTTGTAACAGCCAATACATTCACATCAATCAATGCAGCTTGTTTATGTTGCAGTGCAAGGCCACACAGTCACTTGCTCAGTTTACTGTAGAACAAGCCCGGCATTAACATCCCCATCACCACAAAACCTCAAATTTTATATGGATTTGATCAATCCAATGCAATATTTTGGTGCTGAAATGCCCCCTGGAACTGGGCCCTTCCTGTTACTCCATCCAACCTGTTGCTGTCCCGAAGTTACCACTACAAACACTGGGGTTTTCCAACCCACTTCAAGATTAAAGTTGTCCCACCCCCACTCCTTCCAGCTCTGTCACATGGTTGGGAATAACTGTGATGCTGCGAGCCTGAATACCTAACACACACGGTGCCCATCTGCTTGGCCTCTCTAGGTGTGGGAGCTAAAATCATAGGCTTCAGGTAAATTACAGTCTGCTTGTTACAGATTATTATATTATTGTGAACAATATATTGTGAACAATACATGCAAAATCCTTTGGGTCTGCAATTTCTTCCAGCTGGCATGATTTTCTAAAAAATCCCTATTCTTTTGTATATTAAGTACATGGTCAGCCAACCCATCCCAGTAAAATTGCTCTGGAAGCAAGGAAGCTCTTCTCCACACCTCCAGCTCAGGGGAGCAGGCAGCCCCAAGGGAGGGCAAAAGATTCCAGAAGAAGTTAATGGGTAACAGCAGTGAACAGAGACAGGAACCAGTGCTGTAAGTGGAGCCTGCATTTTCTAGTCCTGAGCCTCCCCACGAGCAGCATGGGAGTTTGCACAGCTCCACAGCTCAGGAGGAGGAGAGCCAGCAGCACTGGAAGCTGAACCGAGGGTGTCACGGAGCCAAACAGAAACCTGAGGAGCAGCCCATGTTTAAAACGAACCATTAGGAGAGAGCGGTCACTATGGAGCATCCTTCCCAGCATTCCCAATACAAACCACAACACAATTACCTGTGTGTTAAGGGGCTCAGCACTGCTGGGGAAGACATTCTTCAGGGCCATGACCTTACAGGCCACAAAGAGAAGGAAATTCCGGGGCTTCCCAGGGCGCCTTCCTCTGCTGGCAAGTCACAGGCCACGCAGCAGCCAATGCTGTGACTGGTTCAAGTTAGAGAGACTTCAAACCTTCATTATTAAGAAAAACAGTAACTGTTTTGAGCCTATTCTACACTACTGCTAATTGCATCAGCACTGCTAAGGGCTCTCCCTGCGCTTCGAACTCAGACTTCAACAAAGTGCAGGTATCCTGGCATCTTGGACTCTTGCTAAATCCAAACAAGGGTGGACCAAGTAATACTTATCCAAAAATATTTCTATGGGTTGAGCTGTGTTACTGACATGAAATGGACTGCTCCTCCACAGACGGATGCTGCTGTGGGGCACAGATGGGGATAAAATGTTTTTCAGAGATCTCAGCAAGCACATTTAAAATCCTCAACTCCATCCTGAGCCAGATTGGCTAATCTAATAAAATCCTAAGCCTGAACACTGTGTGTGTGGAAGGCAGCCGTGTCCTGCACAACTTCAAGTAATTTGGGAGCAATCCTTTGACTTTCACTTGGGCAGATTCCCATCAGACTTGCTGGGAACTCGGGTTGAGTCCTGACTGCCGAGCAGTGCCTGCGAACCCACCGAGGTTTCCAGCAGGGCCCAGCTGGGCTGCCCAGCCCTGGAGAACATCCCTGCCTTGGTGCAGAGGCATGGATGGCTGTAATTCAGACCACGCTGCAGTGCCAGGCAGACACAGGGCATGGGCTCTGCACGGCAAGGCTTTGGCAGCAGGGGACCACAGAGGTGGTGTCTGTGAGAAGCAGCTGGAAGCTTCCCCATGAGTGACAGAGCCAACACAAGCCAGGCTCCAAATGGACCTGGCACTGGCCAAGGCTGAACCCATCAGCTGTGGTGATAGCACCTCTGGGATAACAGATTAAGAAGGGAAAGGAAGTTACTGCACAGCAGCAATTGCACCTGGAGAGAGGAGTAGCTCTGCAGGTACCCAGGTCAGTGCAGAGGGAGGGGCAGGAGCTACTCCAGGCACCCGAGCAGAGATTTCCCTGCAGCCTGTCATGCAGACCATGGTGAGGCAGCTGTGTCCCTGCAGCCCATGGGGAGCAGAGATCCACCTGCAGCCTGTGGGGAAGCTCATGCCACACAGCTGGATGCCCGAATGAGGCTGTGGGCCTGTGGGAAACCTGCTGGAGCAGACTCCTGGCAGGACCTGTGGCATGATGGAGAGGGAAGCCCAGGCTGGAGCAGGTTTGCTGGCAGGATTGTTCCTGAAGGTCTGCAGCCACACTGGCGAAATTAGTGGAGGACTGTCTCCCCTGGGAGAGACCCCACGCTGGAGCAGGGGAAGAACGTGAGGAGTCCTCAGGGGATGAGACACGTGAAGGTCTGACCACAGCCCCCATTCCCTGTCCTCCTGTGCTGCTGTGGGGAGGGAGAGAAAACCACAAGTAAAGTTAAGCCTGGAAAGAAGGGAGGGATGGAGGGGAAGGGGTTTTCAAGATTATGTTTTATTTCTCATTATCCTACTGTGATATAATTGCTAGTAAATTAAACTAGTTTCCCCAAGTTAAGTCTGTTTTGCCCATGATGGTAACTGGTGAGAGATCTCTCCCTGTTCTTACCTTAACTCATGAGCTTTCCGTTATATTTTCTCTCCCCTGCCCAGCTGAGGAGGACAATGACAGAGCAGCTTTGGTGGGCACGTGGTGTTCACCCACGGTCAACCCACCACACAGAGAAACAGCTACCAAAGCATCAGAGTCACAGTGAGCCGTTCACACTGACTCAGAAAAACAATCAACAGGGTTTAAAACAAGAGGTTCACTCTTCTCCCCTAACTACGGAGAGCCTGCATCTGGAAGCACTGACAAATATTTTGAATTGTTTGATGCCTTCTGGAACAGAGGCAGAATAGGTTATAGTCTGAATACTGTGTAAAATGCTTCTCCATCTTAAAATAGTCAGGATAGTGAAAGGATTAGAAATCTCTGTCACTCAGGACAGTGCCTGAGCTGAGCAATTTTAATCTTTATATAGCTACAGTAAATTGCAGAAACAGAGCTCTGAAGAGCTATCCGAGCTTGCAGTTCTGCCATGACAATGCAACTCCAGACTCTTGGCAAGCGATCCTTGGTTTCAGAAGACAATAGGTAGCAGCAGCTACTGGATACTGAAACTATTCCAGGCACTAAAACATAGTAAAAAGAAGCTGGACAGTTAACACCACTAATCTGAAAAGTAAGGGATGATGTCAGTGGATCTAAACGTGCTGGTTAGACTGATTTAGTTATCTCTATGCAGGTTAGCTCCACTGCCACAAAGAGCCTGCTTCAAGACAGAAAAGACAATTTAGAGCTGATAGAGGCAATGGGCTAAATCCATTTTCAGTTACTACAGTAACTACATCAATTGCTCTGAAAACATAAAAGCAGGGAACAGCTTGTTTTATTTTACTGCACAGCTACACTCCTGAGTTAAGTCTTAGAGGTGTATTCTCTCTGCAAAAGGAGAGTAGGCAGAAGGAACAGATGTGTGTCTGAAGGATAGTTCTGGGTTTATTTGAGTGAGCGTACTGTGCTGGTGTTACCCCAGGGGCAAAGAAGAGCCCCACACAGGAGCAGAGGGTGCTTGATTCAACTTCTAGAGACGCAGAGCTGTGCTCAGCAGCCTCCTCCAACACGTGCACCCACCCTCTGCCACAGAACTGCCACGACAGGAAATCGTCCACCCCCTGAAAAGAATCCCTGTCGCAGACAGCGCACGACGCGTTCCCACTCACGGCAGTGACTGGCTTGGTTACAAACAGGGGCATGTGACCTTCCCCAGACAGGACCACTTGGAGTAAACCTAGGGAAACACATACCCTTGCACAACTTATATATATATATTTGTATCTCTTATATATATAAGTTTTATTTGTGTATACATTGATATAAATATGCACACCCACACACACACAAACACACCCTGTAACACAAAGTACAGAACACGCACACACATACAGAAATATTTTAAATGATGCTGAACTGAAATCTAAGAATTTAATTAAGAAATTATTAGCATGTTTAAAAATTGAGTTAAAAAACTATTCAAAGTGTCTTTAATATTTATGTTCAAGTAAGGGCCAGAACGACCACAGATTAGTACTGATAAAAAGAGCTGACATTAATTTCCCATATTATGCCAGAACTCATTGTCAAACTCATTGTCATTTCGCCATCAATGCACCTCCTCAACTAGAAAGGGTTTTTTTAAGAAACAGTGGTTTCTCAAGACTTGGGTTACAAGCAATATTGTTTAGGCACCCTCAGTCATAAACTAATCCTAAAAACCACACACACCTTAGAGTATCAGGAGAGAACTAGCAGGACTCAGACATCCACACCCACAGTATTCAGTGGCACAAACAGTAAAAAAGGCAGTACTGGAGACGGAGGATGGAAAGGTGACACAGTGGTGGCCTTTAGAACAGCAACATTTACCTAGAGTGACACTCCAGTACACCACAGATGCTCCATATTCAGTAGGTATGGAACCATGGTGGCATTTCAGAGATGACTGTGGGTGTAGGTTGGGATTCAGTGGCAGCTAAAGCTATTGTTTACTTGTGCTCCAGGGTGATAACAAACACCTCTAATAACACCGCAAGGATTATCTGGGATATTTAGTATGGCTAAAAACCCTGGTACCAGTGTCTTATATCAGAACTCACTTTATTAGAATGTAAATGTAGTGTACAAGCACTAAATCATTTTAGCCTAACTGTTTAATGGACATTCAATATATAAATGACTAGTGATTTCAAAGAGATCTTGAAGAAAATATTTTTGTTTTCTTTTCTTATTTGTTTCCTTTTGTTAAGATTATTCCCTATTTTCATTCTGATAGAAGACTGAAGATTACTGGTACCCTGGTGTGTATAACCGTGAGTCAGCACACAGGCACACACACAGAGGCACACACACACCCCCCATACACCTCACTGCTACATCAACAGCCTCTTCAATAGAGAGCCCCAGCCCTGGCACAGGGACCTGGACAGCAGAGAGATTCTCTTTGTGCATTTCGGTGTCACCATCACGACTCCAGTTCCACATTTATGGCAAATTAAGATGGTCTTGAATGTAAGAACAACCCGTCCCTCACCCTCTCTAAATAAAGCCACGATTAAGTCTTGAAATTTCTTTGTTTTTCTGCTGTTCAGCTGTGCAAATCCAGGCAGATGTGCAGACTGCAAAGCCGACTTCCAGTCTCTTCCAAGCCCTCACCAGTCCGGCGTGATCACACGGAGACGACGACGTCAAGATAGAGTCTGTCGTAGGACTCGCGGAAGCACAGGATGAGGAGCAGGCTGAGCAGACACGACCCTGGCAGGCACCAGTTGAACCAGGAAAACTCTGTAAAGCAGAACAGAGACCCAGCCTCAGTTATAAAACATGTTCTGTGTTTAAAGCGACCAAAACTTGGACTGATGGCAGGTTTGAAGGAAATTGCTGTGTTCTGACAAAATCCTGACAGCCCCCGATCGATCGATGGTTAACACGGTCTGTGAGCCTTCTCCATGGATACCTTAACTTATATATATTTATAACCAATGCCTCCAGCTAACATAAATCCTCCTTATTCAACCTGCCAATGAAGAGAACAGGGAAAAAAAAATAAAATCTATCACTGCTAATGCAGAATAAACCACTTCCAAAGACTCTGCTCATTAGTCCCTTGATTTCTATGGATTGAGAACTAAAATTAAAAGCATAGGAAGAAACTGGGGTTGATTTTGAATCAAACCTGCTACATCATATAAGGAGGTGTGGAGGGAAAACCAATTCCTCAGAAGAAACTTGTGCATAATACGATCAATTCAATTTAAAAGTCGTTGCAAAACCAGGTCCTCAGAAGCCTCTCTTCAGCTATTGGACATAACATACTACTCTTAAAAGACTGTGTTCCATATTCAAGAAATCCTGTCATCTGATATTTGACTAATAATTAGCAGTTTGATTCAGGGTTTTTTTCAAACAAGTACAACACAATTTTCTTTTTATAATGTGTAAATTTACTAAAGAAATATTAATTTCACTCAATAGAGTGTTTTACTTATTTTTTTTAATTTTCCACTATTATTATTATTACTCCTATTATTATTTATTTAATTTTACAGAATCTAAACTCTACCTCTAGATCTGAGTTAATCAAAATCAAGGCTTCATCACTGCTACTTTCTTAAATCTGTAATTTATACTGCTGAAAGAAAAAGCATGATTTATTTTAAACAATGCGAAGGACAACAGTCAGAAAGCCCGAAAAATCAACCTTCCAAAACCACTTACCTTCAACAACACCCTCCCCGATTCACCAAAAACCCTTTTGGATTTGTTTAGGCAATAATATTATTAAAACCATAGTAAAATTTTCCTAGGCTTGTAGAAGACTGTTATGTGATGCCAGAAGTCAACAGGCAAATGCTTTGCTATTATTTTCCTTATAACATTCCTCCTTAATTGGATTAAACAGACTTTAACTCAAATATCCTAAAAGACAAAATTTAACTTTGGAATTCTTCATGTCTTTTTTGATCCAGAATTTGTGACAGCACTGGCGAAGCAGGGAACGCATCAATCATGTGAAGCTAAAGGCCAGTTTCCTTTTGGTTTTCCCTTGGAAGTCCCTGCAGAAAAGGCAAAGGAAACCTCATCCAGAGGCTGCAGCTCTGGGGCACAGCACTAGCAGGGAGGCTGAGCTTTACCAAGGTCTACATCCCCACTCTGCTAGCTGAACCAAAGTCTTCGGTGCACTGGAAAGCTTCCAGGGTTTGGGTCCTTCACAGCATTTGCAATATCAGTACAAGGAGAAAAACAGAAATTGGAATGAAAACTACTGAAAGATTATTTGGCCTAAAAGAAAAGACCAAGGGAACAACATGAATTTGACTGAGTTCTGATTTATCTGTAAGCTTCTTAAATGCCATTAGAGGATGTATTTGAATCAAATGAAAGCAAATGATTAAGATCGTTATCTACCTTCTAACAGATTTTTTTAATCAGAGGAGCCAATAGCACCCCTGGCACTGATCCCCCAGTGACCACACGCTCTCTCATACTTTCTATCAACGAATGGATTGTCCTAAGCACAAATTACTTTTTTTTTTCTTTTGAAGAAATAGGTAAAATATTTAAAGTGTATGGGTATACCAATTTCAGATTTATCCTAACCTGCATTTACTGGTATCTCGTAGGGAAAGAAATATGAGAGACAAAAAATGGTCCCAAATACCCTAATTACGGGGGAATGAGTCCACTTTGTTGTAATACTTTCATCAGAAGTGAGACACCATATCCCCATCCTCATTTATTATGTAATGCCAAACACTGAAAAAATTCTCAGAATATTCTGTCATCTTTCCAGCTCAGGTACAGACGTCAGAAACAATAGTATATGTGAACAGAGCTCACACCAATTAATATCAAAAGCATACTTTAAAATGTAAAGACTAGCTCTCACACCACCCAAGGCTAGCCCAGATGGCATTCAGATTTTACAATGATACAGTTCAGCATCAGTATTAAAAAAAAAAAAAAATTTCTCTCCATTTGTGTTCACAGACCACAGTTTGGAACAAGGTTGTCATCCTGCTTGCAATTTCCTGGCAGAAAGACAAACCATGCTGAAAAATTGCCCCAGGTTGAAACTTTGATAATTTCTAGCAGAATTCAATCTGAAATTTGTCATTCTCCTCTTAGATATAAACCACAACATCTAAAGAAGTAATAATACATAAAAGCTCACATTTTCTAATGCTTTACAAATATTACACTGTGAAGCAAATGTTTACCATAATGACAAAATACAAAGAAAAAATCTGCATCTTTGAAAATCACTAATAAAGACCACTTCCCTTTGAAAGCAAGTTGGGTTCTTATTTTACAGCTTAGAGTAATAATAAGTATTATGGTCTACTAAACAGCAAGTTGTACATTATGATTACGAGTTAGGAGGAAGCAAATAATACTTGAGAGACGAGAAAGTCAAAATAAATTGACAAAAACATGAAGTGACATCCTGTTGTGCTCGATGATGCCACGGGACTACCCAAAGGAATGCCTGCTCTGTCTTTGAGCAGTGGTCAGGAGATCCCTCTGCCCTGCAGGGGGAACCTCTGACCCACTGAACAGAGCTGGCCTTAAATGGGGCATTTCTGCTCTGCCTCTCCTGGGCAATACAGTTCTACCCAAAAGCATGAGATTGGGTGAGCTTTACTATGGTTCTGAACACCCACAGGTACAAACATTATTAATAGTCACATTACCCAGGCCTTTATAAAACATAATGACAGTGTGTACCTTGGTGGTTTCTGGCTACTGCAAATTCAAGTAGAATTATCTTGCATCTAAGTAATTTCACTTTTATAAGCATGCATATAGAAAAGAACAATTAAAATTCTCCTTCCTTGGTGCCCTTGCTTGGAATCAAACGTTTGGTTATTAACAGAAATTGTATGTGCAAATCCTTCCTTTTACTGACACAGGTATGTCCTTAAGGAGAATTAAATTTTCCAAGTGGCTTATTTTTCTTACCTGTATGGTAAAATGTGAGGAAAAACAAAAGCACTCCCATGAACACATTACTCAAAAAGGTGACAACTCCACAGCTTATTCCTTCAGGAACAGGGTAGACTGTCTCCACGAAGAGCTCAAAGAATATTGGTACGCTGCTGTTGAGGAATATACCCAGCAAAATGCAGGATGTGTACAGTGTAGCTACGACAGAAACAAAAACAGTTATTAATTTCATGCTGGTGTTTTCCCCCCCTATTCAGAGCTGCCAAGAATACTAACATCTGAATAACCAAAAAATGCATAAACTTATTTTTATCCTCTGTGTATCACAAAGAACATCACATCCCACTAGCTTTAGGCAGAATGCATGCATTGATTTGTGGAAAAAAAATCAGAAATACTGATTTATCTATTTATTTAAACAGAATCCATGAAGATACATTCAGTGATTTGGACTTCACTCATAAGTAAAACAAACAACAAAATTATGAATGCAAAGCATCACCTACAGTTTGATTTACCTCTGATACAAACAGAAAATATTGTCCTACACACAATTAGGACAGAGAGCAATTAATGCACCAAATTGGAGATGGACATGGATTAACCTTTTGTCTTAGCTCTAAAGGTCAAAACTAATTTTGCTTCCATCTACAAATAAATACAAATGATCTACCAGCTATCAAGACATTAGTATTCAGCACAGCCTGAGCTGCAAACTGTTGAATCCCTTCTGGCTTCAAAAGGAAATGAAGGGCACCCAGCTCCTGACAGAACGGGACAGATTTGATAATGCAGATTATTCGCTGCTGTACAACAAATTGTTTTTCTTGGACAAATCAGCAGAAGAATGTGACATTTCTTCAGTAGCCTCAGCTATTTTGTTCTACAATTTCTAACACTGCTAAATACTTCACAGTACTTAATGAAGAAGCCTAATATACCTATATTATCATATGATAAATGTATTGTAGCTATTTCTGGACAAAAAAAAAAACAACACAAAACTTCACCAAAATTTAGTACCTATTTAGAAATTTAAGTAAGTTTTTTCTTAGTGCTGTCTTGGACAGGGAAGATTTCCTGACTTGCAGCCTCAATAACCTGAGGTTACTGACCAAATAAAAAGAAGAAGGAAATTATCAGAAGGCTTTAAATAAGCAGAAAACTCTGGAATAATTACTGAGGTTCCCACCAAAATACTAAGAAAACCTAAAGAAAAAATTTTCAGATACAAAAGTGTTATGAAGCCACAGGAAAATTATTTATAGCATCTTTTCACTGCAGTGAAAAGATTATATAGTACAAAATCCTTAGAAATTTTTTTTCATATAAATATATATATGTGTACATATTTCAGTTTAATTTACACTCTTTTGTCTTAGAAGGGGGAGAAATGAAACAGCCCTGCTTCATCTTTTGTTAAGCACTGCTCAAGCTTTCAACTGAGAAACTGTTAGGAAGCAGGAAATGTTCAGCTTAAAAAAAATAAATTAAAAACCAGCTTTTTAAAATATAAAGAATCATGGAAAAGAAATAAAGGCATTAAGAAGCAGAAAGGGCTATCTATCACATCCTCTATTTCATGTGGTTTGCTTCCAAGGCACAAAGACATATTTCTTTCTCTACAGAGGATTTGTCTGGACAGGAAAAAGGAGGGAGCTGCCCCCTGCTTTTTTGAATATACCACAATACTCTGAGCTGTTAAGAAAAACAAACACACACACACACAAACAAACAAACAAACAAAACCAACCCCCTCAAAAAAACACACGGTAACTTTTCCTACTCTTGAATTTTTCTGTCATAAACTGCAGAATAAATCAAAGAAATTGATGCAAGGTATGTCCAGGAGTTGTCAGAGAGGAAAAAAAAAACCCATACAGTATTAGGATGTTCTTTCTAATGTGTTCCTCTAGCTAACACTGAAGACCTGATTCCCTAGTTAAAAGATCCATAGATTTTTGCTGCAAGTCCTCACCAGTATTTAAAGTTTCATGAGCCACTCTTTGAACTCCCATTTACCTCAAACACTGCTGCATATTGCTCTAACTCTCTCTAACTGCTGTTGGGTGTAGCCAGAATATCCAGTCACACTCACTGGTTTGAAATTTTTGTATTGGCTTGAGAGACCAACACATAAATGAAATAGAAGAATCTCTTAAGACAAATGAACATCTGCCCCTTATTACACTCAGTTGAAGATGTCTTTAGATAGACTTGTAACTTCTAGAGAATGTTTTCAGAACCTCCCCCAAAGAAGAGAAGGTGGTAGCCAGCTGTAATTCTGTATCAGAAACTCAAATAGTGTAAATAGTTGAGAAGCTGCTGAAAGCCACAACAGCACCACCAAAAGTGCAGCAGTGAACAGTGTCAGAAGCAACACCTCTGCAAGAGGGCTGAAACATCTTCCATAAGGAGCAACAGCCAGGAAAGGGAGATCATGCCTCTGAACAGAGACAATGTCTAGACGTATAATTTCCAGAAACTTAGTCACTGAGATGAAGGCAAAAATTAGCAGCCATTTAAAGACTTTAGATTTTGTTTAATACAGTAGGTGCCAAGGTTTCCATAAAATGAGCAGAAGCCTTCAAACTACATTTGCTAGTTTAAAATATGCCTGCTGAATTACATCATTGCTCACCAGTCACTAAAATGTATTAAGATGACCAGACCACAAGCAAACAAGGGCAGTAACTCCATACCTTAGAAACAACACCCTCACATTTCCTTGTCACGACACTCACACAAACACACCCACCGGCACACACCTCACACTTCCACACTGAGAGGAGCAAAGCAGCTTTAGCATCACCCTTTGGCTGCCCCAGAGCATTGCCTGCCTCGTGTGTGCACATCAAGAACCGCCAGCTGAATACCAGTGACAGCGTCTCAGCTGAGATCACAGGCAGTACAGATAAAACAAGGTCTGTGTAGAGGTACAGGTACTCACATCTTTGGAATTAATAAGCAGTAATGTCACAGCAAAAGGACAGACAGAATGTAGCATCCAGTTCATGTAGCACCCAATTTAAGTTCTAACATCTAATGGAAATGATAGCTTTTAATTGGGAAACCACAAAAAGAAGCTCTGAAAATGAAGGAGATGTGCACGTCTGAAAGCCTTCTTTGAATGGTACATATTGTAGCGATGGGAAACTGTTTTTCATTTCATGCATCTGTAAATCACCCAGGGTTATCCTGAGTGCTATACAAATAAGCTTATTGTATTGGCAACTGAGTCACAAATCTGACCGGTCAACTAGACAGGAACTCAGAGATAAGATACACAGTTTTAGAAAAGTAAGTCACAGAAACAAGTAAAATCAGAGTTCAAAAGTGGGTTTTGTTTTTTATTTCACACACTAAATAGCGTATCTCATATCCCAGCTTGTGGGTGACAGGATAGCAGGGAGATACACCTATTAACAGGGACCATTTGCTTTCCATCACAGAGACCCTGCGCTGAACGAGCACAAACAATTACCATGATTTTATACTGCAGCAGAACAGCTGCTGAAGTTACAGCAAATGTTCTTTCAATTAAGACAATCTTAATGACAGTCATTGGAAATGAATATCAGGATCTGAAAGCACTGACAAAAAAAAAAAAAGATGATTCACCAAGAAGCTTACATTATGTCCTGAAGAATAACAACTAACTTGGATAGGCATACAATGGAGAAGTGTGTCATGCTACTAGTATAAAAAAAAATCACTTTTTCTTAGGAAAAGGAATTAATTAATTGCTTATGAAGTTATGTGCGAAGTTGTGTATCTAAGACGGTGGCAGCTGTGGACATCAACAATGGAACTGGGCTAGGTTTCTTAAAACATGACATGAATTGAAATAGTTTAAAAGATGTTTGTGTGCATTAAGCAGCTATTTCTCAGGTTGACCACTGCAAAAAGGTCAGCAAAGGCAAAACACCCATCCAAAGCACAGCTGTTTCAGAGAACTGGCCAGGAGCTGCTGCAGCAGGAGGCTCAAGCCATGTTTCATCATGTCATGATCATGCTTGAGGTATGAGGTAATCTCTTCTATTCCCTCAGCACTAATTTGCCTGGCCAGGAAGGAAGCAAGGAATAAAATGTGCCTTGATAACAGCACTAGAGATGTTACCAGTTTGATGAAGCAAGGTACTGACTTGGGACTGACGGTGATACGGTGGCTTAGCACAAAGAGGAGAAAAAGTGGCAAGAAGGAAGGTTCCTGCCTGGCTTCTTATCTCTTACAGGCCTTCAGCTACTGGATAGCAAATACATGCCCATATCCCAGAAAAAGACTTTCTCTTCTCCCAGCCACAAGCTGTGGCAAAAGCTTTATACCAATTAAAAAAAGAAGAGGGGGGGAAAAGTCAGGAATTCAAACAGGGAAGTGATTTAAATGACAGCCTTCGCTTAGTGTCCTCAGATGACCTTGCAATGCAGCAGAAGGAGACTCAACTATCTCTGACATCCAAACAATTTCCCAGGATTTTCCAGGACATTCTGCAACATGTTTAGCAATTTACTCCTAAATTATACCATCACTAAATGTATAACTACAGACCCCAATCCAAACCCAAATGAAATTGATGGAAGGATGTCAACTGATGTGACTAATTCTTATCAACCACTGGCACACGTATCTTGGCTGATTTTTAACAAAGAATATGAAATATTACCATTTAAAAAAAAAATAGTTTTCAGATAAATTTACACAGGAAATGCTGTATCAAGTGCAAGTGGTACAGTATCTCCTTCCAAAGTCCTCTGCTAGAATCTCTTGAACTCTGTTACATTTTGTAACAGTTCTCTTCTGAGACACATTCAGCCAAAACTCACAAATTTTATATAGATAAACAGGAGAGTAAATACAATGGAATATATTCTATAGGAAGCAGCACAAAATTTAAAGCAAAACCTACAGAGATCTAGGGCACTTTGTTATTGCCCATTATAACTGTATCCCAAACATCAAAGTGAAAGGATAACGCCTCATGTTGATGCAGGCTTTGTTGACTTTAGTGCTTCAGTATCCCCACGACCAATTTGAACAATTCAAGTTAGTTCCTGCCGAAATCTAAAGTCCATTAAAGTAGAATGAAACCTCCTGATACTCTAACTCTTGCTACTGGCCATGGTAAGAAAAGTCATGGAAGAAGTCACCCTTAATTTTTCCATGAGAACTGTGACTCCCTTAAGGTAAGACAGTAAATTTTACTGTAATTCACTTATGGGAAGGAAAAAACACAATAGAAGAAAGATGACTCTGTGGTGCACATTTATAACATCAATACGTTTCATTGCCTGAACGCAATGAAGCCATTCCAGCACGCACTGATCAAAT
Organism: Cnemophilus loriae; assembly: GCA_013397755.1. Lineage (NCBI taxonomy): Eukaryota > Metazoa > Chordata > Aves > Passeriformes > Corvidae > Cnemophilus > Cnemophilus loriae. Next base: position 69,017 of record VZTF01002536.1, on the reverse strand, counting down.
TGCTATCTCATGATATAGTTTTGAAAGTAACCAAAAATATGATCAAATTTGATTTGTTCTACATTCTTCTCATGAGAAAAGCAAGTGGAACTTGCTTTGAAAGCAGAGCATTCAGTTTGGAGAACTAAGAAGTGAAAAAATTACTGAGTAAGCTTCAAGAAATGAAAAAGGAGAGGGCTGGAAATTATACAATATTTGAGGTTTGCTATTGATGGATATTTAAAGTGCCCAGATTCATAGATACTCATCCCTGAAATGCTCTTCCCAAATTTCAAGCACTGTATACTATTGAACAGTGTTTTTTAAAAGAAAATAACCCCATAAAATAGTTCTTCTTTAAGCACTCTTCTATCTCTGAAATTAGAAAAGCTGTCAGCAAAACAAAGGTCATTATTCTCATCTTATGAGTGGGAAAAGCATAGCAGGAGTGGAGGTAATGATTTGCCCATAGCCCTAAGCAGGTTAATGCTTTCAGGCCACTGTTTTATCCTCTGGGTCCCCCTGCCTTACACTTACCATGCACATCTTGTTTATAGTAAAGAAATTAAACTGAAAAAATAAACCAATCAGTATTATATAATTAACACCTCTCTTTTTCCGTGCTTTGTAGATGAGGACAGAGAGACAGATGTGTTTATAGTGTTCAATCTGTTGAACCTGAAAATAAACGTGTGAGCTACTTAACCTAAATATAGTCATCAACTTAAGGAGTTGCCACTGTATTCAGTGTCTGCCATGCAGCACTAGAAGAGATTTTGTAAAGCAAACTTCTGCTGAATGTGCTCATAAATATTAGAATATTCTTGATATGCTACACTGAAAACATTCAATCTGAGCTGCGAGCAACTAGTGTTGCATATCAATTTTTGGAAAATGCTAGTATTTGTACCCAGAGATACTACCAGCAATACAAAGTGGCAAGATACTGAAACTGGCAGTGCAATGCCTTACGCAATTATTTTGGGTCGAAGTATCCCATTGTACATAAATTCACATAATGAAGTTCAGTACAAATCAAACTAACAATGAACTTGGCAAAGAGAAACAGATCAGCAGCTGCACTGGGAATTCAATGGAGAAAACTATTCTAATGCTCGATGTGTACATAAAATTGTCTTTGAAACTGAAATGCAAATAATATACATTAAAATTAAAGTTTCTTAAAATAAAATTCAGGCTTGCTTAAAATATAAACCAATTCCAGAATCAAGGTTTTTGGAGAGCTGTGATTAGCTGATGAGAGGTGTTTTAGACAGCTGATATAGTAGCTGGCACTGTATCATTACTGCCTTGCTGTCTTTTTTCCTCACACTGGCTGTTATAGTTCATATATATGACTCTGAATACACTTTTTATAAAATCTTTTAGAGTTACATTAAGAAGTCAGCAAATGACAGAAAACTTGTCTTCCTCCATGGGAGGAGGAAAAATGGAGTGTATTATGCAAATACAAAGCAATGCAGGCATTACTTAATACAAACAATGCTAAACAGTATAATTTAAAAGAAACCGCAAATGCAGCCATTGATTTTTAATATCTGCATTAAAGATCTCCATTCTAAGTAATTACATTTTGTATGAAATACCTTTAAATGATGTTGTGCCTATTTAAAAGGAATTAGGAGAATATTATACAAACAAGGTGAGAAAAATACATTTTGCTGTGACCATTTTTTCAAATACCTTCCCTCCCCCCATATTTAAACATGTAGCTGTTTTAGACTTTACTAAAACAGCTACAAAGAACACCAATTAAAAGAGGGGTTTATTTGTATTTTAAAAACAAATATTTAGAGATTTTTTTTTCCTTTCTTTTAGGGTGAATAATTGGCCAAACTCTCTCATCTTTTTTATGCTTCCATAAAACCACATCCACCTACTGCTTACTCCAAGCCCAGGTGGGAGACAGGCAGAGGGTTTTCAGAAGAGGAAGATGAGCATATGTCATCCAATATCCACGTGCTAAAGGAAAAGACGTATTTTGGACCTGTTTTTGAACCTGGGAAAACCACTTTCAGGGTCTGCCTATAGATGCAAACTTTATTCACGGATCAAGCAGCTGTCAGGTGAGATACAGCAGCTGATGATGATGTCATCCAACTAGCCCTCTGTGGTGAAGCCTGCCTCAACACCTGGGCCAGTACAAAGGCTCCCGTAGATGTCTTGTCTCCTCTCCAAAATGACCATGCTGTCCTGTGGAAGAGCTGCCTTTTAACTGTACCAGCAATCTTTCAGATCATGTGGATATTTCAGCAGTTTCCAGGTATTGCGGAAGGTGGCAATGCTTGTGGCTTTGTAGGGCAAAGCCTGACTTGTTCAAGAGAACAACACTGGAGGCAGGCCGAGGGAGGAGGGGGAAGTCCCTCCCAAAATGGGAGCTACATGGTTGGAAGGGAAAACCTCTTTGGAAGATCAAGTGTACATGCCCCCAAGTTTCCATGTCAGTTTTGAACCCTGCTTGCTGTGCCTCAGCATTTGAATAAGGCTGAAAGTGTGGACTGAGATCCATCACTGGCTCTGTAGCACTGCCAAGCCCAACACTTCTGCTCTCTGCCACAGGACAAAAGGAAGTGGAGGAGCCTATGAACCTTCTGGCAACATCAAAACCTGCCTCTTAATAACACAGCAATCCCTGCTTTGCAGCAGGTGTCCAGTGCTGCCTGCAAAGTAGCTCTGGAATACAAAATATTTTATGGACCTTTTCAAGAAAAGAAAAGAAAGGAAAAGGAAAAAAGGAAAAAAGGAAGAAAGGAAAAAAAGGAAAAAAGGAAAAAAGGAAAAAAGGAAAAAAGGAAAGAAAAACAAAAATTTTTAAAAAAAGATGAATGAGGGAAAAGCTCCACAATGATGTCTGCTTTTGTTCTGCACATCTTGCAGCTCTACAAAAAACACACAGAGAATAACTACTTGGCAGTCCACTGTCAACACCTGTCCACTGATATGCAGAGTGACTTCCACCTTTACAGCTACCACTAATCACTTCCAAAAGCTGCCAGCCCACAGCCTGCATTTGACCTCCTAGATTTGTACTCTGATACACTCTACATCTCAAACTTTTAATTAAAAGGAGAAGAAAAAAAGGAAGTTCATCCAAATCAATTCAAATGTACTGTTTCTCCCAATTACTGTGAATGCAGAGGTCATCATCATGTTGCATCATTACACTGAGGAATAATCTAGCATGAAGTCCTATAAATTAGCTTAAATAGCTTGTGTGTTTTCATCCATAACAGCATATTTCATAAAGATATACCACTGCTTTTCTGTGTACAAGGAACTAAATTGAACAGGCACATTACATCTATTTTATAAGAACTTTAATGAGAAAAGCCTGATACGAGCCTTCCCCTACTGCATACCTATGAAATTTAAACAGAAGAATAAAGAGATCTTATTTTCCGGCAGCACATTAGACTCTGATGCTTTAGATTGCCTTTTTTTTTTTTTTTTTTTTGAGGAATGCACCACATTCCTGGCATTTCTATTCAAAACAAGCTTGTGCTTTAAAGAAAAGGGTTCAATATTTACAGTGACATATATAAGAAAAGCACTGACAGAAAATTCTGATGCATAATTACAACTTAATCTAAAGAATCATCCATTTCAAGAGAAATGGTAATTGCATGAAAAGTACAACCCAATCCCTGTATTTGAATCAAGGGATGCTACTTTAGGATACTATATATCAAACCTCAAACACCCTACCTACTTTTATGTCCCGATAGTGGATCACCTTTCCAAAAAAAGCAGCACAATGCACCCAGAGATTGGGAGAATGAGAATTCTTATAGAACCTCTGTTGCATGCCAAATTCTTTACAAAAAAAACCCCAATAAAATAAAATCAGAGAGAGCTCCATCAGTTTTGTTTTGGAGCACTGGCGAGTACATACATAATGACTTTCCCCTCTTGAAACGTCTCTGCTTCATTCTTATGCATAGACTTGAAGGGTCATTTATGTGTTTGGCTTGTTGCATCAATTCAGAGGATAGAGTTACTGTAAAAATTTACATTACTGCAGGCTTGTAGTGATGAAGCAGGCAAGCACGAGAAAAAAGCTTTTACTGCTTTTATTTTAGGTTTGATGGAAAAGTGTAGTCATTTAGTATGACAACAGCCATTATGAAATTTGATTTGTTTATTGATTAAATTATGTTTTATTTAAGCAGAATTTTTGAAAGCATTGAAATTTCAAGATAAAGCACAAATTTGACCTATCCATCCAGATGGTGTTGCTCCTGAATTATCATGTATTTCAATTTGCTGTACTCACTTTAGTTTATAGTTGTGACATTTGCAGTGCACCAAGGACACTTACTGAAACTCAAAGTTAATTTGAGTAAAACACTACTTTATATACTACTCTCCACACCAAACTCTTTTATTAAAAACGGCAAAAAAAGCTTTCATTTCTCCTATAATGCATAAATTGCTTGTAACAAAAATGGCACTTTATTTAAAACTGATTTATAGAATTCTTTACTAAATAAATATATTTTTGAATCTTGATAGCTTAGGTTTTACTGTAACTTGCTACTCTGTTGAAGGTCTTGGAATCACAGGTGGATCAGTCCTTTGGTGCAGATAATAAGGTGAAGGACAGATTTTTAAGAACTAAGCAGCGCTAGCTTTCAACTAAGGGTACAGCTCGCTGGCAGCCTGACTAGACCTCTGAGTTTTTCCCCCACTCCTGCCAACAGCTTTTTTTCCTGTCTTTTTGAGGTGCAGGCTGAGTTAATTTTGGGCTGGAAGAGTTCCCTGAACCTGCATGCAGGTGCAAAAAAAGAGGACAGCACTGTGCAGGGACAGATTTAGATGGCTGAAAACACTACCGGTCACCTTGGTTTGAAATGCACCATGTGTTTCCAATAACTAATGTAAGTTTCAAACCCCTAAATTCCCAGACATGTCACTGTTTCTTATATGCAACACTACTCTCATTCATCTGATTTTTCTTGATTTATTTCTCACCTTGGTTATTCCAAAGGACTCAAAACAGAAAAACACTTAGTCCCCAAATCAAATTTAAATGTATATTCGGGGTTCTTATTATTGGTTTTTTAAAATTTTTAATCTTTTTATGAAGTTATTCAAAACCAGTGAAGATATTTCAGGTTCAACAGACTTTCTAAACATACTTTTTTTGTCTTAGTAAAACTACTGTATTACTAAAGATACCAAACCAGGTTATAAGATAGTGAAGTGAAGACAGCAAATATTTGCCTGCAATATCAATTATAAAGACGAGGAATTAAAATAATTGTCGGTACCTGTGGTTAAAGGCAGATGAGTGACAGTAGTTAGACAGGTGAGAGTGAACCAGGTTGATGCTAATGTTGCTCCAGATAAAAGCAGCAGCAGTATGAACTTCAGCATGCCCCTGATAAAATCTGCAAATCTAAAATAAAAGCATACATCAGAGCAGTACAAACGCCGATTTTCATATTATTTGAATGTGATGCTTGACAATTAATTCAGTATATTCTCATTAAATATTTTGGTGACTACAAAAACAATATAAAAGTAATTTCTCATTTTCAGAAATAGAAAAAAGGTAGTTTTATAGAATGATGATATTTCTAGCTGTCAAGCTGAAGAGCCATGGATTTTTTAGCTGTCACGAAGTAACAACCAAACCAGAACAATTCTCAAGCAATTCTCAAGGCATCAAATGAAAACACTTGGAGGAAAGTTATTTTTTTTCTTCTGCATTTGTTGGACACAATATCTCACCACTACTTCCATCGCTGTTTTGTCAGTGTTTGCCAGTCTCCCTTGGCAGACACAGAGCTCTATTAGCATATGAGGAGGCTGCCGCATTTCATTCAAGACACAGTTAAGTGTCAAGATTCATTCCTGTGGGAAATGGAAAAACTCCAAAAAATTCCGAAGAATCCCTAGTTGAAGATGACAAGGAACAGCTTCTGAACCCTTGGATGCATTGGTGATGAAGCTCGTGGTGGCTTAGGCAAGGAAGGAACTCTTTAAACAGGGGGTCACTCTGCCAGTGTCTGTTTTGGGTTGAAAACTTCCAGAAACCACAAGCTGGTGCTACTCCTCTTCTACACAGACCCTGCTGACAGACTGGGGGAGGACAGCCTTGCAAGTCCTTGGGCAGTCTGGCTGCTATGTAGAGGAATTATGATCTTTATACCACTTGATGGTACAATTGCTTTTTTCATCTTTTTTTCCTTTTTCTTTCAAGGGGACAGAATGCTTTTGAGCATGCTTGTGTGGCGTAATTATCAGTGCAACTCCTCTTTTCAAAGGGGATGTCAACCTAACTACTGAGAAAGATATATTAGAAAAGACAATGTCATTTATTCATGAGTAATTTTCTATAATCTCCTGCTTAGGAGATGTGATTTTGGGATGGACAGGTTAGGTATGTATTTCTAAAGCACATCTTCTGCCCTCACAGCCTCCTACCTTGATTAGGCTAATGGTAGCATAATCCACCTAGTTTGGTCCATGATTAAATTTGTCTGTCCATCAGCTGACTGCCTTCTCTGCCCTGACAAAGATCACTCTACAGGCACATATCTTATAGCTTACTTGATAAAACAGAAAATGCTACCAACATTTTGAGAACTTCCACATATACCGTAAGAGATGTAGGAATAATGCTGTCAAACACACTCTGCTTCCCCAAACCAACTTCTTTCCTCTTATTTTGATTCTCCCCATGCCTTAATTCCACATTGAATTTAGCAATGAGTAATTCAATAAGCAGTAGTGGGAGATCAATGCTGCATATAATCTGAGAAGTTTATGACTGCAGTGTTCAAGTGGCTTATGCATTCATCTCCAATAGCCAGAGGTCAGCTGCTGCTGGTGGATTTTTTTCTGACAATCCAATCGAGGAGTCAGGATTGCCTCACTGGTTTGGCAGTTTCTTTAATTATTCTTTGGGATCGCTAGGGTCAAAATCAGCAATTTTAAAAGCTTTGCAGAAGCATCTGAAAGTGTAAACTTCCAGCTTATTCCACAGAGACTCCCGCTTTGCCTGCTGCCAGACACCATCACTGTTCTCTGTCCTTACACGCAAGGGCAGTGACGTAGATCCTGTCTAATGAAACAAAGTGAGAAATATCAGCCTTCTGGGAGGGGCATTCACAGACAACAGGTCTGGGGGTGAGCTCTAGGGGATCCTCTGTCTCTATCCCACCACCAGGGATATGTGGGGATGGGAGGATGATATGCATCTAAGCCATTCATGACAGATAAGTGGAGAAAATATCTACCTTTACCAAGCAGCTGCAACTCTATTTGACACAAAGATCCCAGTTTGGGTAGCAGTGTGATCCAAAGAGCTCTCAGATATCATAGAACTCCAGAAGGATCAAATATACCCCAAAGTAAAGGTTTATGCAGCTACTGGATTCAGCCAGCAATAGAAATAATAGGTAAAAAATTACATAGTAACCTAGCCTGAACTTGGTAATTGAAAGACTTCTGTTTCTTGACTGGTTATAGGAGAATAAAGAAGACTGTAAATCTAGTCTACTCTTCATAATACTTGCTTCAATCAAAAAATATGAGAAATTACTTTTATCCTCAGACCCAGCATTTGATTTCAAACCTTTGTTCTGTATAAATCCTTTTTCATCATCTAGCATGTAAGGGATTGTCTGCAGCTGCTAAAAAAGTAAGCACAACAGGAGAGAAGGTGTACACTTTGCTAGACACAGACCTCTGAGCCTACTGCTGGTAACAGTCTCCAGCCTCCCAGCAGACCCAGCCCTAGGCTGTATCCTACAGTTAAAATCACAAACCTGCACTGCTGACAACACTGTCTGTTGCTAAGGAAATTATCACCATGCCATAAAGTTTCAGCATTTTTGACTACACTGCAGGTTAGAAGCAGGAACTGAAACTGAGCCGCAGAGGACAAAACCTCAGGAATATCTATGATCCTTGGCAAATGTGAGGAAAAAATTTAAAAAATCTGAGAAAAGGGAATAGATTTATGTTTCCATGCAATGTTATGAATGCTGCTCTTTGACACTGCTTTTCTTCAAACTAGTAGCATTTGAAAGCTGCCAGCAAAGGGTACAGAACCTACCAGCTGCCCAAAATAGGCCAGGCTTTTCAATTATAAAAATGCAGCAAACACATTAGCTAAACATATAAGTTCATGGCTATCAGGACAGCAGTGGGTGGAGAGTAGAAGGATTTATGTATAATGCTGAGGAAAACTTGCACCATTTTGAAAATGAGATAGATAAACAAATTTCTGAACTGGGCATTACTTTAAATACAGATGATTTAACACCTACTGTGATGTACAGGACCTAATGCTCCAGGGCAAGGCTCAGGTTGTTAAAAATTCTAAATTATAGAATCTGCATTGACGAAAATGGAAGGAGCAAATTCCTAAGCTGCACCAATTTTGCTTTGACAAATTAGCAGAAGAAAAAAAAAGGAAGAAAACCCACCCCAAAACTAACAGCTTCTTGAGATATGGTTAAGGGAGAGAGCTGCTTGCTTGGCAAATCACAGTTCTGACACTGAAATATATCAACTTGTCAGCTTTGACAAGAATCATTACTTAATTTTCCTAATTACAACTTTCAGCAGATTACAGTCAGACTCGTCATTGATTCAACCCTACACAGATACATGCTGAATAGGCCTAGGAGGGAGAGTCATCCATCAGAAGTGACAAATCACCTCCTCCCTCCCTTTCTGTATGCAAACCCTCCCATTTGAACTGTGTATCGCCCAAGTTAGAAAGACATATTTGGAGACAGACTGTTGGTATTTTTTAAATTTACAAAATGCTACAAAACACAGGTATTTGACAAGGTTTGAAATCAATTTTGAAGCCTTTAAAGGTTCTACCAGCATTTCCTGAAATTTAACCCAGGCAATATATTAAATAAATTAATCTACCATAAAGACTGAGATTTGCATGTTGGCATAGAGTCTGCAGATTCTCGCCTAACAAAGTTAAGTGAGCTTCTAAGCTCTACTATTGAAATGTTGCAAATATACTAGAGATTAATTCATGATGGAAAAGATTAAACTGGCACTCTACCTGCTTCAACATGCAACCTATGGCATCCGTGTCATATACAGCAGTTGCTTTTAAACATCTGTTCTCTTACAAAGAAAACTTTGTATCTGGGCTTGGCTATTCAAAAACAACTCTTTTTAGAGGAAATCAGGGCATGAACTTTGTTTTGCTAGATGAAGTCCTTTGGCCTGCATCTGGAGTGGATGGGAGAGAAGCGCTTGTTTCTTTTCCCTAGGTCAGGAGTTTTTTCCTCTCCCTGTTGCAGTTGCTAGGCAGCCTGCAAAATGTCAGGATGTGAAACCTCACATTTCTTTATGCATTGTGTACTCTGATGAAGCACAGCAAGTGAAAAAAATAGAGTTTCAGTTTCCATCCTAAAAAGATCACTATCTCCATCCACAATGCCTCAATGATGCAACAATTACGGACATCTGCACATGTGCTAAACTCATTGCAGAACTATAGAGTCTAAAGATTGGACACAGAGAAGCCAGGACAATGCTCAGATATCCCAAAGCAAGGGGAACATGTGATTGGTTTTATTCACATAATAAAACTCACTCTTCAGGTACCTCCTAAAAGACTTTTCCTCCCTCCCACCATCCCTTTTCCTAAAGAGGACCTCAACGAAGAAGAAGCAGCAGCCTTTTGGAAGGGCAATCCATTTCTTGCTGTTCCACTCCCCATGTCAATCAGCATTCACAATGGCCAGAGAGAGCTGTGTCTGGATTTACAAAAAGCATAGGCACACCCATACTGTAGCCCATAGGATACAGCAGAAAATAGTTAGGCTATGCAGGAATCCAGCAACCTGCCCAAAATGGGTCCAGACTAACTTTTCTGCAGAGGAACATAATGTTATTGTGGGTAGGCTGCCTGTGCTACAATCCCTATACCCCTTTGGGAATCAATATGCCCAAAAGTGTTGATGGAAGGAGACAGATAATAATTTCTTCAGTGCTTTCAAAATGTGCTACAATGAGGTTCTCCCGCATATCAGGCAGCTGAATTCACCAGAGCTGTCATTAAAAGCAGCATACAGGAAGCCATTGTCAGGAATAAGAGTTTGACTTCCAAGTTCAGGTATATGCATGTGGAGTTCTCAATCCCCAGCAACCACTAACATGGTACAAGTTATTGCTTTTCTGGAAACACATTATAACCCCAAAAGGAATGTTCCATTTGAAGTTTCTGGAAGATGGGAGATAACAAGTTCTGTTCTTAAGAGGAGAAACTAAATGACAATCACAGCTGAAGAAAAGGAGAAGGACCTGTAATTATTCCTACCTTGCCATTGCTATGCCAACAACACAACCTCCAACTATAGACCAAAATCCAATCCAGCCTGCATCCACCTGACAGGAAAACAAAACAAAACAAAACATAGAGAAATGTGTTAAAGCTGAGAAAATAAGATGATGTTACTTTCAAAACAAATGTTGTGCAAGGGCTCCAAACTGCTAACAACAGCTCTCTACAATAATCTGAAATGCAAGGCTTTTTCTAGGAAAGGAAATAAATTCACTACAAGAAAGTATGACTAAGTAGTGTATGCCCTAAATGTGACCTCTCTTTATGGAATCTGAGTAATGTCCTCTGTTTTTTTCATAATACTCTATCAAAAGCTTAGAAATCATCTTCTCCCCACTTCATCTTTTCCACCAGGCATACATTATTTTCTTTCACTAGAGATGCAGCAGCCAACAATACTCCCATCTGTTTATCTACTTCTTCCTTCTTGTCAAAAGGTGTGTATAGTTCTGAAAACACTCACCACTGATGGAGAGTCAGCAGGGAGAATTGTGACAGTTTGGGATGCCAAAGCTACAGTTCATTTTGTTTAAAATTTCAGGGAGTAAAGTGGTCCATACGTATTAATAGCATGTTAAACATAAAAACCTGATAAAACTGCACGCTAGTGCAATATAAAAACATGCCATTTAGAAAATAGCTGCTGATTATCAGTCAGGACACACTTACCTGGCTTACATGAATGGGTGTTAATATCAAATCCAGAACACCAGACCAGCCAGAGAAAACACCCAGTGGTATTGCATAGGCTAAAGCAATCATCAAGAATCGGAAATTGCTGTGAAGATAAAACATTGCCATTAGCCTCCGCTTATATTAAAAATTGCACTAAGATTAGCCAGGAGAGTAAATCACACCCTAGAATCTATATTCTGCCCATCAAGAAAAACAGCAAAGGTCTGAAGGAGAAGTGAGCCAGGGAAAACAAGAAAGGTATCCAGCCATGTCACTGAATTTCTAGTGGCTGATATGTTACTGCCTTAGCACTGTGATAATAGAAGAAGCCAGTCTCTCCACATAATTCAAAGATTTCTGTAACATGCTGGGCTCATATGTTTCTCATTTCTGCAAGCAATTCTTCCAAGCATTGGCATGGGCAACCTACTTAGCCTAAGTGTATGTTAGGAATAATAAGCACTAATTTAAAAGATGAAAAGCTTATTTCAAAAATAAAATCGGACATTCATGCCTCTTGAACTGTACTTAAAAATAAAATAAAACCCCAAACCTGTTTTACTTCTCTTTATTTTGGTGAAAGGCAAGGAAAGCTCTGGAAATGAGACAGATACAGCTGCAAGAGTGGAAAATTTTGACAATTTGAACTGGCACAAATCAGAGACAGATATAATACTCTACTCTAAATAGTCAACATGTTTGCTTTCCCCCCCCCCAGTTAAAGTTATTCAACCTTTGGTATTTAGTGAAGGTGAAACAGTCAAAGCTGTATCATCATCTTCAATGTATAGCGCTAAATAGGAATTTAACCAACAATTTCCCCCACTCACCGTAACTGAAAGCAAATGTGAAATCCTTGCTAAGAGACATCCAAGTTTTCCTCAAAAATGTTTCAAATGGGAAAGAAAATATACTTTGGAATCTGACAGTGATATTTTAAAGTGAAGAGATTTTGCAGTGATTCCAAGGTCAGGTATCCCATGGGATATCTGTGTAACCCCAAACGTAGCTCCCTCTGGTCCCAAACAATTCACATAAAATTGATCCTGATCAGTACCAGTTCTTTGGCATGCAGTGGCAATTTGATAGCACGCAGTTACAAAAGCCAAGAGGGAGAGAGAGATTCAATTACTCTACAAAATATTGTAAGTTTGCAGCTTACGCTGTTTTACTCCCTTAGATGCTCCACACACAACACACCAGCCAGTGCTTTTTGCACTGTTCTTTTTCACACATCCTCTTCTTGAATAACACATTTCCATCCCATGAACATATCCTCGCTTTCAATATCATTCGTGTCGGATTTACTTTTTAATGCAAAGAAAAACAACTCTCAAACTTTCAGCTCTTCTATACATTGGTTATATTTCTCTGAATGCTACTGTCTTCCTGACAACTTTTTTTTCTTTCTTAAGAATGCCATACTCTATCTTGTATCACTTTGGCATCTGATGCTATTTAATACTATCTATGTGAAAGCAAATTCAACATCTGTAGAATAAGATAAAAAGGAATTTTGCATGGACATGATAGAGCCATACTGTAGATTGCTAAGAGGGAACAAGTCTGAATGCAGTGTTCCGAAATAACACTTGCTGAATATTCAAAATCTTTGGCTACCTGGACCTCAACTTCATTAAAGCGCTACTTTTGAGGGAGAACTTTGTCCTTTACCTGACCAGAATTTCCTGTGGTGTATTTGTTTTCTGTAAATCAAGCAACAAGACAGACTGTGATGTGGTATAGCTCCTCTGTGCCATGTCCAACTCCTAGTACCAATTCTAGAGTAACAGCTCTTCATGATGACAATCTCCAGGGACAGAGGCTGCTCCCCTGCCTAGTCTCCATAACAAGGAAGGTGACCAGGAGAAAGAGAGCCTGGCAGTGACAGAGACACTGATCACCAGGTGTAATTCTGCCCCCTTGCCCAGCAATACTTCGTGCTGGCTAAAGCCATTTGAAACACACATCTTCAGTATCTGCTCCACTTTTCATGGCTCCAGTCACTTGTGCCCAGCTTTTGCAATTTTGCAATTGCTCCACTGAAACTAGAAAAATGTGCTGTCTGTCACACCATCAGCTGTTGAACCCACACTGTTTTCCATCCTATCAGCAATGACAGGATATCAACATTAGCCTCTCTGTTAAACCATTCTGCTGGAATATGAATTGATTTTTTCTTCTGTTTTTTTCAGAAACCTAATGCCACTAGAATCTGTAAGACAGGCTGGTTCAGAGGGGAGCCCCATCAAAGTCAGTCATCATTTTCAGAGTAACTCTGACAGTGCCTATTAACATCAGGCACATTCTGAGCAGCTTCCATTACTGGATAGTGATGTTGATGAAAGTGTCATTAAAGCAATAATGATGCATAAAACCCCTGATACAAAATTTCAAAATTGCTTACATAGTCCCTAGAAAATACAAAATCCATGTAACTGGATAAAAGTATCTTATTACTTCAAAACAAAAATCACAACAAGTTTTTTTAATGTAGGTTTTAAGACTTATCAACCGTTTACTTGTATTAAGATTTTTTTCCATTGAAGTTTGTGGAATATTCTGAACCGTAGAAACAAAAACAAGTCATATTTGCTTCACCCAAGAAACTGAGATATGGCACCACACTTTTTCTAATGGAAATTCAAACTACACTTGTCACAGTGTGTGATAGACTGTTAAAAGATTTGGGCTTAGCTCCCAAACCATGACCAATCTGTCGTCTCCCACTGCAGGCTGAGAGAGTTGGTATCAGGAGATAATCAGACATCAAATAATTGTTACAATCTGTCAGAAGGAGGAACCCTCCAAATCAGAAGGAAGAATCAAGTTCCTAACAAAGTCCCCCCAAAAGGGCCTACAGGGGATGGTTGACCTCTGTTGATGGTATAATAACTGCAAGAAGCAGCTCACGTAGATGACTACCCAAGGACCTGAAGGCACAGAGTGTGGGAGTTGCAAGCATGTGATAGATCCCTTCGGTGTCCAAAGAAAAAAGGTCAGTGACTTCAACGGTAAAGTTATGCTACGTTGCTTTATTTTGAAGTAATAAAACTGCAGCCTGGCGGGGAAGACAGGGAAATGATGAACATCTCAATTCTCACAAGTGTATCTGGTGCATAGCTGGGTCAGCCCACCAGTCACACACACCCTAAATGCCTTACACACAGTTCTTATACCAGAGGTTAAGTCTACAAGAAAGGGAAATCACGATTTCCTGGTACTCATATGCTGGTTACCTTCAGTCTACACCCCCAAGTCAAAAGAAAGGCTCTCTGAGCTAAGATGAAGCCTAGATTAGGCAGGCAACAGAGCTTAGAAGCCTAATGAAACAGATGATGGATTTCTCTTGAAGCACGGCAGACACCATTTTCTTTTATAAAACTCCCTTGCATGACAGATTGTTACTGCACGGCTCCACAAGATAAGTGGGTTTAATGATGAACTGTTGATTGTTTCATGTACAGAGGAATGAAGAAGTGCCTTTGATAAAGGGCAGCATGGAAGAATGCATAAAGACCAGAAGGAAGAGAGAGATATAATTATCTACCTGTCCACATTTTAAAAAACTCCTCTTGGTTCTTGGAAACACTGTAAACTATACTCATTATTTAAGAGTCCAGTTTGTTTTCTTAAGTTTCACTGGTTATCGTGAACAGTAAGCCAGCTTTGCTGTTCACATCCTTACCTTACCTTATCTCAGGTCCACTGTTTACAACACTTCGAACTTGGAATCTAATGATTATAAAGCTCCCAAACGGAGCACTGTCAACTGCAATTTTATATTTCACCTGCGGAGCCAGTTGCTGTTTGGATTTCTGTTTAACAGCAACATTTTTACAACACAGCCCTCAGGCAGGGTCTAACTGCACATCATCTTGGGTGCAGAACAGCATTATTGTGTGTGCTAAGTGTCCTTAAGGGAACTGCTATTTTTTAACACCCTGAATAGGTCACTTTGCAGACTAACCACCCAGCTGTACTCACACCTTCCGAGTGCCAGCCTGCTCCAGGATGAACTCACAGGATTAAGCATCTTGCCAACTATTTACTCCCCCAAATGAAAAAAAAAAAGCCTCCAAAAACAAAAGAAAAGAAAACCCACTAACAACAAGGGATGAGTTGTTTTCAATGCCTCTAAATACACTTATTGAAAGTACAGCCCACAATAGGTCTGTAGTAACTAAATGTCTAAAGCTCCACAACCATTGAGCTTCAAGCAGCCTTTTATATGCAGATTCGGTTCCTATCACTACATCACTCAGCAAACAATTACAGCAAGAGTCAGAAGCTTCCCAGTGAAGTCAGTCATATTCCGTACCAGGGGAGCAGCGCTTCTTTGCCCCAGAAAGTTCCTCTGTGCAGTATCATCTACAGGGCATGGGCCTTCACAATGATTCACCATTGATATTACAGTTGCTTTAGCTGTTCCTCTGAGATTGTATTTCCATTACACAAGACACTGTACAAACACTGGGGGGAAGTGGAACTGTGTCTTACCAAAAGAACCCAAGTGGGAGAAGCTGTAAAACTGTCGCTTTCCTTATAACCTTTCTTTTTTTTTTTAACCTAAAAATTCAAAGGAAGCTAGCTCACCTTTGAGCCTATCCAGAAACACATCTGGAGACATTTTTCCTATTCCCACTTCCTACTCTAATGTACAATTAACGAGATGTAATAGATCATATAATAGTTTCAGATAGTTCATTCACTGCTTCCATGGCTGAATGAAAGCAGCTGAATAATCCTTACAAAGACAAGTAAACCCCAAATTCATTCCAATATAATAAGCACAGAAGAAAGCAACTTAGAAGTTAGTTTTGCCCAATGTTGTTCGCTGTTTTCTCATTGCTCACTTTTAACAATCTTGTATAACCTGATGTAACAGAAGCATTGCATAAGAAAAGCCATGCTAACAGGATGACTAAAGCACTGCTGGTGCTGAAGGACTGGCATGAAGACTGGAGATATACAGTGGTTTAAAATTTAATGTCTGCTCTTTAGCAGTTAACATCCTTTTATGTCTTGACATTAATATTTAATTTTATTTTGTTTAAAAGCACTAAAAACCAACTTGTTTGCTCAATGAGAAGATTAAAGCACACTTGTTTTTATTTACTTAGGCGCGGATCTGCTTTGAAGTGGAAACCCAATGAGGTCCTACCTTAAGAGTCTGCAAAAACTTCTCCTGTAGCTGAGCCGCTGGCTCGCTGCAGCCACGCTGGGAGGGAATGGAGGGCGTGAGGGGAAGTAGGCCAACGCTGCAGAAAATATCAGGGAAACCATCCCAAATTCTAAACAAGAGGGCAAAGAAAAACAAAACCAAGAACAGATGTTAGCATTGAAAGACTTATTTTACTGCAGTGCTGTCATCAGCCAGCCTCTAAGACAGAAATCCCACCACAAGTGCTTGACTGCTCCTGACAACAGAATTCCATAACTTGAAGGAGAAATTTCTTTCTCTTTCCCCAAACAAGATTTAAAATTGAGATGGAGAATCAATGAGACTGGCAGTCCATTTCAGTGATAGGTGCTGCAGAGAACCAGGCTCACATACAGGGAACTCAGTGAAGCAAAAGAAAAGCTTTTGCTTTTTCTCTTCAGAGAGAACTGCAATATGAGGATTTGGCCACGTTTCCTTACGATGGAAGTAACTCAGTGCAGGTAACAGCATGCTAGAGACTTTAAACAGATGGGACTGGGGAAGCCCCAGGGCATGGAATAACAATTATTCATTGCACAAGATGATGAAGGCAAACAAAAGGTCAAGCAAGGCAGCAGTTCTGACACAAACAGTACTACATGGCAACAGAATATAAAAGGCAAAGTGCAGAAGCAGCCATGGCTCATGAATAGAAAAAGTACAGGTAAGAGGGGGAAAAAAGAAAGAATACAGCTGTTTGTGGATGCTCTGCTTGTTTAGCAGCAGGTATTCCAAACCTTTGAAAAATTTTATAGCAGAAGTTTGGACCTGAGCTTGAAAAGTGATGAGCACTTCACAGAAAACAGTAAGTCCCATGAGCAGACATTCTGGAGAGAAACAACTCTACCCACAGTCAGTCAAATTAATTTGGTTTACAGGCCTTTTACAATGTATATCATGTTCTCCACAGTCCTCAATCCCGTTATTTCTCCTATCCCCTTTGAAAACAAGATTCTTTGCTGCTAGAGAGAAAAATGTATAGCTGAAGTGTGTTATCTTAAAAGAACTTGTGATCTTATAACAAAGAAGTGTTCACTGACACCACAAATAAATTCCAGCAGAGCTGGATACTCAATTGCCTTAATTTTCTTTTTTTCTTCTCTTTTTTAATAAATCAATATGAACGTGGCACTTTGCCAGGTCTTCTGCTAAACTAGAAGAAAATAAATTCAGGAAACTGAAAAGTAAATAACACTGAGAGTCTAAATGGATCAGCTGGAGATGGAGAAGGGAAATGAATGCTTCTATTCGGCATATGGGAAAAAAGGCATATCGGGAGTGTGACAATGCCATTTTTCATGATCAAATACCAAAGGATTCATTTTGAATTACATGGTGTCTCTTTTCCTGCTGTGGTGTAACTGCATATTTTGAGGGCCAAGGGCACTTTAACCAGACCTTCTCACTCCTCTGCTCTCCAGAAAATAGATTAATTTCTATCTTTGTGCACATTGTTTCAGAGACCATGAGCAGTGAAAAAAGAACTGGCTGTAACTTCTCACCCCAGACCTAAGAAAGGGATGAGATGCTCTGTCACTACGGGATGATGCTACACAGCTCTTTAGTAAAAGCTGTTTATCCCCCCTCCTGCCCCTAGTCTACATATAGGTTTACAGGCATACATATGTACATGCATACGCAAATTTCAATCACATATTACAGGAAGATTTAAGACTGCAGACAGGTATAGCCAATCAAGAATGTGATCACACAAACCCATAAATTTTGTCCAAGGCACTCATTATTTAACTTTGCTATACTGCAATGCTATCAGGGGAAATGCTATCAGGGTTTCAGGGTTGTTTTTTTTTTTTTTTTTTCTGAAGAATGTAAACCACATTGATAATTTTTTTAAGTAATAGAAATATTTCGTAACAGGTGTCCATCTGGGGCCTCATCTATGCATTCCCTCAAGATTTCTGCCAGTCAAATTGCTGTAGTAGAGCAGTATAGTAACCCTCCTTTTTTTTTTCTTTTAATTATTAAATTCAGCATGCTGTCCTTGTAGTACCTTCTTGCAACTCTTTAATGTTTCCCAGGTTATACTTTGCAGGCTAACAAATTTTCCTAGATTGGTCTGCTCTCATGCACAAAAGAAAAGTGCAGAATTCACTTTGGAAACAAAAGCACCTCCCTCTGTTGAAGAATACGAGTTTTTAGTGCCATCTTAGCTTTTTATACAATACTTACACTTCTATCAAAAGCCCAGGTACTGCCAAACACATGTGATTTCTTACATTTTGAAATCCTTCCTCAATAGGAAACCCACACCCTTATCTCCATCATTTACTTTACCAGACTAGAGGAAGAGGAATACAATCTAAAACTTTTCCTGGGCAGGTAAGTAGTGAGTAAAAGTAAGCAAAATCAAGAAGGTAAGAAATAGGTCAATGCTGAGAGTGAGGGTGCTGCAGTCACAAGAGAGAGAGGCTCTTCTTCAGGAGCTACCGGCTTTTCAATAGCGCAGTGGATGCTCCCAAACAGAGCAAAGCACATGGAATGGGGCAACTCATAAATTAGTGTGCAGAGACACAGACATGTACATATATCTCTCGTTGAGGAGTCAAACTGGAATGCTTCACAAAAGCTGGGTACCACACCACAGTGACTTGTGATGTGAGAGATGGCTGCATCCTAGCCTAGGAAGCAGGCACCCCGATGCTTGTGTAAACTCCAAAAAGACAAAAAAAGAAAAAAAGGAAAAAAAAAAAGGAGGTTGACAGAGCCACAAGCCTTCTTGATACAAAGTATTTTTCCTTCAGACAGGCTACTCACAGCACAAAAACCTACCCAATCCCAGAAACCCTCCTCCCCATCTTGTTCTGTGGGAACACTCCAAGGGGCATGAGGGCCCCTTTTTTTTTTCTTTTTAACAAATAATTATTTTACATTGATATTTAGGAAAGCACAAGGCTAAAAGCTCTGGCTGCAGTCCAGAATAATTTATGCTTCTTTATGCGACTCAGGTAATACAATTCAACCCTGATTTGCTACATCCGTACTACTTGAGCTGTGAACCAGAATGTGCAGCGACACAGATGACACAGAAAGAGGCTGTGGCAATTCAGCTGAGCTCTTAGTCCGTGTTTGAGATAAAGGAACAGCAATTTATTAAAACACAGAAGAGACTCGAGTTAACAGAGCAATTTCAGAATGGGTTTATAAGCAATTGCTTCGTAATCATGTTTGAGCTTAAGTCCTTGGAAAATTTGCACACTCTTGGCACACTACTGATCCCAAGTTAACAATTCACATCATTACTGTCTTTTAAAAGACATCATCTAACTTTTGGAGGCTGCTTATTTAACGCTAGCTCACACAAAAGCAACAAGCTCATTAGAAATGCAGAGCGCTTACCCTGTGAAACTGGCTTTCCTGTAGTATCTGAAAGGACAAGTCATACCAAACCTGACTACACTTGCTGAAGAAGTGGGAAGTGGGACATCTGAGTCCAGCTCCTTGTTCTTCTAAATTCTGCAAAACCTTTACTACTAATTTGTGAAGTTGATTTGAGCTCAGTTTTCTGCCCAGCTGTTTAAGTGGACGAATACTACCCTATCACACCTACCAGGTATTTTTTGTCCCACAGGTGAACAGAGCTGTCTGTTCACTATCACCCACCATGAGGCAGCCATCCTTCCACCTCTGGAGCCCATGGGACACAAGAGAGCACAGGGAAGAAGTCAGCAGGGACCTCGTGCCTTCAGCTCTCCAGGGAAACAGGGCTGAGGTGAGACAGAACAAATCCCACAAGGGATTCAAAGCAAACTCCTCTTTGACAGTTCCTTGCAATTTTAACCAGTCGGAGGTTTTCCATCATCACTGTGATTCACTGCAGGCCAGCAATGTTCACAAAGCAGCTCTGTCATAGTCTGAACAGCTACAGGTGTTGCAGCTCCTGAAAAGACGCATCCCATAGGACACAAACGCAAGCACAAAGAAACCATCCCCGTTCAAAGCACTTTCAAATACTGAGAAATACAGATGCCCCACAAAACACAATTCCGAGGAAGCTGAAGAGCTGCTGTAGGATCATCGCTTGCTGGGATCAGTGATCCCAAACAGGTCTACGAGGGTGTTCTCACACCCTTGCCAGCTCAGAAAGGTTGAAAGAGCCATGCTGAGACATGAGGCAGGCAAGATCTGAACCTTGGCAGCAAAATCCATCCCTGTTTCTGAGGAAAATGCTTAGGAAAACCTTCCGAAAGAGAACAGAAGAGAATGTGAATCTAATGTGCTGCTGAAAGCAACATTTCTAGCGCTACCAGACTCAAAACAGTGGTTTCAAGCACAAAACAGTATTTCCTTAGGCAGATGAATTCTTCCTTCTCCATGGAAAATTTGCAGAGGGAGAGCTAAAGCACTTCTCTGATTGCTAGGGTTTTCCTCCCCTTATCTACTGCTCCTCAGGACAAAACCTGACTTGCTTTCATTTTTCTTTCCTTCACACTAGCCATTTTCATCTGCCATGAGATTTTCAGAGCCTAACACCATACTTACTTGTGAAAAAGGCTTAGCCAAATCTGAACTTCCTCGTTGTTCCATTTGAGTCCAGTAAAAAGTAGGTTACTCAAAAATACTTGCTGAAGTCATGATTCGAATTCTATTACACTTTCATTAAAACAAACATTAAAGTGGCCCTCACCCAACAGGAATATTAACTTGACAAGTTTCCATAAGAATAACGTCCAGGAATAAATGATCACAAACAGCTAACTCAATCCCCTAAATCTCCATATAAACTACACAGTATATATACTTTAGGACTTCTGGAAGACTTAGGACTAATTCCTGGCTGAATTTCAGAAGATGCAATTATAAGAGGAGAAAACCCCTATCAGATGTGCAACTTTTAATGCTGTACCAATTTATATCCACTAAAAATCAGAATGTAGACACTTGAACCACTTAACCAATTCTGTTTCCTTAAAGTTTGCTGCTGATTTTTCTAAGTGACAGGAAGAGGCATAAAAGCCACTGCAATAAAAAGAGCAAGGACATAAAATCCAAGTTTTATCAGGTGAATTTTATATCAGTGATTTTTTCCACTAAACAGTTGTCACTTCATTGAAATTGCTCACCAGTTAAGAACTACGTGGTTTTATTTAAAAACAAAATCTACTGTGTTCTAATTTCAATGGTAGATTCTTAAATACTAATAATCTAATCACATTTGAAAGGCACGTACAGGTCATAAATTAAGGCTCAGTAATTGCAGAAAAAAATTTAATACTAAAAGACTATTGGATTTCCATCCTTCCAGAAACTGTAGAAGAAACCTAACTTGTCATGGACACATATTTTTAATGAAAATTCAATAAGCAAAAATCAGTTTGGAAGCTCAGGGAAACTGTAAGAAGACATTTCTCCCAAGATCAGCCAATAAAAACAACTGAATTACTTCCTTTGGAGTCAGTCTGTACAAAAGGCTATTTTAAAACCTTTCCTACCCAAAAGATAAAAATTAAGCCTCCTGACTTAATTATTTTGCCTCAGCCAGAGACTAGATCCTGTGCAAACCAGCCACTAGAGGGTAGCGGTTCTCAAGCACCAACCACACACGAAGTATGTACATTTTCTATGTTTTCAAGTGTTGTGGTTGACCCACACCTGCATAGAGCACAGCCTCGATGCGGTCCTTGATGTGCTGGGTGTTGCTCAGTGACACCAGGTGAGCTGTGCCATTGGGAGGTGGCACCACCAGAGGCCCCACCAGGAAGGCGGCAGCAGAGCCCAGGTAGTTGAGCAGCGAGGCGATGGCCGTGGCCGTGGCGCGCTCGTCCGGAGAAAACCACGTCGTGGAAAGGAATGGAGCTGCGTTCATCACCGTGGGCCCCGCCAAACCATTTAACAGCTGCCCTCCGTGAATCAGCCTGAAAGAGAGAACAGACCACGGCCATTTGGATGATAATTACTTGCTGGGTTTTTTTAATTGAAAAGGCATGTGAGATATCGAGTGCAGGAGATGGAGTTACTGCACAAAGAAATGAAAGTCCTGTGCAAACGAAGGATATTCTATACACTAAAAGAAGCCCACTTAGATTGATTTAAAGAATTCGGAGCTACTCTGATCTCATTACCTCATATAAATGGAGAAGCAAATGTTCTCTTCAAAGCAGAAAAGGAAAAGGGAATAAAAGGGATTTTCTTTGCAGCAAAAAGGTATCACAATAGGATAAAAAAGTAGAAAAGGTGTAGTAGCAGAAAAGCTTTAAATTACAAACATTGTAAACCTGACCCCTTGCCTGCATAAATCTCAACAGAAGATTTAAATTAGTTATGGCAGATCCAAAATTGAAACACTTCAGCAAAATACTCTGCATATTTTTTCACTGCATTATTTATTTTTATTTACACACTCAGATGAGCTTTATGTGCCTACAGATGAGAAGGCCGGGCTGTTAGGGTTTCCAAGAGAGTCGTCTTCTCCAGCAATCTGGCCATTCTCAACATACTGCTGAAACAGCCAAGTAAACCCAGATTTTTCTCGTTTTTCACACTCACTGGGATTTAACAGATAAGGCTGGTGACAGAACAGAGATAGTACTTCCAAGCAGTGAAGTCTCTGCAAAGTTTGGCTTAATATTAGTAGAATGAACAAATACAGAAAGGACTTTTTGAAGGCTCTCCTACACGTGGAATTCAGTCCGAAATCTTCCACTTTGACTTTTCCAAAAAGTAATCAGCCATGGGAGGCAAAACTATTCTGGAATTTATATAAAAACTTCATGTCTAAAAAACAGCTAGAGTCACATGAGATATTGCAGCCCTTCAAAGTAAATCTATTCATTGTGCAATAAAGTGGTGGCAGATGATATTTTCAAATGGGTGGTGTTTTTCTAACCATGGCAGGAACTCAGTGTTATTGCTGCAAGACTTGAGTTGTGAGACATAAAAAGCTACGGCCTGAAAATGGAGAAACATAAGCCAGCATTTAGGCAGTGTGTCAAGCCACAAATGGCTGAATAACATACAGTGTAGCAGGAGTTTTTTAAAGCACACCAAGGAACAAAATATGCATAAGAAATGCCTACAGACTCTTTACAGAATTAACAAGATAGATTGCAATAGAAAGGAATAGATGCTACCACTTCTCAGTGGATTAGAAATTAAAATTTTAAACAAAATTTATAAAAAATATACAAAAAAAGAAGCACTATTATATATCATCTGAAGGAAACACTTTCTGAGCTGAGACAGAAGTAATATCCACTCTTACTTATAAGCAATTCAATGTTTTGGGGTTTTTTGGAGGTTTTTTTTAATGCTCACATAGAAATGACAGATTTCATTACTGATGTTGACGATGTGCTTCAGATGGATATCACCAAGGCAGGGTCAGGCCTTTTCAATGCTTGTTAAACTGTCACGAACACTAAACCAAAATGAAATAGTTTTAAATAAATAAAAAGCACTATATAAACAATGCTCTGGTATAGTTTTCTGGGGGGACACATTACATCAATCCCCTAAGGTTACTCTCCAGTGTAGTCGGGACAAACCAAGGTATCCTTGTGCACTTTGGTATTTTCACTCTACTCATCTCACTACAGTAAGTTATTCTCAAACTTCTCCTAAAATGTTCCAGGGTATTTGCAGAGCTATGGCACACCCCCAGAAACAACTGCATTTCAGTAGCAAGTGAGGTAACTACTGCAACATATAACGATTTTATTTTAGTATTTCCTCTTGCTCTAAAGTGAGTTTAAATTGTGTTCTTGTTATTGTATGTTTGGAAAACCGTGTCACCACAAAATAACCTTTATAGCTCTGGGTGCCATACTACCACTTCTGTTCACTGACACCACTCTGGTATTATTGGTTTAATTCAAATATGCCTCCTCTGTAGTCATCCTAACGGCAAATAAAACACAGTAAAATCAGAAAAAAGTACAATAGTTCTGGTGCACCTGTGGTCATGTAGGCACTTCATCTGATAGAAGAAGAAAACTTTTGTAAAAAAAACCTTAAACAAACCACCAAACAAACCCCCCCAATTTATACACTGTGAAAATTACACACACATATTTTTACCATGTACTTCAGATTTAGATTGTCTATCAAACCCCATCATCTGAATATAGCTCTATAACCAATCTCTATACTCAAGGGAGCAACAAAGCTTAATTTACTTTGCAGATCCCAAGGGAGAAAGTAGCACCTCAATCCAGAATTTTAATTCTATATTACCTTTCTGTCTTTGTTGTTTTGGGTTTGTTGTTTGGTTTTTTCTTCCAAAGGGTGAGCCAATTTTACCCCTCTCAAGGTGTTTTCTTTGGTGTTTTCCTGGCTGCTCTCTCTCCAGCCTTGTCCTGGCTGGTGTGCTCTGTTCCCACGGATTTGCCTTTCCATCTGCATTTCTGGCATTTACCAAGCCTGACATTATCATCCAGGGTAGAGCATCTCTTATCTTCATATTGTTTAATTTCTCAAGTCTAACATATTTGAGTTAATAAACACTATTTTCAGACTAAATTGCCATCAATGTACAGACTACTACCTCAAATATCTCTGCATATGATAACAGCCTAAACCCTATTTTATCTCTTTTTCAATACCGGCTTGAATTAAGCTACTTTTTCCTGAGAAAAAGATTATTTGCATGGTTCTTCTGCACATCCTTAATTCATTTCCCCAGAGAGGCAGGCATGAGAGATTCAAAATGCAATTCAGACCATTTACTAAGCTGCTGCTCTGGGAGATGTATGTAGCAGCTGCTCCACCTGACAGAGAAATATGAACACAACAGTATTGGTGGCTTTTTGCTGTTTGTTACAACATCTTATCAGCACTGCACTAGATTTTGGTCTCGCAGCCCATGAGTCTCCTCTCATACACCATCAGTGCTAAAAATTGCTCCAAGACCAAGAGAGGTTTGTTTCTGTTATCCTCTAATTTTCTTCTTGTTTCTGCTACTGAAAAGGTGCGAAGAGGAACTGCATTTTCCCTGTCACTATTCCAATTTCATTCTGCCAACAAGTTTTCTCTTTCCTGAGGAAAGGGATGAAAAGAAAACTTTAGCTCAGGATCTTACCCAGATGGAAAAATATTTTTCAGTCTCATTACACTATCAAGTGTAATGTTCATCTGTTATTTACCCAGCGCTGTTTTCAGATGTGTTATTTATTCAATCATCATTTAATTATTTTCATGTAACAAAAAGCAGAAATCTATTGAAGTCAAATGACAGAAAATAACACGAGTAGAAGGCTTTTTAATCACAATCGTGAAAGAGAATATTGGAAAAAAGTTACACAGAAATTCATCCTCGACTTCCAAAATAATTGATGACTGTAACTTAAAGCAAAAGGGGGGAAGTAAACAACTACCTAAAATATCATGTTTCTAGCTGTCTCAGAAGCCAGGTCAGGACTCATTTTGATAAGTCAAGATTTTTGCACACCTGACCTCTCTGCTAATGAATTTGTGTGTTCTGCCAAACTTGTAACTTGCAATTGAACATGAGCACTTTACAAAAAAAAAATACAAAAAAAAGTTATTTGAGGACTGATAGTAAACAGTAGTATGAAATATCACATGCCAGAGCACCACAGTAACAAGTAACTTAGACGTTTACATTATGTATCTATCTATCTATCTATCTAAAAAAATACACAGATACACACACACACACTTTTGCACAAAATAAAGATCCCTTTTGTTCCTAAACTGGCCTCTGAACTGCAAAAATATAGTATGAGGGACAGTACAAATACAGCAATAGAAATCAGAGAAGAAAAACACCAACTGTACTATACTGTCACCTCTTTCCAAATTTTTTTATAAAGTCACATTATAAATAACTCTAATTATTTGGTTTTCATCACTTTCCTAAAAAGACTTTATAGTAATATCAGAAACTGACCTGGTTATATCTGCCTTATTCACTTCTTGCAGTCACTGTTGCAATATCCTAACAGGCAGCAACAAAGTAAACCATGTAAGGCTATAAATGCTGAAATTACAGTATCACTGAGCAAACTGGGTATGAAAAAAGTGAGATTATACAGGAAAAAGGTTCTAGTGATTGATGATAATACCATACAGTTAAGATGGGAAAGCACTTCCATTTACAGTCAGCTTTATTTTTCTTTTTCTCCTTGTACAAGATGAAACTTTGCATGCATGGTCACAGTCACATCAGGTACTGGATTTCTTAAGCTATTTAAAAGCTGTGTGTTACATAAATGTTTTTTCTAGGTAAAAAAATCCAGACATTTAGTGTTCCTACCACTGTGTGTCTAATGCCTGGACTTAGGAGAATTTTAAATGAAAGAAAATCTCATTAGTTTCTGTTCTCAGATGGGGAAAAAAGGGAACAGTGGAGGGAAAACTACTTACTCAAAAAATTACTTTTAACACAACAGATTTAAAACCCACAACACTAAAATAAGTATCCAAAATTCAGCTCTAAGATATGTTAACTGAACTTTTTGTGGGAAGGCTAAGACTGGAGAAGTTGGATCAGTATTTTAACTGATTCACAGTGTGGAAAAACACATTTTCACCTTTTCTTTGGCAGACAACACGGTGAAGAGCAGGGCTGTCAACCCCAGGGTGGTGCTCTGACTCTCTAAACACAATGACCCTGGCCAACTGGGAAATTCAATTCCTTTGCATCTCAGGAGGGAGTAGAGCTCATTCCAAGAGCCCTGAGAAGACATGATTCTGGTGCAGGTTTTTTTCATGAAGCTTCTACCATGCTTTTCCCACTCGCTGCCATGAGAATTGACCACTTAGTTACTATTCAAACTTCTAGGCAAATACAACAAAAAAAACCTGTAATTCAGTTTTGCCACTGTTGGGCAAAGTGTGAGGAGCAGCAAAGCCACTGAAAGTGCTTATTCTGCAGGAAGACAGTGCTGTAGTGTGCCACTTACTATGGAAAAGTTTAGTATATGAACTCCTGATCCTAACAATTAATGCAAAAAGAAATTCTGGATAAAGAAGTTAAAGTTTTATAGAAATGGATGGCTAATATTTCTTTCACATGCCTGACAATTTCATTCACTGAAACAAGTGGATTATTCAACTCCTGCTAATTTGGAAGACAAATAGGTTTATGTGGTGATTAGCTCATTGTGGGAACTCCTGGAAGCAAATGAAAGAGACCCTTCCACTGGAGGACTTCAGAGAACTTTCGAAGTGCTATTGAATTTAGCGTCACTACATGGCAACAAAGCAAGCAAATGCATCCTACTCTAGAGCAGCTACACTGACGCATGATGCAAGCTGCTTGCCCAGGAAAAGGCATGTGAAAAGCCATGGACTTACCCACATTAAGTATTAGGAGACTGATTATACCTCAGAGGGAACCAACATCAGTTTTGCCAAGAACCACTTCTGATTTTTCACAATCAAGCTAGCAGAAGTGGATAGAGCTTTTCCTTTAAACTCACAAAAATAAATACAACAAAAGAACCTCCTAGTAAGTGGAACTTTTTCAGGCACTTTGAAGGCAAAGAGAATTAGGGAGCTCAAATTCATGCAATTCACTGCTACAGAGTATGGAGAGAACCAATGCAAATGTGTTTTGTTTATACCTCAAAGACAGCACAATAAGGCTCTATGTCTGGAAAAAGACTGGAAAGAAAAATACCTCTGGGTAAAGCAATGAATTCATCTATTAAAAATAACATTCTGATAGATGAATTTCATGGAAATGCACTTCCTTTCCATATTTTCATTAAATGATGTATTTATACTACAAAAGCTTTCTGCCTTCTGGATATTCATGGATTGAGGCCATTAGCGTTTTTTAGGTTGTTTTTGATGCATGCAGCCATTGATATGTGGAATAATTTAAAGCTGGTTTTTCCCCCATCAGTAAGAAATATTATTACAAGCAGAAAGCCTGAGTCACTGTGTGGTACATTATCTCCAGCAACAAAGCGAAAAAGAAAAGAGAAAAACTTAAAAATGCACATTTAGGCATTTTCATCAGGAATTAGGCTCTTGTTTTACCCCTGTATGAACCGTGGCCTCAGCACAGTCAGTCATTATGGGAGCAGACTTGGAAGGCACCACAGCACCTCCATCCCAGGCATCCCAGCCTCACGTCTCTTCTCCCACACTTAAAGAAAACAGCAAATACATTTACAAAGGTCTGAAATATAGTGAGTTTTGGGATTAAATTTAAAGGATTGGAAAACCAGAGTTACTCCAAAACTTATTACTGAAAGCCCGCCGAGAGAGACAAGGATTTGCAAGGAGATGAAGCAGCAATCTCAGGCCAAGACCCTGAGGTCTCCATCAGACATCCTGACAGAGGAAAGGGATGAGGTGGGTGTACAGTGAGACCCCCCGGCACTGTGGTGACAAATTCCCTTGCATCCTCACACCATGTTATTGCGCAGACGTCACGGGTCACACAGCTGTGGTGGGAGGTGGTTCTTCACTTTATCCAGGTTTGAAGGATAAGGGCACATAAAGTCAAAGCTGAGGGTTTTTTTATTAAAAGCTCTGATTTCTTGCTTTTCTTTTAAAACTAACCAACTCCACAAACTCATTACTAAAAGAAGAAATATTTAAAGCAACACTAACGGAGGACATGCTCATCAAATATGAACAGACCTAAAGTAAACAACATTGTAAACACGAAGTAGGCAATTACATTATGGGCTAATGAGGCAAAACATACTGAAAAAAATTATCAGGGACGTGCGCCAGGACTGGCTGCTACTGGGGCTGCTGTAGGAGAAAGCTGATTAAGATTACTTAGTATAAAAGAGGTCCTAAGTAGGATTTTTTAGTAAAAGAGTAGGAGTGTACAGGAGATACAGCAAATTAAGGAAGGGGATAAACAAGACCTATTTAAATATTCCTGAATAATTATTCTTAAGCAAGTGAAAGAGCAAGAGGGTGTTTTGATTATAATGCAGCAACTTCAATATAAATTCAATTAATACAAATTCTTTAAGGACAGAAATTAGCCAATATAATATGAGTCACAAACTAAGGCAAAGAGCTCAGTATGATTAGAAAATTAAAAGTGTTCTGCAGTTAAGGATACCACCTGTCATTATAAGAGATGAAGCTAAATATCCCACAGAGAATATAAAATTCTCTTCCAGTATAGGCTTGCACTAGCTGAGGCCCTGTAAAAGTGCTGCCCACTAAATACTGCTGCAATACCAAGCCCTTTCTGAGTTTCTTTTAATGTACTCCAAGAATTTACACAGGGTCTGTAAATTGCTAATTCAGCAGCCACGCTGGTTGCTGGTGGATGACACCCACAGTGCTATGGCCAAAGTCCAGCACCGGAGCAAAAGGAAAAGAGTGTTCATGACCAGAACTGTCAAGTCATCTTCTTTATCCACTAAGGCTGATCCAGTTGAAGGAGAAGCCAACTTGGCTGCCCCCAGAGTAGTGGTGCTGATCAGGAGCTGCTGGTGCATCACAGGACACGCGGCTCAAGCAGTGGCAGGTGGGACCACTGGGCAGCCAGAGGGACACTAAATCACCCCCCACTACCATCAACAAATAAGCAAAGGTGGAAAAAAATCATCACCACTTACGAACAACTCACAGGACCTCTCATCTAAAACAAATGCTTTGGAACAGAGGTTAAAAAATAAACCCTGTGTACAAGATGAAGCTGGTGGAGGTAATAAAACAAGATAAACTGTAAAGTTACAAGGGCATAAAAATAAGTATTCTCCATGTGAACCTACTCATGAATGACCTGTTTCCTTTTTTTCCCACTTTTCTATTTTTCTGATACCATGGGTTAACCCAGCTCAGCCTTCCCCCAGCAGTGCAGCACAAACCAGCACCATCAGCACCAGGCAAGTACTCAATCTTCGTGTTTTGCCCCTCCGCTTGCTGAGCTACAGCACACAAACAGGTATGTTTATTCATCTTTCTACTCCCAGACCCTCGCTTTAGATTAAATCCTTTTTTCATTTCTCCTCCCCAGTGAGGTAAGGAGCACAAAACATTCAGCACAGTGTCTTTATTTTTTACAGGCTGATTTGTCTACCATCCTCTCCTAACAGGCTCTTCTCATTCCCTAGAACACTTTAATTCCTCTTCTCCACAGATGCTCCAGTTTGGGCTAGTTGGGGTTTTTTGAGCACAGAAGTGTGTTCAGTATTACTAGGGAATATGGGAATCCTAGTATGTCTTTCCTTTACTGAAATTACCTCTTCCAAGGTGCCCTTTTGCATTCTGCACGTATAAGAACAGTGGCTTATGGCAGCCTTAGGATCAGAAAAGACAAATAATGAGACGATCCCATTAATTCTTTAGGCTTTCAGGGATAGAAAAGGGGAAAATACGGAATTATTAAAGGGTAAGTCTAACAAGAGTAAAATACAAACTAGGTTGCAACTAGCTAATAGAACCAAAACGTACCAAAGATGTGGTAAGAGTGAATCTTCAAATACAGTAAAGGAAAGAGTTCACAACAATATATCTAAGAGTAAGAGAAGGATTCAAAACCCTAAGAACTGGTAATATTAACAAAAAGACCCGTTTACAGGATCTACCAGCTATTGGCGTGTCTCCTATAAATGACTGTGTAAACAACCACTCTGTTTCCACTGTAAGTCTCTGTGCTATTTTGCTGGACTCCCAACAAACGTTTTAATGGTACTTACTGCCAAGGAGCATCCTCTCACTGCCATGATTCAAGGTCCTCAATAACTACTTCTCTGTTGTGAAATCTAATGTGAAGGACAAACACTACCAGCCCACAGCATAACAAGTTCTAATAAATTGCTTAATTAATGTGTTCAATACAAATGACAAATTATGTTACATCCTTTACTTCCATGTCTTTAATTATCCTGTCTTTCAAAACATTTTAAGAAGTCTTACATCACACAATCAGTCTTAAAAGCCAAAGATTTATGGCTGTGGGCTGATTTCATCATTTTATTTCCTTCTTTTTCACACGTTTCAGCCCATACAGCTTTTTGCCTAGATTTAAGATCTAAGATGTATGTAAATCTATTCCTAAACACAGAATACAAGGTAAATATGAAGCGTTACGGGGAGGGAAAAAAACCCCTCTGATTTAATCTATAAAAAAATGGCCTCCCAGTAATGTTAACGTTCAGGATAAAATAACCAAATCCTAAAGGAGTCCAATGAAAATATTTAGTCAGTGACAAGCAGGAAGGAAAGGCCTGGACAAAATGCAGGCAACAAAGCATTAGTAATGTTCTTGTAACCTCCAGGGAAGGGATGAAGATTCAGGAAAGGTACAATTTTATAACATCCTTTTTTTCTTTTATGTTCTATACAATGTATATTAACTGTGAACTAAAAAAATAGGTGTGGCAAATGAAGTTTTCATAACATTTAGAAAGGAATAATTGGGGGGTTATTTTTAGAAGTCAAATTTACTGTCACATATCTGGCACATCTGACAAACCCAGAAACGCATGGTATGTACGAAAAATTCTTTTTAACATCCTTGTCTGTATGATAGACTCATTAACCCCACGTTACTGAGCCGGGGAAGAAAACAGGTAAAAGCATACGTGTACATGAGAGGGGCTTTATTAGTCCATGTAAAGGATGGATCCTCCATCTGACATGAAAATTCATACTTCAACACGTTCACCACGTACTTCCACTTCAGCCTGCACTGAATTTATGCAGTTCTGGCATGGATTTCCAGTACAGTTTTAGGTCACACACTGGCAGAGAACAAAATTCACCATAGAAAATTCTCAGTTGCTTCAAGAGACACACTGAAATGTGCAACTTGAATTTTCCCTCATATGCATAGGCATCAAACGTACTGAAAAGAGAGGTTAAGGTCTGTGTTTAAAGTATGACTCAGAGGACTGGAGATGGTCTTAGTCTGATATTACACACTACAACCAAAAGAATAATTATAGACTAGAAAAGGGCTTAAGAATACACTTGGATATTACAGGTCTGCTTGAGATAAGGAGCATAAAGCAGTCAGGATTAAATGTCAGTCTTAACAGTGATTTCCTTACGTCTATGACTGCTCTGATAGGTAGTGGGCTTTAGTAGCTCTCCTCAATGTTAAATCACAAGAGCTGAGGGAGCAGAGACTGCTACAAAGTACAAAACCCCCACCTAAACCTTATAAACCTCATGAACATTCTTATAATTTTATGTATATTAGCTCTGACAGAATTGCCAATGGAAATCTTCAGCGTATTCCCACAGATTACTCACAGACTGAAGGAACACATTACAAAACACGCAAAAGCATTTAAAGAAATTCCAGTTACACTGGCTTCTGAAATGCTTCCAATTAGCTTGTGTGTGATCTTGTCCCTCTGACAGGCTCTGTAACATTCAAATTGTTGCATTAACGCATATATACATTCAGAATAAGTGCATAATTTGGTTTTCAGCCAGTTGTGGCTAATGCATTAAGCAATAATGTTCATCTCAAAAATATGATTTTCTTTGGTATCATGCTTCAAATAATGGATGAAAACTGGCCTTAAGCCTTAGCCCTTCAAACAGTGCAAGTTACGTGGTATAACACCACACGGTCTCTACAATTATTTACAAAGTCTCAAGAAAATTCACAGAAAACCATTCTTTTGCCTCAGACAGTTGGCCATGATTAATTCTTTGTGGATTTCTAATCAAGCTATGTAAAAGATCAAGCTACTTCCTCATGTAGAGCTACAGTTTTTGAAAATTTCTTTTTTGGGAGTAGGGTAAGTAGGCGAATTTATCAGTTTCAACTGGAGATGATACGTATTTTCGCAGCATGAATATATGAAATTATTAACCTTTTCCATAAGGACTCTGCTCATACTCTTTTTTTCCCTATATAGTTTTCAATAAGTTTTAACATCATGTTTTATACATCTCACTCAGACTCTATAGAGCCCAAGGCCTTTCTTTGTTCCTTGAATGTTTCTCCTTAGTTATGTATTTCATTGTTTTCCTAGGCCTGCTTTCTGCAGCTACACTGGAAAACCTTGTTTAAAGGTGATAAGAATTTGTGGAAACTCTCCTTCCCACTCTCCAAATGATACCTCACATCTAAATCTCACTTGGGAATTTTCATCTTCTCAGGTATTTACAGTCTTCATCCTTGTTTTGGTAAAGCCTAGGGCAGCACATGTCTTCTGGCATACATCATTAACTAAAAGCACTGTAAAACACCACACTTCATTGCATTTAAGCCATCTGTCCCATTTAAAAGGTATTGATATTTAACCCAAGACTGATGAGAATGAACAAACTGAATGTTCAGCACCCCTTGACATTTTAAGAAAATGTAAACCAAGGGTAAAATGAGGACAGCTCTTCCTGGCCACCTAAACAGTACATTTTCCTCAAAAGGGCCACTGTGAAGGGTAGCACAATATGGTTTGTTCACCCTGCCCTGCTCACAGAGTCCTTGAACACCCTGTCAAAATGAGCAACACTGGGCAACCAACATCAGGAGCACCTTGAGTTCTTCATTATATGCTCACTAAGCACCTAAGAATTGAAATTGCATCCCCCCTGCCTGACACTCTGCTCTTAGTTTATTTATCGGGGCTAGCTTTACAATTCATGTGTTTTCTACATTCTCAGTTCTCTCTCTGAACCTCTTTCTTTGTTTTATCCATGGTACCCAGCCCTCGGCTTTCAACTTCACACCAAACATTTTCTTTCTCAGCTTAAAAGGTTCCCAAGCTGATTTTCAGGTTAAGCAACACCTAACGGGAAAAAAAAAAAAACAACAAAACAAACCAACAAAACCCCCAAAAAACCCAAACCCAAATAACTTGCTGAAGTAATACCAGGCCTGCCTGGTAGAATTCAAGCTGACTAGAATTCAAGGGGGAAAAGCCCAACCCACATAAAACATTTTATTTGTAAGATCTTTTCTTAGTGTTTACACATTACGCAAGCATAACTAGCAAAGACCCAGTGCTACTGCTTTTCTAAAGTAGCAGGAAAGAGTAGTAATGCCTCTGTACTCCCACCTTCTTCACACTAAGAGGGAAAAGAAAGTTAAGTGAACAACAAGTGATCCATATTCCCTGGTTGTACAAAACAAGCACTACTCCTGTACTTACTGAGGATTCCGAGATTCAGGATATGTGGATGGAACAATTGAATTGTTTGGTTTGTGGGATTTTTAGGAAAGAATCTGTTCCTATCACAAATTCTTAAAGTGCATGTGTACAGCAGACAATCATTTCACTGCAGAAAAAGTACAAGACTACTTTGGAGCATGGACTGGAAGAGACTACATGAAAAAAGCCGTTTTGCACAAATTCATCTGTCTCACGGCATGATGCCATACATTCAATATGAGAAAATGAACTAATTATTTAACATTTGCATACAAATTACTTATTTTGGGGGGTTGAGGCATGGTTCTCTGTGTGATCTTGGGCCAGTTTCTGAACCTCTCTAAATCTCTGGTTCCTTATTTGCAAAGCAGATTAATATTAGTTATGCAGGATGGGGTGAGGCTTAATTAACTCAGACTTGTGAAGGGCTTTCTGATCTTTGGATACTATGGAGAAGAAGGACTAGAAAAATCCATTTAAAAGGAAAAGAAGCATGTAAACCCATGGCCACACAACAAACATTTGGTATATCAACTTCATACAGAAAATTTGTACTAACATTTCTTTGTAGTAGCAGCAAAAATTATATTAGCAGAAAGAATAAAATATGTATATTAAAAAGAATTAATTCACTTACTTCTTCCTAATTTCTAGGTCTGAAACTGGAACACATCTCAGGCCAGCTCCCAGTACCATGAGGGATGATGTTAGTAACACTGTTACCCTCAGACCTAAGTTGAAAAAACAACAGTATTTTACAAGTTAAATCAGTAAAGTTGCAAAAGAAATGTTGCTTAAATATATATATATTTACATGCAGTCTCACAGAAATAAAACATATTTCTTTCAAGTCATAAGCACTTTGGTGCTGATATAAATTCCAGACACATTATGAAATTCTGAGTTATTTTCTACACTTACATTCCAGCATTACAAAGGCTTACTCTTGGCATAGTAAAGCAAAGGAGTGTACCCACAATCTTTACAGACATTCTTGAAAGTGAAAAGTGGTAATAAAAGTATCATCAAAATGTACAATATTCCCTTTAGAATTAGAGGCATAGGGGAACATGCTCTACTGTGTTATCTGAAATCTAGGCAGATGCAAAGAAAAATCTGGACTTGTTCATTCTTCTCCAACCACTTAACGAGCACAGACACAGCACTGTTATTGTTTTCTTTCATAATGCAGATATGCATTTCATCTCAAAGAAACAACCATTTATTCAGGGGAAAAAAAGTGCGAGTATTTTTTTGCAGTCCTTGCAATTAGGGCACTTTTTTGCTGCTCTCAGCTCAAATTGTCAGAGGTTGTAAATATCATACATTGGAAAAAAGCCACAATTGACTGATTCTTTGAATACTTTTTTTCGTCATGTGATTTTCAACTGAGCAGTGCTTAGGTTAGAAACAACCTTATCTTCGTGCTGCAATTCCTTTTGCCAGCAGTTTGTTTGCTGCTGCTAAGGTGTTTCCATAAGCAGCAGAGAACAGTGACAGCTGAGAGGCTTAAGCTCCAGAATCTTGAAAAACACTGAAATCATAAACATGCACAATTAAAATCCACAGAGAGAGTCTGCATCTGAGAAGTTGTAAATTTTGCAACAATTTCACAGCAACGAACAGAAAATAGAGGGCTTCCATATTCTTAGTAGAGTATAATAAAAATTATTAATGATGACAAACACATAATATCTCTAACATTTAGGTAAAACTAGGAATTACCCAAAATACAGATGGTAAAAGAACCTGTCCTATGATAAGTCACCTATCAAACGACTTTGATTCTTTCTAAAACTGCCTCCTTTCAGAGGAGTGCTCCCTCTGTTAGTGATGCCTGTAATCAGTACAATTCAACCAACAGTTGCATTAAATATTTCATTTCCATGTATTTTACTAAAATGTAATTTTACTGGGTGAGACATAATTTTGCTCATATTGTGACAGCTCTTAGTGAACCTCATTCACAGGTATGCACCTCCTGGTGCTGGACACTGCACAAACCAAACCAAAGACAAGTTTCTCTCTCAATCAGCGTAGCCCAGAAAAACCCCAACAAAAAAAAGTTAGTAAGTTAAGTTACAGGTTTTCTGAAATGGAAGAATGACCTCCTCTGGTAAGGCTCAGTCATTTACACAAGGAATACCAGCTGCAGTGATGTGACTCCAAAGGACACCTCACATCCCTAATGCCCTGGAGAAGTATCATCAGACAAAAATATTTCTTTCCTGGTAGGATTTCCCAATGCCTCCTCCAACTTAGTTGCTTGACTCTGTGCTCAAACCAGGAAATGGTGCTGTTAAACTGGTTTTTCAAGTGTGTTCAGAGAGCCCTAAATAAATGCCCACTTAATATGGCTGTTCAAAGCCTTCATGTTCTTGTGTTTGCTGGGTCACCACAAGTCTTCACGCCGCACTTAACTCCACATTAACATACTGCCTATGCTGTGCCGGTAGTTCCTTGTATCTGGATTGCACACATAATGCTTTTGTCTTTTCTTCTTGGAAGTTAACCTTTGTTAGCACTGCTTTTGTGTATAATGAAAATCTGTATGCAGTAAGGATTGGAATTTTATGGATGGGAAATTGAAATACAAATCTTTTATCTGAAAAGCCTGAAAACCAAGTAAGTTTTAAATTAAATCGGCACAAAAATTGCCTTAAAAAAAACTCCAACATGCAATTTGGTGAAAAATTAATTAGATGCTGAAGTTTGCCTCCAGCCCTAAATTTAGGCTTATCTTTAATGTCAACCTCACATGTCAGGTAATTTTAAAGTAAAATTATCTGTTAAAGCTTCATAATCGTGTATGCCTGATCTCTCCATTCTTTGAAGTCCTTATCTTGAATACTATTTATTGTAAGGTATCCTTTTTAAATGTTTTGATTGCACAGATTATTCTTTGTCCTTTTTTCCCGTTTCCACCTTAACATGTAAACCCACCCATGAAAATTCCTTCAGTTAATGCTCCATGCTGAAAACGATGACACCAAGGTGAACAAAACACTGTCAGACAAGCAGCACATTAGACATTTTCTTTGCTAATTACACAATATAGTTTCACCCTCTAAGCACCTCACCCTGTTATTTTGCTTTACATTTTAACTCCTTTTCATCTTTGTTAGAAACCAGTCTTTTTATTTATTTCAGTATTTTTATTTTGAATGCTGCAGTTGTCCTTACACTGAATTTGACATCTTGTATTACTCTAAAAGGTGCACCCCAGAGTGCTTAAGATAGCAACCATGCATCATGGGGACTATAAACCAAAGTAATCAACCAAGCCTGAAAAACAGCCTGTGAACCTTGCAGAAAATTATGTCTCTATTTTAAAAGATCTAAGTAATTCACTCAACCAAGAGATTTTGTGTAGATGTAATTAACTTCACTAATTCTACCCTGTAAATGCAAGCAGTAATTGGAGGGACTGGGGGGCGTACAGCTTCTTAAAATCCATCATTCAGTTTCTATCTCTTTCTATCTGAGGTTTCTGACACATGGCTGGAAGGGGAAGGAATTCCTTTAAAAGAGATTTTCTGCCAATAGGTGAAGTTTCGTGTTCTTTACACCTTATCTCCTTAGCTGCTCATTCCCATCCTGCTCTTGGCAGGAGGTTTCTGGGCCCCACAGGTGGCAGCGGCTCTTGAGCAAATTGTGGCCTCGTTCAGAACAGCCAAACCTCACTGACAGCAACGGAAAAGTCCAAGCAAGCAGCAGAAATTGAATCGGTAATAAAAAACACGTATTAATTATCATTTATGAGTGTAACAGTCGATATTATTCAACTGTTTAACCCTCCTGTGGCTCATAACACCATCTGCTTTATGACTTCAGCAGTCAATGCTGCATTTGCTGTTTTATATTTATTTTTAAAACAACTGTCTCCAAACTCTGGCCACCATTACAGATTTAACAAACTCTTAAGCCATGATCCCCCACCACCCACTGCCCAACACAGAGCAGGAGTGGAACCCCACCATGCTGGAACGTGGGCACAGAAGCTGCCAGTGGCACCCAGCTGCTCTTCAGCTCCCTCACAGCAACATCAAGCAAGAGCATCCAGGACGTGGGTGCTGATCTCCCACAACTCCTCCAGCATGCCTTACTTTCAAGATGCTTTTCAAAGTAGATGAAAAGAAAATGCATTCCCCCACCCCCCACATTACTGACTTGTAACCCAATGAGTGAATTACTATGCCCAGTTTAATGAGAAACTTAACAAAAGATGCCGTTGTCCTCATTCCAACAATTTATGCATTAGAGTTCGTCATTCATGAGGAGAACGTGATTAACTTGCTCCTGCGCATCCCCGACCTGAGCCCAGCACAGCAGCTCCCTCGGTTCCCTACTACTGCTACAGAGTACTGCAAGGGGCAAGCAGCCCCTTCTAGCTCACACACACGGCAGACATTGTTTGAGTTTGGTCCCCCCCTACAATGAAGCATTCATCCTAGGGGAAATCCCAGTTGGATGGGCAGAACAGACAAGTTTTCACCTTTCTCCTTTTTTTTAATGGAAGTTTGGCCAGAGGAAAGGCTGCTGGATTCAGCCCTTCCCCTGGCAAGGCAGTAGTGATTTCCCTCATACAGCTCACACACCCTGCTCTTAGATACAGTAATATTTGAGGGGTTTCCTAACTTCCACTGCAGATACTAAAATCAGTTCTCAAATACCAAGTACAACAAGGCTCTGAGTAGAAACAAGTGACATCAGCCTGCTGCACTTTTTCACAGTTTTTAGAGACCAGGCTGAAAGCGTGAATGGTCTCTTCTGACACTGAACTGAGAGCATTTGCTTAACTTCCCCTATCATTTTGAATAAAATGTATCTAGCTAAGAGAAAATAGAATGTAAAATTCTGCCTTGGTCCACACACACCAGGAAATTAAAAACTCACCAATT
The DNA here is from genome assembly GCA_013397755.1 of Cnemophilus loriae. NCBI lineage: Eukaryota > Metazoa > Chordata > Aves > Passeriformes > Corvidae > Cnemophilus > Cnemophilus loriae. The sequence goes on along the minus strand of VZTF01002536.1, from coordinate 29,891 downwards.
GAAACAGCTGTTTTAACAATTCACCATTAAACTGTGCTTTTCCTCCCAATTTAAAGCAAATTCAAAGAAGTTCTTGTTTTGCCTTTCTTGACAAAACGAACCACAGTTCCTGCATGTTTCCTTCTATGAAATTAACCTATGATAAAGAACTTTTAAATTTAGGTTCAGTAAGCAAAGTATTGAGCTCCAAGTCTTCCACAATTTTTCTTTGGACATGGAATTGTTTTTACATCTTGTTTAAATGCCCTCCTTATTGCTCAAGCATTCTTTTTTAATGGGTTTCTTTGCTGGATACCAATCCTCTGTTTCATATGATGGGTCTGCTTTTCTCCCTTCTTAATACATGCCTATACATTTAGTTATAATTTTAAAAAGGCTTAATTAAACAGCTCTCTTTATCAGAGAATCCTGCAAGCACTGCACACTCACCATCCTCCAGAAATCTTTGGATTTTGAACATAATTCTAGCAAAATTATACTAATAGCCGCAACATTTACTAGCATAATATCGATTATCTTTGCCATGATTAAAATACCAAAAAAAATGGCTTTCTACTAAACGCAGCAAATAAAACTTGCATTGTGCCTGCTCTTTGCCAAATTGACTACAGTCATTAGGAGGATAAGTGGCAATCCTCTTTCAGAAGAGGCATCCTTGCATCAAGCAATACAATTTTCAAAAGAAAAGAACGTTTTCACTGATTTAAAAATACTTCATAGCTGAGATGTGGTCCCAGTCTTTCTGCTAATGCATGGAATAAACTTGAAAAGTCAGTATATTGGGCCTGCCTCAGATTCCACAAAGGCACTTGATTGCAGAGTGGCATAAATTGTGTTTGGAAACTCAATGGAAAATAAATACATTCTCAAGAATAGCATCAGTAAAAACTGGGAACCAAATACAAACACTGCATGCAAGAGAGAACAACTACCAGGTCGTATGTAGCTAATCCAAAATTACAGATTCACAGATAATTCCGAGGTGGAAGGGACCCACAAGGATTGAGTCCAACTCTTAAGTGAATGGCCCATACAATGATTGAACCCACCATCATAGCCCATAAAGGGATTGAACCCACAGTGATGGTGTTACCAGCACCATTACCACCATGCTCTGATCCTAGTTTGATGGCCAAGATACCATTGGTGCTATTAATTGCTGCTTCTGTCATTGGGTGTTATTAAGCACAACCTGAACCTCCCTTTCTCTCTGGGTACTTGATGCTGATGCTTTAAGTTATTGCCCCATTTCAAACCTCTGTTTTTAAAATAAGCTGAAGCTGAGTGCTTCCATTCATTCCCCTGGCTTTATGCAGCACTGCCATGACAGCGTCCCAATTTCAACTGGAAAGATTTAGGACCTGACTACTTTTTTTTCTGATTAAAAATGAAGCCAACTCAATTTAAACATTCTGCAAGACAGGTGACAGCATCCTTCTGGCATCAAAATGTAAGAACCAAGCTCTATCATACAGAGCCTGTCTGAAATAAATTAAACCAAGAGCTACATTTCAACCCTCAGTCTTGTCTAGGGCACAAGAAGATCTTTCCCCCCAGCACAGCCCAGTTCTACCTTTCAATGGAGGGTTGCAGGGCAGATTCTACCAGACACTGCTCCAATTTCTGTCTGACATAAACAGCTGGCAGACTGAGATGTCCAAATGAAATACACACTAGAAACTTCTTGAAATGTAGATGTAGGAGGTAATGATCTTCAGAGGAGCAATTTATCTTTATAGTATCTTACAGCTGTTGCAACAGAATCTGTCAGCAATTGCTGCCCAGTTAACAGCAAGGCTATCAGCAGGAGTTTGACATTTCTATATGAATTGATATACTTGCAAAATTTAAATTTGAGGAAGCAAACTTTGTACACAAACACAACAAGTTGAAGTAAAATAGTTCCTGTGATTTGGACAAACTTTCTCATCAGAGTCAGAAATTCAGTAGAGTCAATATCCCAGAAGTGTCATCAGCACTGATGGGGGGAACCCACAGGGAAGTCCCTGCCAAATCAGGAAGACAGATGGGTGCCAACAACCAGACCTGACCCAAAGATAAAGTCATCTCTGTTTCTAGCACTTGTTGGACAGACATAGCAAGGCTGTGTGCAAACTGAAAGCATGAGGGCCAACACACATGCTTTCTTTTTTCCAGTGTACATCTCAGATGAAGAACATGCATTCTCTGCATAAACGCCATCATGTGCATCCTTGTAAGGAGAGTATCCCTCCCAAATTCTGAGATTAGTTAAGAATCTTGTAAAAAAACACAAGATAGCTCAGAGACTCAAAGCACAAAATTTAGCCAGTCAAGCGTTTCACAGAGAAGACATTCATCTTGAGGGAAATGACTGAACACATATAACCACTAAAACAGATATGCGAGCTGACAGAACATAATTGTGAGAAACTAAACTAAATAGAATGCAATTGAGAGTTATTACAACAACCACACAACCACTCCACAATTCCTGAGCTGCTGAATCTTTCGTTATGTGCACTCTGACTGTAAGGAAACCAAGACACTTAAGTACAAGCTCTAATTGCACTGCTAGCTTCTGGTTCGTATTGTAAATACTTTTCCTGTTTTTAAGTTATTTTTATTCTTCTCCACACACACCCCTCCCCAATATTCATTAAAGCATATTAAAGTCCTTATTCTTCTGTTTACTCTAGATACAAGAATTTGACTGCACCTGTTAGAAAGAACAACAAGCTAAAACAACCACGTCAAGAGGTTGCAGGGTGCTTTTATCTCATTTGCATGGATGAAGCCAAGCCCATGTGAACAGTGGACCTATTCTGTTCTAACATTATCCCAGCGTATTAGACAAGGACATAATCAATCTCTAAAAATATGTCAAGGAAAGTATTGCTTTATTTTCCTGCTCTCTACTCCTCTACATTTAGGTATTACAGACTTAATGACCCAAGGTCTTTACAGAGTTGGCTCCACTACGACGGATTTAACCATGGTTGGTGACACACTACACCGGTAAATACTCTACACCTGTACAGTTTTACACCTGTAAAAGCAAGTATTTCAGAGTTTGTGCAGCGATTTAAAAGCCTGGTACTGTAAATAAAATAGTCCTGTTTTTAAGAACTGAACAGCTTAATCTAAGCTTTCCAATATACAAAAAGGTAGCTTACAAGTAATGAAGCTTCCTTCCACATGGCAGTGAAGGATTTTGAAGCATCCTAACAGTTTAACATCAACAATGGGAAAAAATGGCAAAATATGTAAATTAGAAATCTGCATTGCAAGTTTATACAAGTGTTTTAAATTCTATTCAGCAATCCAGAGACTGACATTTTGCCTGAACAGATAAACAAAGTGCTGAGCTGAATAGTATTAGCTGAAGATCAAAATGATGATTTTAGAATCAGTTTTAGACCCTTTACTAGAATATCTCCTATTCTTTAATAATGGGTTTCTTGGCTTCAAAGGAGACCAATTATTTTAGCCATTATTGTTATTACACATTTTACTGCAGAAAGCATCCATTTTATCTGCAACTAATCCAAGTGCAATGAACCTCTCTTAATGTTTGCAGAGCATCTCTGAGAGAAGAGAGCACTGGCCTGCGGCAGCAGGACCCGCATATCTCAACATGCCTTATGAAACTGGGCAGGCAACTTCTCTTCTGCTTCCCCTTTCTCTCTTTCCCCTCAACCTCTGCCTTGTTTATTCAGGCTACAAACACAGGGAAACAGGAGCCAGTCTCACTATTAGTAGTAGAAACTCTGTTATATCAGGTTTTCTCTTCAGCTGAGGTGAGTGCAGTGCTGGGATACAACAAAAAAGAGCTATTTGAGTGCTTCCTAACCTGTGACGTTACCAAACACTTGTATGAGTTGTTCTCTCTTCTCTCACCACAGGTAGCTGCTTTCTACTCTCAACACCAGTATCTAACAACACATGAAAATTCAGGTGAATCATGGAATCCATCTTCGTCATTTGATAAAATTAAATCTACATAATGGCACGTGCTAGTGTGTACATAGAGAGAGATGCAGAACTATCGACAAAACTAGCCAATAATGTAGTCGGGGGCTAAGCCTCCCTAGTAATTCTGAAGCTAAAGTAAGATGTCACTAACAAGTTGACAGAAAGTACAAGACAAGAAGCCTTCACTCTAGTTCTCTCTGCTGTATTCCTGAACGAACACCAACAACTTCAGCGCTTACAGCACCACCCGAGGGGAGGGAAGCACTTTCTTTCTCTTTCCACTCCTTTCAAGGACTCCCAATTGCACAGCAGGCTCAATTACTACTAACTACAGAGCCTTACCCGTGGCAACAGAGAGCAAAAACAATCTCTCTTACGCACATCTACCAGGGAAGATGTTCTGTTCTTATTTCGGTAGTACTTGCTCACACCACTCAATGGTGCATGAAATTCTTTTTAAGAAGTACAGAAGTATTTTGCTTTGCCTCAACAGAGCATCAAGAAGCAACTGCACAGCAAGGATTGGCAGCTACATTAAATACTGCCCAGTGCATCCGATAAGCAGGACACTAAGTGCAAAGTTTCTTCTTTTTATTATCCCTGGTGCGAGTGGGGGAGATAAAGAGCTGGAAGAGCTTCACTGATGTAATATCCATGCAGGTCTTGTGACTTATACGAAAGGTCACTGGAGTGAGCTTTCAAATTTTCTCTGTGTGAACAGTTTCAGTGTTACTTTAACATTAAAAAGAATCAGGCATTATTTAGGGTACGTAGTTCATTCTAAAAGACATCTTTTGCAGCACTATAATGAGTCCTAAATCCATCATATTTTTTAAGGGTCCTGATCAATTCTTTAGGTTCATGTGAATAATTAAAATTATAACACCACCACCTTTCTCAAGTATTCAAAAGGGGTGGCTCTCATCAACAAATAAAGGAGTAAAACAAAAAAGTTTCTAGCTGTGGTTATACTTGATGTCCTATATTCCAGAAAAACACCGGCATTCTTTGCAAAAAGCAGAAGACCTCTCATTTTCAAAACACGTCACTCTCTCTGGCTGAGTCACAGATCTCCAGCCCTAAAAACAGGAAAAATCTAAAAAATCCTCTCTACTAAAAATCTGCATGAGAAAGTTTAATTTACAGCCTTTGAGGAAGTTGGAGCATTGATCACAAGCTCCTGCAGCACAATTACAGCTACAGCACAGCTACAGAGCTACAATAGCACAAGCACGTGAGAAGCATTAAAAAACCAAAGTTACAGCAGGAAGTGACGGAATAGCTCTGAATGTCACCACTAGGAGAAAGGCAGGGCAAGCCATCATCTCCCTGGCACTGGGAATATATTATTTATAATATATAATATAACTATAAAACTTCTTCAAGAAATTTTTATCAGGTCTTTGGTCTGCTCAGTTAAGGCTACACCACACTGCCAGTGGAAGAATTCAAATACTCTCCAAGAAAAATTGTAAAATAATGAAATAACTGCCAAAACATAATATTTCTTCAATTTACTTCTGCTATTCTCAGCGCCCACCATTGTTTTGGGGGTTTTGAAACAAATATTTTATATAAACCAAATATTTTTATTTGACAATGTCAGGTTACAAATTTTCACAACAGGAAAGATTATTTCAGGACCTGTGTTATGCACTGTTTCATCAGTCTGAAAAGGCAAGCAAATACCCCTGTTTTACATGACTCTTTTCCCACAAGCAAGGCATTTCTTACCAGAACAAAAAAATGCACAGGTGAAAAATCAGCCATGCAGAAAATATTCAAACTTTATTAACGAGTAATGAACCTCATTTTCGTGTTTGCTCCAGACTTGTTTTTCACTTCTAAATCACAACATGAAACTAACTCCTAAAAACAACATCTGCTGAAAATAATGAATAAAAATTATTTTGTTTATGCAGTTGCGTAATGCTCTTGCTAGAATTCAAGAATCAGTAAAGCGGGGTTAGTTCAGCATTACCAAGTGAAAATGGTCTTTCTTTGTTCATACTTAGTCTCTTCTGACAGGAAAAATAAATATCGTTAATTCTTTGAAGAAGAGACTTAGTTTTCTTTAAAGGAAATAGATTCTGCTTTTGCAGAACAATAGCTGATATACTTTAACAGAATTCTAAACTAATAGCTTGGAATTATAAATACAGTACAAACATACAGCTAGCAAAATGAATGCAATACAACTTTCCTAAGTACTTTACTACTTCCATAATAAAAATCTATGGGAAAGCCCAGGGGACTTTGATAATAGAGAAATTATTGTTGTCATTCACATTATAAAAGTTAGTACCAGCTACCTTTATGTAGCATGGCTGCCACACTATTAAAAACTCCCAGAAGAAAGGAGACTGGCAAAATTCCAATGTTTTTAAAATGCAGCAATGCAGTGCAAAACAAAACAGTATTTTAGCACATTTTATCCCATTCCACAAGGCTTTCTTGAAGGCGAGGGATACCAGCCAGAGGGACCACATCCTCTTCTGCATCCCACTGGTGCCTCCATCACGAGGCCAGACATCCGTCACCACCAAAGCCACACAATGAGGAACAGCCACCCTCCTCTGCGTCAGCAGTGCCTGGAGAGCCCCGCAGGGAGCAGGCGGCTGTGGCCCACGACACCTCAGGGGAGGCAGGGGTGTAGGAAGGGCCAATTCACCCTCTGGCTGACATGAGACAGTGCCAGGCAGAGTTCAGAGGTTTGGTTGTGAAGAGGCAAAACACTGCGACCTTGCTGGAGACAAGAAAAAGCAAAAAGGTCAATTATGTCCCAAGAGATTCCCAGCTCCTGGTTTTAAAAGCGCCTCTCAGGGCAGTTCACAGAAGCCATGCTGCTGACCTACAGTGCTGTGCAGGCATCTGTCCCCTCCCCATTTGCTGCTGGCTACCTCAGTCCTATTTCCTACTGCCTCTTGCAGTATCCATTTCCCTGTGCCTCCTACGCAACTCGTTCCTCCACCTTTCCCATTCCCAGCATTTCTCGCCCTCTGGCTCCAGATCTTATTTCTGCATCTGTGCCTCCCATAGTCCACCCACTACCTTGCTCCATTATTCTCCCCTTCTCTCCCTCTTCTCATCTACCCATGGGCTTTTCTCACTCCTTTGAGCCCTTTGAGCTTCTCGTATCCAACCTCTCTTACCCCTCAACAACCAATAGGAGTGGAGAACAGAGGAAAATAGGATGACAAGATGGGCATACCACAACACAGGTGAGGCAGCAAGTAGAGAAGAAGCTGTCAGATTAGAAAGAACTTGGGTCAAGAGAAGCTTTTGAGGAGTAGTAAAAATACATGAGCATACAACAAGGGAGGTACAGGCGCACAGCTGCCCTGGTATTATACCCTCTGTGGTCAACTTCTAAAAGCTACTGTTGACAAAACATCTTACCTGGACCTGTGTCCTGACCCAGTTTGGGGATGCTTCAGTGCTTTAACTCTGCTTGTGTTAGCAGTTGCATAAGAAAAGCAAAAGATTTTACACTGGTAAATGATTTCCCTATTTATCAATTTCCCAACATCAAGGTATATCAAGTTACATACAGAATCACAGAATTGTTAGGGTTGGAAGGGGCCTCTGGAGACCCTCTAGTCCAAACCCTCTGCCAAGGCTGAGGGTCACCTGGAGCAGGTTACACAGGAAGGCATCCAAATGGATTCTGAGTGTCTCCAGTGAGGAGACATGACTCCACAACCTCCCTGTGCAGCCTGTTCCAGTGCTCTGCCACCCACAACATGAAGTTCTTCCTCATGCTGAGGTGGAACTCCTTGTGTATTAGTTTATAGCCATCACCCCATGCTCATTGTGCTTGTCTGAGCAGTGCACCAAAGCCTCAGAAGAGCATTATCCCCAGACAATATGACCATTACTATTGTCACATGAGCTATTTGCAAATGTAATTATTTTACTTCCCACCATGGAAAAGTTCTTTCAAATCAAGCACGCAGCTCCCTGAAATGCTTCAGTATATGGGGTTTAAACAGCTGTCCCAGAACCCCTGCACAGCTGCAAAGACCTGTGTGAAGAGTGCAAAGGGCACAGCACTTGCACAGGAGAGCAGCATAAAGTGAATGTAGGGAAACACGGCAGCAAACAGAGCTGGGGGGGAATCCCATCCAACAGAAACACCTAGCTCCAGTAAAGGACATATATCTACAGCCATGATTGATGCTTTTCAACTCAGCCTGGCCCAGCAGGAGGTATGGGAAGTGCTACGAAGAATCAAGCTAGCATTGCGGTGAGGAACCATAACAGCATCAAGTTAATACAACTCATCACATAGTAATTAAAGCTCTCTGTTGCTAATCACTGTGTATCAAGTGGTCTTCTGCAGCATGCCTGACTCCAAGGAGGGTGGGCCAATCAATTCTCTAACGAGTCCTGACTTCCGGAAGCACTTGCACAAACACTCTGTGGACATCCATGTAGCCACAGTATATAAAATTAAGCAACGAAAGCCAATTTAGTTCAGTCTTCCTTTTCCTTTTCTTTCGATGATATAAAGTATGTCTGTACAAATATGCACACTAGCACTCATCAAAATAAATTTTGTAAAACCAAGCTGATCAAATATCTGCTCTAGTGGGATTTACCCATATTCAGCTCTCTAATTGCTTCTTTCATCTCTCCATATGAAAAGCAACACTTCATCTCATTTCTTCCAAGATTTGTTAGCTTAGGAAAATTAATCCCTTTCACAGGATTTGATAGGTGTGGATCAGTATCACTTACAGGATAATGAAATATGCATCATTAATAGCAGGCAGTAGATGTCTACAGGATGAGAGAGACAGACTGGAGTAAAACAGGTATTTTCCTTCAAACTTCTTTTGTATTTGGTTTAAGTGCATCAACCACTTGCATTTTCACCAAATACATGCACCTTTCACTTCTTATGAGTCAAGGCATTCTCCCCCCACTTCTTTCTTAGATGAAGCCCTAAGTCCACATTTAACTTTCATTCAATCTGAAAGAGCTTCTTGCTGCTTTTGTTGGAGTTAAAACCTTTGCCATTTGTAAGAGACTTAAGGGTCATAATAGCCTGAAAAACTTTTAAGATCACCAAAGGACTTTGCCCACTATGGCGAACTGTATACAGAAGCAACTGCTCATCTGTGACCGCCAAACTCCCCATCCTGCCCCTTCCCCTCAAATACCACTCCATGAATTCCTGGAAACTTGGACAGTAATTTATGCCACTTGATGGGAACTTCAGATAAGATAAAAGTGGTAATATTTTCCGATTATCTCAGACTAGGAAGAGAAAAACAAGCTGGAGGAGTACTGGTAATGAATACAAAGAATCCACAGTGAAAGACAACGCAGCAACTGGGCTGAAAATCAGCTCTGACTGTGTCCAGCAGATGAAGGCCATAGCCCACCCATTTAAGATGGGAAGCCCACCAACTCAAGAGAAGAGAAAGACTGAGCACGGGACTAATTAGCATTAGAAGAGAGGGAATCGTTTAACCAATAGAATAAAAGAACTGTGTAGCCAAATGAGCACTGATTCCTTTGTTCGCTAAAATGTATAAATGGTTAAAGTTCTCAGTGACCTCGGGACCCCTACCACTGATAAAACAAGAAGAAGAGGATCAACGGGATACTGTCTGGATCTGTGGGTGGTGATAACTTTCCACTTAATCTCTCTGTCACTCCCTTTCACCCTCTCCCCCTCTTTTTCATATTTCTTTCTATCTCTCTCTATGTCACATTTACTGTTAAATAAAATCCATACTATGGACTTGGACGTACGGTCTTGTTTGCACCTTAATTCGGGCAGAGGCATCTCTCTAATAATCATAATAACTGGATCCTACCACCATAAATACTAAGTAGATTCAGTTGTTTATGATGAGGCTACTCTCTAATCTCTGCATCACACTTTCCTTTCTTACTTGCTCCCTTGCCATTCTACTCACATTTTTGTATCTGTAAGTTTTCCCATGGGAATTTCTTGTAGGCTGTACTAAGCTACCAAAGTCAGAACGCCTAGAAACTTCTTCTATTGTTGAAGTGTGTAAATCCTTTTGGCTTGATGTCACTAAGTTAAAGTCTTACAGCCTTACACCAAGTCTTATCCCAGATGTTTTTAGCTGAGGCTCACACTTGAACTTAGCACATGAATTATCAAATTGCTCATTTTGAAATATTGGGCATTCATCTTGCACTCATGAATCTAAGACAAGAAAAGTCTGTTTCTGAGATCATGACAAAAAGATGAAAATGTGTTTCTCTGCCAAAGGTGAAAATTCTCAGACTTTCAAGGTTCACAAGTCACCTATTTTGTCCTTCTGTTAAGCACCTATGGATACAGAACTATGGATACTTCCAACAAAACCTCCCATTTTCTTGCGAGTGCCACCATGGAAAGTACTTCACATAATCCATCTATATCAACAATTGAATCTATCAGCAACTACACTTGCAGCAATTCTTCTAAGTTATTAGTAACATGCTCCAATTTATATTTACATTGTCCAAAAGCCTGAATGACAGAGAAGGGCTCTGAAATGCCAACACAATGGATTCACTTGGCCATTCATGTTTTCACCGACTTCTGGAACAATAACCTGCTTCCTCTCTGTACCCATTTTCACACCTCTCAAAATAAACCCAAAAGCACTTCACAAATACTTCCTAGACTAAAATCTCAGGGGAAAACAAGTTCACTTGGAGTCACCTCCCTTCTGTCCCAGAGACCCTATATGTGAGGTAGAGGTATTCAAAGGTCCCCTGAAAGCAAAACCAGCATTTCTACGCATGCAGCACCAAGTGACAATCCAGGAACTCCAAACATGAAAGCTGCCATGCACAATTCTGTTTATCCATCATGTGTAGTTTATTTTATATGGAGAACAGTTATTAAGACATTTTTATATTAGTAGGTCCAATTTAGTAGTTGTACTCAACATTCATGACAATTTTGTCAGACTGCATTATTTAATCTCAAAATTCCCAGGTGTAAGAGAAAGAACTATCAAATGTCTCAGAGAAGGAAACCAAAAAGCATGATTTAGGAGACAGCAATAAAATAAGGAGTTTGATATTCAGGAAAGGAATAACTACTCATACAAATAAAAACTTTCATGGTGTCAATGGACAAGCCAATCTCGATTAAAACCAGAATCTGATTATTGAAGTTTTCTCTCTACTTCATAATGTAATCACTATAATAACATTGCTGTGTAAATTTAATTTCAGCAAAATAAAGTTACTAAGATTGTCTACGCAAGCCATGTAAGCATACATAATTTTATTAAAAAGGACCAAGAAATAGATTACATTCTACTTTTACAAGTAGTATGTCTCGTCTTCAAACTCAATATAAAACTGTTCACTGTATTCCAAAAATTAATGAAAAATATCACCATTCTATTCAATTTGTTTAATGTAAACTATCTTAAAATATTTCATTCTTCATTGCCTCTTCTTGCTTATACGGGAACATAATGAAGACTGACATATATTGCTTCTAGGTCTCACCTTGTAACTAGAAGCTTAATAAAACCTCCTTGGTGAACCAGATCCAGAGAAGTACGTAAGCCTTTAATTTCAAGTTAGATATATAAACATCCTAACAGTCTTGTGTGCCTGTATTTACAGTTCTCTGGAAATGAAACACTCAAGGCACAAAATGTACACAAACACTCAAGCACCATGTGACGAATTGTAGCTAATTTTAATCATGTAAACAACAAGGGTCCATCCAATAGCACATTGAAGTAATTTCCCATTTAATTTCAGTCTTATTAAATCTCTAAAGATAATTAGAACTTAAACAAGGACTCTCTAATCCTATTGCTAAAGAAAATGTACCAAATAAGACACATGTAGCTCCATGGCACCCTCCATCTTTTCACCTTTCTTCACTAAGAAACCAACCAAGACAACACCTGTAATCCTACACATAGAAAAGAGTTTTCAGACGCACCCAAAATGGCACACACTGAAAAATTATGTAGGCAAATATAATTCCTGATTTTCAACATGCACCCATCCCAGAACAGGACTAAGAAACGTGACAGATGCCACCACTGCCCTTATACAGCACCCAGCCACAGAGCACGGAAACCCCCAAGGGTGCCCAAGGGCTGGCACAAGTCTCCATTCAGCTAGAGGAAGTTGAGAGGCAGGAACAGGAACAGAGCTCATTCCCCAAAGAACTTTCAGCTGTGACATGTAGCCTCACTATGCATCTGAAAACGTATGTATTTTTGAGAAGGACAAGAGCTCAGCAAAAATACAAAGTAGCTTTCAATTTACACAGCTTACAGACATGGGCTAAATCCAGGCTTCCTCCAGTACCTCAAAGACTCTTTAAAATAGTGTTGAACACCCTTCAAAAAATGTCTTCTCCGAGTCTGTTCAGATCTTCAAGTAAGATATTCTTTGTGAAGACTTATGAAGACCGTCACTACCTTCCTGATGAAAAATCATCCTCAACTTCATAAGAAACATGATATCCCTACAGATCCATAGGAACATAGGCTTAAGTCAACCAAGACTTTTTGTCATGCTGTTTCTGGCACCAAGAACTCTTCTGGGTCATCCTCTGGGGAGGCATACAGTTGCCAGTAGTATTTCCCAGGGAGCCAGAAGTGACACCATCTATCCACCTTTCCCAGTCCGTGTATTCCTCCCCAGTTGCCTTGCTTGGGTCTGCTGCGACCAGGCCTTCGGAAAGAATCCAGGAGATACCCTCAGCAGGCCAGAACAAAAAAGGTCGCAAAGGCTAAGAAAATTTTTGAGGTTAGAAAACCAAAAAACATTGTAATTCCTCCCTTCTAGAACCCTTCTGTACAAAACTGAAGAACAGAGCTTATTTAGCACACCTTTCACTAAAAATAAACACTGCAGTTGTCTCTTCTCAGACGACCTCACACTTCTCTGAGACGCTATAATGGAACTGGATCACGGAGTCCAAGAAATGCTTCTTGTAACTATTAACATGCCTATTCATGAATATTTAATCTTTCAACTTCCAATTAGTTAAGAAGCGAAAAAAAAGAAGAAAAAAGTGACCAAACCCTTACAAACAGTACTGAAACATGGAGCAGGTGCACAAAATGTACAACAGAAATCTGGTATGGATACAGATTTATGCTGTGAACTATGTACTGCAATGAACAACTGAAAACCAAAAAGACCAATATTTCTGAACTTCTTCTGAAGCATCATAACACAAAATCAGACTTAAGTGACAGCAGGCAGCTACTTATCAGTTAGATTTACCTCTGACTGTGAAGTATAGGACTATCTAACAGCACAATCTCCTCTCAGATTCTGACATGCCTCATCTACAGTGTCATACTTCTGATACATGCCAGGTTTTACATGTTGACACTTCACAAATACATTTTTTCCTGACAGCTCCTTTACTAGCCAACTCCAACGACAGATGACGGAAGTCAGAGAGTAAATGGTGTAGCTTCTCCAGAGTAAATCTGATGTAACAGCAAGCAAGTGAAATACTGCTCTTGCAAGAAGATAAGATTCAACCAACTTTACAGCTTCGAAGCAGTAGAGTCAAGATCTTCCTGGAACACGTGTACTCCAAGGAGCAGGTAACTCCCCAGGACACGCCTCCAGCGGAAGTGTGCCCCATGGCTGACTCGGGCTCAGCAGCTCTCCTCTTTGCTCCATGACAAACCAAGCGGCAAGACTCTACCATCGCTTCCAAAGCAACACATTCTCAGGGGGAATCACCCAGACTCAGAAAACAGCGTGAAATAAATACCAGAAAACAATCAGGGCCCTCACAAAATCTGCTGATCTGGAAAGAACTTGCTCCAGTGCCCATATGTACTCCTTATGCACACAGCCAATGAGTCGAGATGCTCTCTTCAGGTTACCTACCAACATTCTCTCAATAAGGAAAGCAACCAACCAAGTGCAAAGGGGTTGTTCATAGCTGCACCTCCAATGAATACGGGAATCAAAAAATAAACAAACAAACAACCAAAAAAACCCAAAAACACCCTCCAAAGCAATCGGTTAAGGAAATGAGAAAAACACCTGTATACACACTCTCATCAAAACAACCTATACGTGAAACCAAGAAATCCCACAACTACACTACCAATCACATTATAAAAGAAAATACTAATGCTTCTTTTCCCATGAGTTACTCCAAAACTTTTCCAGTATTGTTTTGCATTGCTCAGGATCAACTTCATAGAAAATGTAGAAATAAAAATACAGACTCAGCTCTCTAAGTACAGGTTCCCATTTACCTTTATTTCCTTCATACCATGAGCAGAGTCAGCCTTCACTGTACAAACCAAAATAACTTAATTTTAAGATAATTAAACACTATTATATATCAGTCTAGACAGATATTGCCAACTTAAGGCTAAATTGCTTGAGAGAAGACTGGATGTACAGCCACCACGGACTCATTTCGAGAATGTATTTTCAGCCCAGTAAATTTTATTCCCCCAATGCCTCTTCAGTTTTAGGAAAAGTAATTCTAGTTTTGAGACAGGCCTTCTCAGATACAACTTTCCTCCCTGCCTGCTTTCACTTTCCCTTCCTCTTCCCCCTCCCTTCCCACAAATGAGCTAATAATTCCTAAATAAATGGAATAAGGAGCACTTAAGATCAGGAGTCAGAAGGGTCCACTGGCGCCTATCTCCTGTTTAGAGGTCTGTTTAAACAGGAATTAAAGGAAATCCCTTCAGTGGATTTAGGCCCAAAAGCTGAAATCTGCAAACATAGGTACTTGACCTCACTGGAATGGTCCCCTGGGTGACCACACAGGAACCACACAGGTGCTGGAGAAGTCCTCCAGAAACAAACACCTTTTTCGTAAGTTTGCTACCGAGATGAAATGGCCTGAACACAAACTAGGAAACTCTCCCTTGTGCTCCTCTTCAAAACACCAAAGCGCGAATTCTCTGTGTTCCCTGTCTTTATATCTCCCTAGCACAATGAAAAGAAAGCCACAGACTTCATGTCCACCCTGCTTTTAAAAATGAAGCACTTCTTTTCAAGATGCAATGGCGGCCCTGAGCAATGACATTACTTGGTCCAAACGTCAACGCGTGTTTGTTTCACAGCTGGTAACCAGAAATCACGACCATCTCCAGGTCAAACAGCCGGATGGCAATGCCAGACTGGAGCACACTCCTCCAGACCCACACCTCAGCTGGGACGTCAGATGCCCTAATTCCGCTTAGCTTAAGTATCTTCCTTGTGAATGGACTTTGATGTGCCCTCGTTTGGGTAGTGTACTGAAAACAGCAGTCATGATGCCTTTTAAGTATTAGTCAGCCCTTTTTAAGACCGAGGCCACTGGGTCCGAGTCTCCCCGGCCCGGCAGCGTCCCCCTCACCGGCCACAGGACCGCGGCGTCGGGGGACACAGCCACGGCGTCCCCACCTGGCCCGGGGGAAGCCACAGGAGCGGCCCGGGGAGTCCCGAACCCCCGGCCCCGCCGCCCCCGGCCCCGCTCACCCTT